>VZQC01003012.1:222613-309508 GCA_009823505.1 Rhizomys pruinosus | reverse complement strand
TTTTTTTTTTTTTGAGACAGGGTCTCCCTGTAGCTCTGGCTGTCCTGGAACTCACTCTGTAGACCAGGCTGGCCTTGAACTCACAAAGATCCTGCCTCTGCCTCCCAAGTCGTACTTGCATTTCTAAACCCCTTTGCACATCTAAAGTCTCAGGGCTACACTCTGTAGTACTAATGTACTGACTAATGTCTGGGTTTGCTTCCTTCTGGAAAAGAAGAACTTGATCTTAATTTTCTCTGTCAAACAACAGAAGAGAAAATGTATGTTTAAGCACTTGGTAAAGTGTAAAGTAGTACAGGTGTGAGCTTCTGTTTCCATCTGTGCCCCTTGTCTAAGCCTAGGGAAAAATCTGCGGAAGAGGGGGCATGGTAGAATGTAAGGGCTGTGATTGGGGTGAACGGTGAACCTACAGCAATATAGCCTGGACACTCATTTGATCAACTTGATTGAACATACAAACCCCCCCTGCTGGATGGTGGGACCAAGGGGCTGTGTGGGTTTGGGCACAACTGCTTGCAAATTGGTTTTACATGAAGGATGCTTGTACTCATAAATTAACACCTATTGCTAAAAAATGGAAAAAAAACTGAGAGAAAGATGCAGGACAGTCATGGCAGAATGCATGATCTGGGATAGGGTGGGGTGGGATGGGGGGAAGGGAAGGGGAAATATGCCTGAACTGAACTGGAGAATGATGTATGAAATACACAAAGCATCAATAAAAAAAGAAATTAAAAAAATAAAATAAAATATCTTTAAAATATTCAGATTAGTGAATCTAACCAACAGAAAACATCTATGTAACCATCACTTGGAACAAGTAAACAGAAGGCTAGAAATTTTTAGGACTCTCACATGTTCCTGCCCAGTCACTGGGTGCCTCTCTGGGCACCATTTTCCTGACATCTAAGATTGTAGGTAAGTTGTGTCTATATTTATACTTGATATAAATGGAAGTATTCAGTAGGTATGATTGGTAGCAGCTTCTTCTACTCACCATTATGAAATTCATTCATAATGTGTGTGGTTGTAGGATGGATTATTGAACTCACAGAGATCTGCTGGCCTCTGCCTCCCAAGTTCTGGGATTTTAAAAAAGATTTATTTTTATTTTTTACGTGTGTGTGTGTGTGTGTGTGTGTGTGTGTATGTGAATGTGTGTTTATCTGAGCATGGGTATTGTGAATGTATGTGTAAGTGCCCAAGAAGTCCAGAAGAGGGTATCAGATCCCCTGAAGCTAGAATTATAAGTGTTGTGAACTGCCAAACATGGGTGCTGGGAACTGAACTCTAGTCCTCTGGAAGAGCAGTACAAACTCTTAACTGCTGAATCATCTCTCCAGCCCCCTGGTTTTCTTTTAAGAATGGAGAAGTTATGAAAACTCTAGTATATGTCTTTTGTGACTATATTCTTACATTTATGTTGAATAAATAACAAAGCAGTACAAATTACAAAGCAGTACAATAATTATATATTGTAGTAATACTGCCAGGTGGTTTACTGAAGCCATTCGTGACACATTTATGTACTCAACAATGGTTTCAGAGAGTTATAACTATTCAGTGTCTTCTCCCAAACTTGACATTTTCATTTTGGTCATTCTGATGGTATATTAGTGATATCTCCTGGAAGATGTGGGAAAATTTAGTTAAGATGGGTAGCATTCTAAACAAATGGGACCTCCCTGGCCACACCCATGGGGTGGGATCTAGTAACAAAAAGGTTTAGGATTTGGCCCTGTGAATTGAGTCATGCCAGATATATAACCAGACATCTTAAAATAAAATCTCTCTCTGCATTTGGACCTTAACATGTGTCCATGTGGTGTGCTTTCCCGCACATGTTTTCAACATGGATCATCCTGGGATTAAATGCCCCCCACTACAAATCTTGGTGGACCCCCACAAAGGATGATGATGGTGGTGGTGGTGGTGGTGGTGGTGATGGTGATGATGATGGTGATGGTGGTTGTAATGGGGAAGATGATGGTGATGGTGATGGTGATGGTGATGATGATGATGATGATGATGATGGTTGTGATGGTGAAGATGATGGTGATGATGGTGGTGGTTGTGATGGTGATGATGGTGGTGATGATGGTGATGATGATGGTGATAGTGGTTGTGATGGTGAAGGTGATGGTGATAATGATGATGGTTGTGATGGCGATGGTGATGGTGATGCTGATGCTGATGGTGGTGATGATGGTGATAATGATGATGGTTGTGATGGCGATGGTGATGGTGATGCTGATGCTGATGGTGGTGATGATGGTGGTGGTGATGGTGGTGATGATGGTGATGATGATGATGATGATGATGAGATGATGATTATGATGACTGTTTTGAGATAGGGTCTCATGCAACCCATGCTGGCCTGGGACTTGCTATTTAACCAATGATGACCTTGAACTCTGGATCCTCCTCCCTCCAGCTCCCAGGTGCTAGAATTACAGGCATGAGCCACCACACCAGGTTTATACAGTGCTGGGGATCAAGCCCAGAGCCTTGGGCGTTCAAAGTACTCTACAACTAAGCCTATATCCCCAGTCCCCCCTGGTGGTTTTACAGTACATTTCTTTGATGGCTAAGAAAAGCAAGCACCTTCTTGTGTGTTTATAGAACATTTGGATATTCTCCTTTGTTAAAGCTTCTGTTAAAGCTTTGGCCCATGGTTTCATTTCACCTCCAGAGTTTTGTGTGCTTTCAGGAAAGTCTAGTTGCTCAATTCTCTCTTGTGTTGAATGGAGAAAAAGAAATTGGATTTCAAGAAGATTTTGCTTAGATTGTTTCTGCACCGTGGCAGTGTCAGAGACAGAGATTGGATGTTTAGCTGGCTCACTCATAAAGGACAACTGCCGATTTAAGAATCTCTAGGGGAAACCACCCATATTATCTTTGACAGTGTGCTTATCTCTGTTTAGTCTGTTCATGAATTTAGATGCAAGTCCTCGTTGGATACACGGCTATATTGCTAACATATTTGACTCTGCAGTCCTTTTATTCACTCTGTTAATGTCTTTTGATGAGCAAAACTATTTGTCTTAGCATAGTACAAATTTTCTGGTTTTGTGTTTTTATGATAAATGCTTTTTGAGTCTTTATGAAATGGTTACTTACCCTACAGTAATGAAAATATTCTATATTGTCTTCTCAAAACCTTTTCACCCTGCCATTCACATTTAGATCTGACATAAGGTGGAGGTGGGGGGGTTAAAGCACATTTCTTCCTTATGAGATATACAATTGACCCAGAACCACTTATCAAAGAGGACCATCTTTTAGCTCTGCAAAAAAGGATGCATTTTTTTCTGCATCATAAGTTAAGTTTCTGTTCATATACAAGTCTGTTTCTGAACCTTATTGTTCCCTGTTGGTCTTTGTCTTCAACCTTATGGAAATACCACACTATCTTAACCACTACTGCTTCATATGATGTGGTATTTGGAAATTCTTCAGCATTTGTTCTTCTGATTTCACATTGCCTTGGCACTTGGCATCACCACATAGATTTTAGAATGGTTTCCCTGAAGTACTAGAAATCAGTGCCCTCAAGCACACTCACTTGTAGAAGTCTGAATTAAAATATCCCAGGGGTCATCACCAAGCGTCCTCCCACTTGTCCTAAGTCCCAGTTGTCTGCATCTCCATCTCCCTGTGAGGCTTTTCTTGTACCTTTGTTGACACTACCCTTTTTCCAGCAAAGAAACATTTCTGAACCAATTCACAGTTTTTGTTTTTAGATTTATTAACCTTGTCCTTCCTTAGGTTGCCAGGCCAGATTTCTTTTTTAATTTTTAATTTAATTTTATTTTATTTTTTGTATTTTTGAGACAGGGTCTCTCTTTAGTCCCAGCTAGCCTGGAGCTCGCTTTGTAGACCAGGCTGGCCTTAAACTGACAGAGATTTGCCTGCCTCTGCCTCCAGAGTGCTGGGATTAAAGGCGTGTACCACCACACCTGGCACTAAAGACGGTTCTTAGCCACCTTATGAGTGCTGGGAATCGAACCCAGGTCCTGTGCAAGAGCAGTCAGTGCTCTTAACCGATGAGCCATCTCTCCAGCCCTGCCAGGGCCAGATTTCTAGGGATTTATGCTGAATATTTAATTTATTTGAGGTTTCTTCCTTATTTTAGGAAGGCATGTAAGACAGTGTGACGGTAGACAAAAGGGACAACACTTTAGGCTTGGTGTGCTCACTAGGCCTGGGACAAAGACTGGTTTTAGGAAGACAGGATGACAGGCCACTCTTTTGTAAGACATCCTGTAAGCCACTCCCAGGCATGATTAGTAAGCCACGTTGCTGAATTTCTTGCTGTGCCATCAACCTGGCGCCCTTCCTGGCAACAGCTGTGCACAGCCCTCTTGCTGATTAGTTGCTCCCTGCGCTGAGCTGGTAAACAGCAAGTAAACATCTACAGCAGCATGTGCAGGCTGAGGACTATGTACCTGCGTGATTAAGTTGACCTTTTCAATGATTGGATGCACTCTGATGCTCTCTGTGGTGATTGGTAGAAGCTTCCTATATACCCTGTACTGGAAAATAAAGTTTTGAGTTTTGCCCTCTGACACACTCTTAGAGTGGTCTTTTGCTCCATTGCACTTGCCCTTGGTAGAGTGAGCCGACTACCAGTGGAGAAGGCCCACACATGGTGCCCAAACAGGGACCTTTAGACCTATTGCAAGCCTAGAGTTTCGGGTAAATGACCCCTTCGACAGGTAATTCTCGGTCACACCAAGTGACCCCCCAGACCATTTGCCTACCATAAGCCTGGAGTTTCGGGTTAGTGGTCTCCTCCATGGGTAAGTCACAGTCACACCAAGTGACCCCCCACAGCAATTGCCTGCGTACTCTGCTCCAGTTGCAGGGCATGGAAGTTAGTGAAAGTCAGGCCCAGGAGCTATGGAAGACCCTGCTAGATTTTGCCCCTTGGTTGGATGAAGAGGAAGGGGAGCAGGACCTAGGGTGTGAGGCCACCAAGGCTGCCTGCAGGGCCAAAGGCAGAAAGAAGCTGCTTGATTTTGCCCACAGGACAAGTTCACCTGGTGAGCAGCTCCAGACAGCAGGAAATGAAAAGGTGCTGAGGCAATATCAGACTCGGGAGGGAGGAGTCCTCGGATACCCACCACCCCACCCCTGTCATCTTATCCTTCCTTGCCAGCCGATGGCCCCCTCAGGAAGAGCTCAATACCTCCTGGTCTCACCTACTTTGCAAGCAAAGGGACCAGAGCTGGGTTGAGGCAGAACACCTCTCCCCGCAAGCTGGATGGGGTTCTCCCTCGCAGAAGTCCCTTGCCTTAGCATCCGCACCCCCTGTCTGTCCATGCTTTTCCTAGTACCAACAGCACAATGCCCTTTGCCATGGTATCCCCATATCCCCCATCCGTGTACTAGAGACCCCTCTTCCTTGTGCTTAAGACCTTCGTCACCCCCCTTTATCTTTATTTGCTTTAAAACTGGTTTTTGAGATGAACTGAATGACTTAGATTTAGGATTTAGTTCCAGTGCTCTGGAGGCAGAGGCAGATGGACTTCTGTGGGAGGTTGGAGCCAGGCTGGTCTAGGTATTGAGGGTCAAGACAGCCGCTGTTGGGGGACCATGTCTAAAATAAGCTTGGGAATGTTTTTGTATTTTCATATATCAAACAGTCCTTAATGATGAGTCAAGATAAACACATTAGTCTAAAACTGCAGGCACCTGTCTACTGTTTTGGCCTTTGGGCCTTCTTTAGCCTGTGGCCCTGTAGAAGAGAGGGGAAGATGATTAGGGACAAACCAGGGACATGTCAGGGACAAATCAGGGACAAGTTAGGGACAAATGGTCAGGTTAGGGTCAGGTCAGGGCTAGGTCAGGATCAGCTAGTTATGGCTGGGTGGTTGGGAGGGGGCCCAGATGCGCCGTCCAGTGGCACGAATCATTGGAGGTGGACTGGTAATTAATCACTCAGTCAACTTGTTCTTTGTAGTTTCTTTTCATTGTACCATTTACTTCTTAACTTTTACAATTCTTCATGTTACTAATAACTAATGCTACTCACAATTGCATGCATTACTAACACTACTAACCACTAATGCTACTAACAATTGCATGCAATTACTAATGCTACTAACAACAATAACCTAGAGACCAAGAATATTTATACCAGTAATAAGCCAATCAGCAGCTTCGCATCTATAGATACAGGTCCTTATGTAAGAAGCTTTGTGTTCATAGATACAATTCCCCATGCAGCACATCCTGCCCATGAGCTTAACAAAGTATCATGAACAGAACATGATGCATAAGAAACGGCACTCATATCATCTTGAAAATTACTGAAGCATGCACACTGTGTTCTTCAGCCAGTGCCTTTTGGCTACAGACCAAATGCCATGGCTGCAGACCAAGCGCCATTTCTCTTCAGCCTGTCACTTCAGGCACTCTTTGTCTCCCACAGTTCCCCCTTTTTGTTTTATACAGGTGAGTGAGTCGTGGGGCTACCACCCACTCAAGATAGACCGTGCCCATCTTTAGATAGGCTGTGCCTGTCTTAGGTGTCTCTACATCTCAGGACTGTCTTACCCACCATCAGAGTCCTGACTCTAAGTGTCAGGGTCCTGTCTTAGGTTGATTAGTCCAGGATGTGGACTTACCTGTCTTTGACTACTGTCCATCTAGTTGAGTGAGTCATTTTTTAACGTTTTCTTCATTTTTTAGAGCAAAAAGCTAAACTATAAGAGCAACCCTGCGCACTGGCTGCTCCCACAGCTCAGCTCATTATAGTCCAGCAGAGCATAAATGACCAGTCCATTGTTTTAGTTGTAGTATAGTCCATAGTTTTTCCAATTTCAGTATAATCCAGTTTATAGTTGATTAGTATTGTGTCAAATCAGTGAGAGGTACTTAGCTCCTGGGCCTGTCGGGCACCAGAACCTGCCCAAGAGCCAGCTCCCAAAGAACATCTTGTAGGTAAATATAGAAAAACAGTGCAGGAGGCATGTCCTCTGCCATGTCTCACTCAAGCCATGTCTGAGTTTCCACAAGTTTTTCCCTTATTAATTTTCAATGTAAGAAGTTTCATCCAGATTAAATTTAGATTTTCTTGATTTGGCTTAATACAACAAAGATAGAACAATCCAAATAGCCTAATTACAATGGCTAAAACTCCAAATATGCCTCCAGCAGTATGAGTTATACTTTGTAACATTCCTTTTGGATCTAATCCTGTAAGTTTATCAGCAAATATTTGTGCAACTGTAGCAGCATCCTCATTAAACTTACTTTTAGCAAAAGTATCCTCAATTTCTCTTTTAAGTTTTATAATTTTTGCCTTCATTGATGTATTACCATGTAAATAAGCTTGAAACTCCTTCCATTCCATAACAGTTTCATTGTATTGTAATTCAGTAATACAGAAAGTAGTTGAGTTCCAATCACATCTAAGATACAATTGTTCCTGCAATGACAACATCTTTTTTCCTAACCACCCTACCATTTGTTTTAACACATCTATTTCAGTTTGTAAATGGGAGTAAATTTCAACTTGATGGGACCACATAGTATAAGAATCTTGATGCCATTGTTCTACAAAATGCTTAGTTTGAATAGTAGTATATAAAGCAATACCAGATACAGCAGCAATTGTAATAAGTGCAATAAGGCTTTGCACTTACTACAATTATATAAAAATAATAAAACAGCAACAACAATTCCTATCATACGCTTAACACGCTTTAAAATCTTCTTTAAAAATTCCAAAATTACAGAATCTAAAGGATCATGAGCCCAAGGCCTACCAAGATTTATAAGCATCCAAATGCAAAATCATTAAAGATTCATTACCATTTAGACTAACAGAGGTATTAATACAGGAAAATATTCTACATTCAATATAGGAACTATTACATGAGGAACTGAACATTCCTATAAGAATTACATAAGGCAAAGGTACACAAGCAGTAATATTAGTGCTACTAAATTTTCTAAATGTATAGATAGCAGCTGACACTGAAGTCCCAGCAAAACTTCCATTAAACATGTGTATTGGCTTGATAGCTGCAGCCAATTTCCACAGATGAGTCTGCACCACAGCAGGAGATGTCAAAATGGCCATTTGATTGTCTGCAATACCGCCATCACCCCAAGCCATTAATCACTGCCTATCATAGATGGTGTCTTCTTGTTTGGGGTTCTTGGTCATCCTGACTGTTTTAAACAAATCACAAGTAACAGCATTCCATTCTGAACAAGTTTTAACAAAGAGCCCATATGGTTCCCAATTAACCCATCAATTTTTAATAATTTTTCCAAATTTACCTAAGCATTCAGACCATATAAATGGCTTATATTTAAATCCAATATAAGTAAAATCAGGGCAATTTGGCGATGTCAATTTCATTTCTTTAATAACATTATCCCATGTCTGATTTATAGACCATGCAGAAAGTCACTGTAAGCATATCTGGCTTCCGGTTAAATTCACCAGAGTCTAAACAAATGGGAATCTTTTCCATGGAATGAGTAAAATTATATTTAGTGCCATGATTAATGTTTAAAGAAGTAAAATCATTCCATGGTGGGGAGAGAATCTTTGGAGTAGTATAAACTTGTAAATCCATATCTCCCCAATACATAGGTTCTAACATAGGAGGATTAGGAATATAAGCCAAATAATTTACATTTACTGATTGGCCAAAGGAAATAGCAGAAATTAAAACACACATGGATAAAAACAAATTTTCAGCAGCAAAGGGTTTTACAACTTTTTAGATGGGTTAGCAGCTAGGATCCACATTGCTGTCATCTTTGGCATCATCCTGATTGTCTGTTGGAGGGCTTATCTGTCTAATCAGCTGTTCTGGAATCCACCGTGGCACCTCTTCATCCTGAGGAAAAACACAAACATTGCCTCGGCCCCAGATCAATACCGGATCTGGACCTTTCCATGTATTAAGGAACACATCCTTCCACATGACTAAAGGTTTTTCTGTCCTTGAAGGGTTCCAATGCTCACTAGCAGTGCGGCCCTCCTTATCCAAGATTAAAAAATTCAAAGTAAATAAAGCAAGGTTTGGTCTCTCTCCATGGCCTCCCTCTGTCTCTCTTTATCTCTCCCCATGGCAGGGGTGGAGGTGGAGGCTTCACTGGATGTGGACCCTTTTCCAAACCTTGTTCTAGTTCATCCCCACTTAATTCTTCTCCCTCTGATTCCTCTCCATTTCTTTGGGATTCCTGCTCTCTTATTTCCTCCAATGTTTCCTTCCCATAGGAGATTTGAGTCTTAACCATAGGCTTGGAGGAGCCAAGGCATTCTCTAATTAACTGCCACATTGGAAATGTTTCCTTAGGAAGTGTCTCTAAATCTTCTTGTCTTTCTAAGTCTTTTTTATGTTGTTCCCAATGAGGAACATTTAAAAAACCTTCTTTCAGAAACCATGGACTCACCTTTAACATGGTTTCTACATAAGTTTTTGCTGTACTATCTTTTATAGCAGTCCCATTGGACTTTAACAATCTTTTATGACTCTAGTCATCTGATTTCTTGATATTTCTGAGCCCATTTTATTTATTTTCTGGCTCCCTTTTTCTTTTTTATTTTTCTACTTCTAGTTTTTGTTTATCCCTGCCCCCTTAACACTCTGGCCAGAGCTTTTTACCTGCAGGGTTCCTCAGTTGCTCTACGGAGCCAATGAAACTAAAGTGCTGCAGCAAGGTTCCCATTTCTCCCCATATGGGCCACCAGTTGCGCCGTCCAGCAGCACGAAACATCGGAGGCAGACTGGGAATTAATCACTCAGTCAACTTATTCTTTGTAGTTTCTTTTCATGGTACCATTTACTTCTTAACTTTTACAATTCTTCATGTTACTAATAACTAATGCTACTAACAATTGCATGCAATTACTAACACTACTAACAACAATAGCCTAGAGACCAAGAATATTTATACCAGTAATGAGCCAATCAGCAGCTTTACTTCTTTTTTTTTTTTTTTTTCCTTTGGTAAATCAGACTGTTTTATTTTTTTTTTATTTTTTTTAATTAGTTTTTATTGATGCTTTGTGCATTTCATACATTTTTCCCAATTCAGTTCAGGCTTATTTCCCTTTCCCTGCCCACCCCACCCCCACCCCATCCCAGATCATGCATTCTGCCATAACTGTCCTGCATCTTTCTCTCAGTTTTTTTTTTTCATTTTTTAGCTATAGTGATAATCCATGAGTACAAGAATGAAAAAAAGCATATATGCAAATACTGCGGCTGTTGCCAAACACCTAACAGCCCCACCATCCAGTGGGGGGTGACAGGTTGTTTTGTTCAAATCAAGTTGATCAAATGAGTGTCCAGACTATATGCTGTAGTTCACACCTTCACCCCCAATCGCAGCCCTTACAATTCTCCAGCCCCCTCTTCCGCAGGTTGTTCCCTAGGCTTAGAAAAGGGGCACAGGTGATGAGAGGTAAAACAGTCCACTTCTCTGGAGCTGTGACTTGGACCTGGCAATTCTGGCTGGTGGGAATGTAAACTTGTACAGCCACTGTGGAAAGCAGTGTGGAGAACCCTTAGAAGACTCAAAATGAGCCTTCCATTTGACCCAGTCATACCACTCCTGGGTATATACCCACAAGACACAACTTACTGCAAAGATACATGCACAGCTATGTTTATTGCAGCTCTGTTCACAATAGCAAAAAGCTGGAACCAGCCCAGGTGCCCTTCAACTGACGAGTGGATAGAGAAAATGTGGTACATGTATACAATGGAATACTATGCAGCAGTAAAGAGGGACAACATCATGAAATTTGCAGGTAAATGGATGGAGCTGGAAGACATTATGTTAAGTGAAGTAACACAGTCCCAGAAAAACAAACGACAAATGGTGTCCCTCATATGTGGATGCTAGTACCAACAACCCAGATATAAATATTTCTCATGGAGAGGGATGCATAGTAAAAGAACAACAGAAAGACTGCATCAGCTTTGCTTCTATAGATACAGTTCCTTATGTAAGAAGCTTTGTGTTCATAGATACAATTCCCCATGCAACACATCCTGCCCATGAACTTAACAAAGTATCATGAACAGAACATGATGCATAAGAAACAGCACTCATATCATCTTGAAAATTACTGAAGCATGCACACTGTGTTCTTCAGCCAGTGCCTTTTGGCTACAGACCAAATGCCATGGCTGCAGACCAAGTGCCATTTCTCTTCAGCCTGTCACTTCAGGCACTCTTTGTCTCCCACACCCAGGCACCAACAAATGGATCTCAGGTGTTTGCATGTTACTGAAGACACCTATTCTAATTATGTAAGAATTACTCCTATAGCAGGAGAACCTGCAACATAATTTTGAAAACAAAACAAATGATGAGTCACCCTTCAGCTCCTCCTGCAATGTGTGTGGCCAACCTTTCTTTCACCAAGAGGCCGACACCATCAACTTCTCTTGCCATGAGAGGTCAAATGCCAATAATGGCACTTTTTTCTCTAGTTGCCTGCCCCTTGATTTCTTCTTTCTCATTCTTATAAATATCATGCTTTACTAACCTCACCCTCTGAGAAGGGGAATATGTTTTCTTTCTAGATGGCTATCAATCAGACTGGAGACTCCTGCTTACAGGCCTCCTTCATGGAGCCAAAGGAGCTGATCTGCTCAGCTGTGACTGCTGGAGTCACTATTTCCAACCAAATAGCTCAAGTGCAAGCCCTCTATAACCTGCCATGGGTGACATCAGAAGGGTTCAACACTGCTGCTGCCTCCCTTGAGTATGTTAGGCTGAGCATCACAAATTTACAAAGTCAATTGGACATTCATGCAACTTTATTAGAAGCCATGCTGCACATGATGGGACTGTCAGTTCAGCAACCCCTTCAAACTCTTGCCTTGTGTAATTTTGCTCAGTTGCATCAGGTTGATTTGATCTAGAGTAAGGACACAACAGCAAGGGATAGAGATGTTGGCTGAGATTGTCCACAAACATGTCCCCACTCAGGCCTCTGTCCAGGCCCATCTGGCCCTGACACAACTGGAGGGCTGAGATACCTAGCCTTGTTCAAGCACAAAATGTGTTACAGACTGGGTTTCCATATCTCTCCTCCTCGGGGTGATTTATAAGTAAACAAAAAAGGGATATGCAGACCACTCCCAGACATGATTAGTAAGCCATGTTGTTGCATTTCTTGCTGTGCCATCAACCTGGCACCCTTCCTGGCAACAGCTGCATGCAGCCCCCTCACTGTGATTGGTTGCCCCCTGCGATGAACTAGTAAACAGCATGTAAACATCTACAGAAGCATGTGCAGGCTGAGGACTATGTACCTGTGTGATTAAGTTGACCTTTTCGATGACTGGATGCACTCTGATGCTCTCTGTCCTGATTAGTAGACACTTCCTGTGTACCCTATACTGGAAGATAAAGTTTTGAGTTCCACTCTCTGAAGTGCTCCCTGAGTGGTCTTTTGCTCCATAGCACTAACCCTCAGTAGAGTGGACTGCCTGCAGGCTGGAGAAGGCCCACAACATCCCCCAAAGTACTGGGAGAAAAGAAGCTGTGAGTGACAGCTCTTGGTACCAAGAACTGCAATGTGGGCCTGGAAGCAAGAGGAAGCTAGCTTCCCATGGAAGAAGTGAATTTACTCCAAGGCTGCTCCCCATGAAGGCAGTAGACTGTTGGGGCATGATGTCAGGACAGAAGGGCTCATCAGCACAAGACAGAAGACCACTGAGCACAGTGCCTTATATAGTGAGGAGTGACTGGTGAAGCCAGCAGTCCCGGCAGAAACCAGCTGTTCTGTTGAGGATGGAAGCCTGTTGGTTTTACTGAACAGACTGAAATAAGATGATCATTGTAAGGGACTCTGAGTGGGGCAAAGGGCCAGCATAAAAGTCCCCCTAGTTGTTCTGCAATGTGGATACTCAAAGCAGTTCTAATTAATAAGTGGAACATAATACTGCCTGTATCTCTCCTGAGCAGAACAGTTAAACATGTTACTTTCAAATTTTATTATGTTGTGCTGAGAGCATATGTCTTACATGATTTTAATTTGGGAAGCTCACTCATTTTGTAAATACCTTCATAAATTCTAAATGTTTCTCATTGAGTTTTCCCATTTCTAAAAGTTAACTATGTTAATTATAGAAAAATTTAACAGCTAACCATATGAAAATAAATTAAGAAAAAATTTAAAGCTAAATGCATATGAAAATAAATTTAAAAATGTTTAAAACATAAAGAAAAGCTAATAATGTGATATTTAATTACCATTGTTTCCCAGTGTTAGATATTATAGTGTTCAATATCTTCCTCTTATTTTAGTATTCAATATCTTCCTCTTATAGTTGATATTGAGATGAATTGCACATTCTTAATTACTTACATAAGATAAATCATGCAAATGGAATCACTAAGTTGAAGAGTCATTTGTTTTATTGATCTAAATTGCTTTCCAAAAAGTTGCAGCACTAGACCCTGAGGAGTGTGTTTGAGAATGCCTGTGAGCAGCACCCTCGCTAACAGGCATTGCCTTGTGCTCTGTGCCTTCATTTAATGCAGGTCACCTTCAGCTGTCACCTGGGCAGCTCACAACAGCTTTGTAACTTGTCCCAGTCAATTCTCATGCTCTACCCAGGGCAATTCTTTTTACATGTAAGTCTGATCTTATCACCTCGCTGCTTAAACCTTTAAATCTTCCATAGCCCTTAGAACTAGGATTTGGTGTCTTTAAGGCTCAAAAGGTTCTTGATGTCCTAGTTCCACCTGTCCTTTGCAGTTTTATAATCACCTCTTCATGCCTCTGTGCTCCAGACCCACTGAAGCTGTGTTAAGAGTCACTTTAGGTCTCTGTCTGTTTTCCTGCCTTGCTGCCAGGTGGAACTGTCTTTCCTCTCACTCTGGCTAACTGCCTTGTCTGTCATCTGTAAAGAACAGTTGGGCTTTTTCAGATGAGATTTCACCTGGCACTAGACAACATTGCCCCCTAGAGGACCTCTGTGTGCTTTGGCTGGCTGATTCCTGGAATGACAAACTGGTGGACTGTGAACACTGGTGATCCCAACAATATTCTATCTCTTTGGATGCTGGCTCTGATCCAGTCTCCTTTTATTTTGAAATTTAAAAATACTTGTTAAATCTTCTCACTGGATGGGTGTGTGTGTGGGGTGTCTTTTATCTCTTTGTTGTTGTTGTTTTTTTTTTCCATTCTCTTTGTTTTTCTCTATTGCGTTCTAGTATTTTCTTCTCTCTCATTCTCCATTTTGCCAATTCTCTCTTCAGCCGTGTATAATGTAAAACTCTTTTTGAGACAGGATCTCACTTTACAACCCCTGGCTGGCCTGGAACTCCTTATATAAACCAGACTAGTCTTGAGCTTACAAAGATCTGCCTACCTCTATCTCCTGAGTGCTGAGACTAAACGTATGTTCCACCACACATGGCTCAACCATGTATAATTTACTAAATTCAACATTTATGCTTGGCTACTAATTTTTTTTGCTGTACTTTTGGAAGGTGCTGAGGATTGAACCCAGAACTTCAAACCTACTAAGCACACTTCAAGCATACAAGAGCTTTACTGTGGAGCTATATCCATAACCTGTCTGTTGCAATTTTCTTTGACATAGGGTTTCACTAGATAGCCCAGGCTATCCTTGAACTCATGATCGTCGTCCTGCTTCAGGCTCTCAAGTGCTGAGATTACTGCATTTTGTGAAATGGTAGAAAGTCTGTCTGGTTCTTTTTCAATCCTGTTGTTACCTTTTAAAATAGGATTTCCTTAGGGCTATAAATTTCCCTCTTAGGACTGACTTTAATGTATCTCACAGGTTTTGTTGTGTTGTATTGTCATTTTTGTTTAGTACCAGGAATGCTTTTATTTCATTCTTTATTTCTTCTCTGACCCACTCATTGTTGAGTATTGTGTTGTTTAGTCTCCATGAGTTTTTATAGTTAGTAGGACTTACCCTGGTGTTAATATTGAGCTTTATTGCACTGTGGTCTGATAGAATGCATGGAATAATTTCAATCATTTTGTATTTGTTGAGGTTTCTTTTGTGTCCCAGTATGTGGTCAATTTTGGAGGATGTTCTATGGAGTGCTGAGTAGAAAGTATATTCTCTGGTGTTTGGATAGAATATTCTGTAGATATCTGTAAGGTTCATTTGGTATATTGTGTTGTTCAGTTCTGATGTCTCTCTGTTTATTTTTTGTCCAGTTGACCTATCCAGGTGGCTCAGTGGGTTGAAGTCCCCCACTATTAGCATACTGGGATTAATCTGTGTCTTGAGTTCCTGAAGGATTGTGTTTATAAAGTTCGGTGCACCAGAGTTCGGTGCGTAAATATTTAAAATTGTGAGATATTCTTGGTTAATTGTTCCATTGATAAGGATATAATGGCCCTCTTTGTCTTTTCTGATTAATTTTACTCTGAGGTCTATTTTGTCTGATATTAGAGTAGCCACTCCTGCTTGCTTTTTGGTACCATTTGCTTGGAATATTTTTTTCCATCCTTTCACTCTAAGGTACTGTCTGTCCTTGAGGGTGAAATGGGTTTCTTGGAGGCAGCATATAGATGGATTCTGTTTCCTAATCCATTCTCCCAGTCTATGTCTTTTGATTGGGGAGTTTAGACCATTAATATTTAAGGTTATTATTGAGAGATGTCTGTTGTTTCCTTTCAACTTATTTTTTGTTTGCATTCTTGGTCTAGGTATTTATTTACTCTGTTATGCTTTTGGTAATTTCTGTCTTGAGTTGCTTAAGGATAGTTGCTCCTTTCCTTTGTTCTTTAAATTGCTTCTGAGTATTTTCTGAAATGTTGGTTTTTTTGACATGTGTTCTTTCATTTTGTGTATGTCCTGAAAGATTTTTCTTTCTCCTTCAACTATGATTGACATTTTTGCTGGGTATAGTAATCTGGGTTGGCATCTAAGGTCATTTAGTACTGGGAATATTACAGGGCTATAGTCATAAAGACAGCCTGGTGCTGGCAAAATAAAACAGAACCATTGACCAATGGAACAAAACTGAAGATCCAAACTTGAGCTCATATAACTTCAGCCACCTCATATTTGACAAAGGGGCCAAAAAAGCTCAATGGAGGAAAGATAGCATCTTCAGCAAATGGTGTTGGCAAAACTGGATCACCATTTGTAGAAGAACAAAATTAAACCCCTACCTCTCACCCTGTACAAAAATCAACTCCAAGTGGATCAAAGATCTCAATGTGAAGCCTGAAACCCTGAAGGTGATAAAAGAAAAAGTTGGCAACAACCTTCAAGACATAGGTGTAGGAGGAGACTTTCTAAACCAGACAGCAGCCGCACAGGAAGGTCAACAGTTGACAAGTGGGACCTCATAAAACTCAAAAGCTTCTGTACACTGAAAGAAACAATCAAGGAGGTGAAGAGAAAACCACAGAATGGGAAGAAATCTTTACCAGTGACACATCTGACAGAGCATTAACGTCAAGAGTATATAAACTACTAAAAAAACAAAGAAGTAAGAAGACAAATGACCTACTCAAAAGATGGAGTAAAGAGCTGAAAAGAGTCTTCACCAGTGAGGAATTAAAGATGGCTGAGAAACATCTTAAAAAGTGTTCATCATCATTAATAATTAAGGAAATGCAAATTAAAACCACTCAGATATCATCTCACTCCAGTACGGCTAGCTAAGATCAAAGAAACAAAAGACAACAGATGCTGGAGGGGTTGTGGGGAAAAGGGAACACTCATCCACTGCTGGTGGGAATGTAAACTTGTACAACCACTATGGAAAGCAATGTGGAGAACCCTTAAAAAATTTGGAATGAACTTACCACCTGACCCAATCATACCACTCATGGGTATATATCCCAAAGACTTATCCTACCACAAAGATATATGCACATCCATGTTTATTGCAGCTCTCTTCACAATAGTGAAGAGCTGGAACCAACCCATATGCCCCTCAACAGATGAGTGGATGACAAAAATGTGGTACATCTACACAGTGGAGTACTATTCAGCGGTAAAGAGGGATGGCATTATGAACTTAGCAGGTAAATGGATGGAGCTCGAAGTCATTATGCTGAGTGAAGTAACACAGTCCCAGGAAGACAGAGAATGGTTTCCCTCATTTGTGGATGCTAACACCAAATCCCTCAGATGAAAGGCAAGCTGAACGACAGTATGATTATATTTTTGGTTTATCTGAAAGCAGCTAGTTTGTTATAACGTGAATCCCTCAATGGGCTCTAGAATCCACCCACCAATTATTTTCAGACTCTGTAATTATTGTATATGGGTGGAGAGTATATATCCATATTTTAGAATAATATGAAATTAATGGAGGAAAATGTGAATTCCTAAGCATAAAAAAAGACTGAGAGAAAGATGCAGGACAGTTATGACAGAATACATGATCTGGGATGGTTTGGGGTGGGGTGGGGGGAAGGGATAGGGGGAACATGCCTGAACAGAAATGAAAAATGATGAAATACATAAAACATCAATAAAAAATTTATTCAAAAAGAATAAAATAAAATAGGATTTCCATGACTTAAAATTATAAAGCCTATGCTTTATTTCTATACATAGAGTAAGCATAGTTATATCTTTTACATATGAGAATCCTAATAGGTCTTTGCCTAGTATTTCTGTTCTTTTATGTATAGTATCTGGTATCTGACTATGCATGGTATTTTTCACTATGAATTTACATAGTGTTTGAAAAGTACTTTGCAGAAATAATGTGAAAACTAGGATGGTAAGTTGTTCATGCTAAGAATATTATTTTATTTTATTTTTTAAACATTTTTAAAATTTTATTTATTTTTGTACATGTATGAATGTATTGTCTGCATGTAGGTCTGTGCGCCCGTGTCGTGCAATGCCGTGGAGGTCAGAAGAGGATGTCGGATTCCCCTGGAACTGGAGTCAAAGACAGTTCTCAGCCGCCATGTGGGTGCTGGGGATCGAACCTGGGTCCTCTGCAAGGGCAGTTGGCGTTCTTAACAGCTAGGCCATCTCTCCAGACCCAGGTGTGCCTTTTTATTAAGAAAATAAAATAAATAATGGGGGCTGGAGAGATGGCCTAGGGGTTAAGAGTGCCAACTGCCCTTGCAGAGGACCCGGGTTCGATCCACAGCACCCACATGGCAGCTGAGAACTGTCTTTAACTCCAGTTCCAGGGAAATCTGACACCCTCTTCTGACCTCTGTGGCATTGCACGACACAGGTGCACAAACCTACATGCAAACAGTACATTCATACACATACAAAAATAAAAATTTTAAAAAGGCACACTTGCCAGGCCTGGTGGTGTGGTGCATGCCTTTAATCCCAGCCCTGGAGAGGCAGAGACAGGCAGATCTTTGTAAGTTTAAGGACAGCCTGGTCTACATAGGGAGTTCTAGGCCAGCTGGAGCTACAAGGCGACCCTGTCTCAACAAACAAACAAACAAACAAACAAACAAAGTCTGCCTATCACACCCAGTGCCTCATTTAGATGCATCTGAGGTTCTGGAAGCTTGACTACATTACATTCAACACAGGGACCTTGAGTTTGTTTGGGGAACAAGCTAGTTGTATACATGTAACTGAAGGATATCCCTTCGCTACTGGAGAAGGCTATCCTCTTTGACTGGATGTGGAGCTTCAGGAATGACATACATGGAATGATAAAAGAAGAAGGGAACACCTGCCTAGACAGCCAGAGCAGCCAAATCGACCATGGCAATCAACGGGGTGACAAATGTCCTAGCCAAATCACCCATACATCATCATTTATTTTTGCTAGGTGCAGACATGTGCCAGTCTCACCTTGTCCTCAGAGGTTGTTCTAAAGCTCATAGTGGATGAGTAAAGCCATAGATAGCACCAAACACTGTACAGTATTTCCTATACCCCTGCAGTATTGCTGCATAGTGTCAGGGTCAGTTTGTTCCTCCATGTTTTATGTCCTGGTGGCTCCTTTGCATCATTATTCTTCTGCTTTTGGGTCATTATTTAAAAAGATAAGGTTAGTGGAACATAGCACTTGATACCTTGATAACCAAGTTGATAACCATGACCACTTCTAAGTGAACATTACACAAAGATCTCTCTGAATTATATATATGGACTTCCAGGCTTTAAAAGGCTGAACTAGGGCTGGAGAGATGGCCTAGCAGTTAAGAGCGCCAACCACTCTTACAGAGGACCCGGGTTCGATCCCCAGCACCCACATGGCAGCCGAGAACCGTCTGAAACTCCAATTCCAGGAGAACTCCAGTTCCAGGGGAATCTGAGACCCTCTTCTGACCTCCGTGGCATTGCATGACACGGGTGCACAAACCTGCATGCAGACAGTACATTCATACACATACAGAAATAAATAAAAAAAATTAAAAAAAAAATAAAAGGCTGAACTATAGGGGCTGGAGAGATGACCTAGCGGTTAAGAGCACCGACTGCTCTTGCAGAGGACCGAGGTTCAATCTCCAGCACCCACATGGCGGCTGAGAACCGTCTGTAACTCCAATTCCAGGAGAACTCCAGTTCCAGGGGACTCCGACGCCCTCTTCTGACCTCTGCGGCATTGCACGAGACGGGTGCACAGACATACATGCAGACAGTACATTCATACACATAAATAAATAAATAAAAATTAAAAAATAAAAAAAAATAGAAGGCTGAACTATAATGAGGGAACAGAGTCCCTTTCAGCTCCTTAGATAGCAGGGGACGTGTCCAGTGCCCTGGATAACCATTACTTACCTTGAATTGCTTGTCTGGCTAAATCTATCGCTACCACTTGCCTCTTTGATACTCTAACAACCAGACACAACAGATGGCAGCTTCTAGAATATACTTTTCTAAGATCTTCTGGTCACCCTAGCCACACAGCACATTTCCTAACATATAGCATATTCCCTGCCAGGCCCTGGGGTCCCCATCCCCCTTCTTTATCAGCTGTGTTTTAACATTCTGACTATATAGAGCAAGGTGGGGCAAGAGAGAGGAAAGGAGAGAACGGGCTCTGGTTTTCAAATTGGTCCCGAAGTTTCTCATCCAGGGTCAGGCTAGATAATGGCCATCCAAAGATGTCTATATGCACTCCCTTGGAGTTGTGGTTATACTACCATACATGAGAAAAGAAATTTCCTGTTGTGATTATGTTAATAATAGGGTATTCTAGAACATTCCGATGGTCCCAATGTGATCTCAAGGGTCCTTGAAAGAGGGAGGCGGGAGATATATGCCAGATCCCAGAAGTTGGTGATGATGGAAGTGGAGGAGCACGATGCCAGGAAATGGCCTGAGGCAAGAGACTCAGGCAGCCTCTAGAAGCTGCAGGAATTAAGGACCCAAAACTCCCGAGAGCCTCCTGGAGGGACGAAACTGCTGACACCTTGATTTTCGGACTCCGGACTTCCTGGACTGTGATATAATTTGTCTTGTTTTAAGGCACTACATTTGTAGTAATTTGTAACAACAGCAGTAGAAAGCTTACACTGGCAGGTCATCAATTAGCCTGTTGTCTGGTTCTGCAGCCAACCATTGTAGCGAATGGAAACCTTTCTCGGATGCTGCAGTAGGGTTCTGGCACTGCTCTCGATGACAATGCCTAAGGTGTGGAGGAGGCCGTGGGGGGTTGTCTTTTTGTAGCCCAGTTTGCTACTTCTGCAGCTTCCATTTGGATGTTCTGGACTTAATGTACGCTTCTCTTTGTAATGTGGAAATAAGATCTATATTATCCTTTCACTGGGGGAGAAAGCCACTTCCTCTTCCTGGTGATGAAGTCAGCCACTTCCTAGTAGCCATTTTACATGCACTGCGCATCTCCTATGTAAATGTTTGTTTGCCTGTTTGTTTGTTTTTGAGACAGGGTCTCCCTGTAGCCCTAGCTGGCCTTGAACTTGCTATAAGGCATGTGCCACCATGCCAGGCTCAATATATAAAGTTGTTTTGGGGGGGTGGATTTGTTTTGTTTTGTTTTGCTGTTGTTTAGAGACAGGGTCTCATGCATCCAACCTGGCCTTGAACTCTCCATGTAGCTGAAGGGTAACTTTGATCTCTTCTGGCTCTCTTGACTCTACCTCCTGAATCCTGGTATATGCTTGCACTACCACACTAAGGTTATGGGGTGCTAGGACTCTAACCCAGGACTTCATGAATGCTAGGTAAGACTCTACCAATGAGCTATAGTCTCAGCCCCACCAACCCACATTTTGAGATGTAAATTGAGAGAGAATGAAATGAAAACACAAATATATCTTAAAATGCTGGAAAGTATTTGATCTACTACTTCAGATATTCCAGTGAAGATGCCAAGGGGTTTAAATACGCTCATGGCATCATTCTGGGGGCATCGTTCCAGGGGCATGCAGTGCAGGAAACGTGCTGGTGACGTGGTCCTGGGGATGTATGGCACAAGATGGCAGGAGACAAGTAGCTGCTTCATTTTCTTGGGCTTCTGTAGCATTTTACATGTTTTCTATTTGCATAAATTTGGATCTATAAACACACAGAGGACACAGTAGTCCTCGATTTTGAGTTCATCAGAGGAAACAGCTCCACAAATTATGAGACACCATGATAATTGCTATGGGACAATGAGGAGATGAGCCTGTAATGGAGCAGGAAATAGCACAGATATTAATTAATTAAGTCTACTCTATTAGAGCATGGTACTGTATGCTAGATGATGCCTTACCTTTTGAACAATAAACCCTGGAAAGAAAGGCGTTTGCAGCATCACAGCACATGTGCTCAGGACTCCCCCACCTCTGCTCCTAGCTGTCAATCCTTGTTTGAATTGATGCTGTATACCCAGGCTGGCAGCCCCCGGAGGTATGAAACAGACACAAATATGGGCTTAGAAGTGACCCCATATCAAAAGATTTGCGATCAAAATATGCTTTTATTTTTTCAAACTCCATTGAGTTTCGGGGATAGTTGGGTGACAGGTGTGTACACACAAGGTTCAGACACTGCCCATCTTGGGAGCCTGCACACTTTGTCATATTCTAGCTTTGAATTCCTTCTTAAGTATTTGAGTTTAATTTCAGTCATAGTCCGATATATCCAAACATCTTTATTTTTCTCTACTGGAATTTAGCTCTCAAAGATCCCCTTCAGCATAGACTGTGGTAGAAAAGCTAATCTTGGCAATTCAAGCTAACTCTTCCATTTCTGGGTTGATTATACTTCTCTTTGGATTCAATACTAAACAATCCCTGCATTCCTGTCTTCTCCTTATTCCCTCCACCTGGCAGCAATTCAAGGTGTGAAATGTTTGGATATCATGAGACATGACCATGTATGGTGTTAGAAAAATGGCATTGGTCGTCTTCAGGCTCTTCTTCCCAGGCATCCACGACCTGTTCCTTTGGCAAGGTCAGCCTGCTCTAGGAGCTGAGGGTGGGGTGCGCTTCCCATGTAGACCAGCATCTTTGCTCCAGTTAGGAGTGCTTCTCCCTGCTGTCCTTCTCCTGACTCTGCTATGGAGTCAGCTCACTTTACTCCTCACCTAGGACTCTCCAGAGCCACATTCTACATCTCTACTTGGGCTGAGGAAAGTAAGAGTTTAATCTTTATCCTCAGAGAGCCAAGGAAGGAGTGTGGGATGTCTGGCCTCAGACTCTCTCTGCCAACCCCATCCACTGCCTGCTCTGCTGTCCTTGGCATTTTCTGTAGAGAGGTCCCCTTTGGGACAGTTGCTATAGTTACAGACCCAGGACCATCTATGGCTTGAATCCCCAAACATACTATGAATTTCATTATCAATTCTCTCTTCCATTGAGTTTCAACACTGAGGTGAGGGACAGAGATGAGTGCCACACCCGGATCTTAACTTTCTGGCTTTCATTTTTTAGTCCCTTCCATGACTTTCTTCCCAACTCACAAAAGGATCTTAGAGGGCAAAGGAGAAATGGCTCAGTCAGTAAAGTTCTTGCCATGCAAACATGAGGACCTAAGTTCAATAACCAGAACCTGTGTGAAAAAAGCTGGATGTGGTGGCACAATTCCCCCACACACACACACACACTCGGTGCTAAGGGGAAGAGATGGGCTGATTCCCAGGCCTCGATGACCACCCTGAAGAGCTGAATCAGAGAGCCCCAGCCCAGTAAGAGACCCTGTCTCAAAATCAAGGTGGAAACTAAGGAGCAGCACTTGAAACTGACTCTGGCTTACACACATGCACGCGCGCATGCACACACACACACACACGCATACGCATAGGTGTACACATACGCATATGCACTTGCACTGGCATACATGAGCACCGGCCCCCCACAGGCACAAAAGAGGATCCTTATTTTCTGGAGTACACTCTAAACCACATGCAGTAAACCATGGTTTACATGCCAAATCTAGCCAGAAGCATGTTTTTATACATGATTTTTTTTTTAGACAGAGTCTCTTTAGTTTTCAAACATTTATTTATTTATTTATTTATTTATTTATTTATTTCTGTTTTGTGTGTGTATGACTGTTTTGCTTATGTGTATGTACCATGTATATGCAATACCTGTAGAGACCAGAAGAGGGCGCTCCCCCAGAACTGGAGTTATGGGCAGTTGTTAGCCACCATGTGAGTACTAGGAACCAAATCAAGGTCCTCAGCAAGAGCAGCCAGTGCTCTTAACCACTGAGCCATTTCTCCAGCCCAGGGGTCTCTTTAGCCTTACTTGTCCTCCAACTCACTATTCCATCTTGCTTGCCCAATGCTGGGATTACAAGAATGGACCACAACACTCGGGTTTAACCAATACTATTCTTTTATTCCCTATTCTTGGCCAAAAAAACTTTAATTTACAGCTTTAGCATGCAAAATGTCACCCCATAATTGTTTAGAATTTCTTACTTTCCTCCTATTGGTAAGGGGCTGAGCTTATGCTTTAGTGTTCATCATTATAAGGGATATTTGATTCTTCATCTGCCCAATGGGAAGAATTATGGGGTAGAAAATATCCACCTGGGCATGGTGGCACACATGACTTTAATCCTAGCACTTGGGAGGCAGAGGCAGGCAGATCTTTGTGAGTCCAAAGCCAGCCTGGTCTATATAGTGAGTTCAAGGACAGCTGGAGCTACAGGGAGACCCTGTTTCAAAAAGACCAAAAAAAAAAAAAAAGGAAAGAAAATTATCTAGCACAGCATCCAATCATGCCAAAAAGTGCCAGAGGGCTGGGCGTGGTGGCACATGCCTTTAATCCCAGCACTTGGGAGGCAGAGGCAGGAGGATCTCCATGAGTTTGAGGCCAGCCTGGTCTATAAAGTGAGTTCCAGGTCAGCTGGGGGTACAGGGAGACCTTGTCTCACAAAAAAAAAAAAAAAAAAGTGCCAAAAGATCCAGAACGACATGAGTGAACTGAAGAGCTCAACCTGGAGCTCCTAGAATCTCATCCGCTGGGGAAACTGTATATACCAGAACTCAGTATGGACAGATTCCATCATCTCCAACCACCCATGTGTGACAGCCTTGGAAGAGGTAGCCTAACAGAAGTGAAAGGTGCCAGCCACCCGGATCAGAGCAGTCATGTTAACTGCACAGGGATGGCTGCTCACAAGTCAATTCTTAGCAGACTGCCTTATTTATTCTTCAGTGCTTGGGAACTGGTTCTTGTAGAGTGTTACACACCAGCAACAGCATGATTGACCTCCTCGAATACTGAACAGGGTTTAACCTGCCCTCAGGGTGGGTTGATCACCTGAGGCGCTTCCAGAAGAAGCAAAGGACATTCGTATATAAATCCTTGTCTTTCCCACAATAAACGAGCTGGCAGGTGCTCATGTCTTCCCTGCCATTTCACTCAGCTCCTGGAGTTGGTGCTCCATCGTCTACTCACCTTTTCCTGGTCAGGGCCTTGGAACTCTGCCCACTAGCCCGGACGGTTCCTACAGTTCTTACATACCAGTCACTGTGTTATTGGTACTGAGTGTGTAAGCTAAAGGCAAATACCATGTTCACAGCAGTTAGTACCATAGATACCATCTCTGGGGCATTTCTAAGCCCAGTACACACCTGTTCCCCATTGTCCAGAGTCAGCCCACACCTTCACTTAGCGCTCTGTGGTCCTTGCCTGTTCTTGTATAATTTCTAGTTATACTCCCTGAAGATTCTCTTTCAACTGTATTTTCCTTATTAAACTTTATTTTAAAACATTCTCACACTGCACTCTGTTCTTTAAACCAGGAAGTCTCTGGCCATAACACTTTTCGGTCTGGAAAATTGCTTTTATTTTCTTCCCATTTCCCTCCGTTCATTGACCCATACCCCCAATTTTCCTCTGCTTACTTCTTCTTGATCATTTCTCAGGTTGAAATTTAGGCCTAACTTTCAAGAGGCCTCCCCTGAGCCTTGAGGACTAAGGTTCCAGAACACTGTGCTCTGCTGTAATTGTCTGTTTACTTCTTTGCAAGCTGCCCTAGACTAGTACTTTGTCTGGGCTCTTAACACTTAGCATTCAATAAATATTTGCAGCATAAATGCAAAAAACAAATGACAGTAAGGGAGCTTTTGCAAACTCTATTTGCGGACTATTTACATTGCTTGCCCAAAGTGAGCCACGTGCAAAGGAGCATATCTGGGATTCAAAGACAGGCTTAGTGAACCCAAACCCCAGATTTTTTCTAGAGTCTCACAAGGCTGTTAAGAATAAAGGGAAACCTATCCTTCATATGGAGTGTTACAACTTACATGAAGCGTTAGGTCTGGCAGAAAGCACAAGGAAGAAATCACAATTACCTCTGGGAAGATGGAAGTCTGGCAAGGATAGTAAAACCAGCCATCTGAACCCAGCCAAACTATAAAAATGTCTCTTACTATTCTCTCTGGTTTTTGAGGATGACTCTACTTGCATTCCCTCATGGGGCCAGCAGAAGGCTTGAGTTATAAGATGTAAGTTCCTTTTGGTTAAAGTTGCAAAGCAGTCATAAATTCTTGATGTTTTGACATATCTTGGAAAGAAGCAAACTGGGAGACTGATATCTGCATTTACTTCATGCCGTGTTGAAGAGCCCAGCTTTCATATTGCTAGAGTTGAGAAAATGCTGCCAGTGCTCATCAGGAAGTTTAGTCAGTTCATGTGGACACCCCACCTCCAAATCCTTGACACACAATTGAACTGAGTTCTCACCACAGAGCCATGACCTTGTGGTCATCCATCAGCTGTGCTTATCTTCTTTGATGTGAATGCCTATCAGTCTTTACCAGCAGTAGCAGTCACTGCTTAGTAAAACTTTGCCAGGAAGCTGCTTTCAACAACCTCTAGCCCCTGATGGATTCATTGGCTCCAACTCAGCCCAACTTTGAAACCACTGATCCCAAAGACATCATTGACACTCAAAGACACAAGGTAGTCAGTAAGCTCTTGACCTTCTAGTGATGGTTGCCATGGTTGCCATTTTCCTGGAACTGCCTTAACTACCAGGTCCTGTAGAAAACATTCACAGTGGAGACCTAACCAACTGGAAAGCCAGTGAAGAATACACTGAAGTCATATAAAACATTACAGGAGGGGAAAAGTTGGTACTATGGTCTGGCACTGAGAGTAGTGGAGAAGGGAAGGATTTTGCCCCGGGGCTATGTCAGTGGCATCTTCCCTTTTGTTCCAGAGAGTACCTAGAAGGTACCACTTCCATGTTTCCTGAATGCAGAGCCAGCTGAGAAACTCCCATACATCTGATCACAGAGAGCCCCAGTGCCCATGTACCCCTGCACCTGAGCTCCAAGTATCATTTCTGTTCTTTACAAAGAGAATGTATTCATTGATTACTTCTATAATTAAAAGTGATCTTGGACTTGAGATCAGGGATTTCCTAAGATGACCTGAAACACAGGTAGGAGCTGGGTACTTCAGCCAGGTGGATTGTTTGGTTTGAGTTAATCATCTTTGGCTTGATTGGATTGTGTGGCTTGGGGGTGGAGTTGGCCTCCTAGCTGGAATAAAAGGTGGCCCTGTTGTCACTGTGAGACTTGAGATCAGGGATTTCCCAAGACCACCTGAACACACATACCAGGGCAAACAGGAATTCCCCTTCCCCTGCCCCACCAACTGGGATTGCCGAAAGAGTGTCCAAGTGGATTCTTTGGAGAAACTTCGGAACAGAAAGGGAATAGTGAGTTAGACTTCCAATAGAAAGCCTAAAACTTAGACAAGTCAACACTCTATAAGCAAGGAGAAAAGAAAAACAAATCAATCAAACAAACAAACAATGAAGGCATCTGAAGGAGGCAAGCAAAGCCAGCCTTCAACACAGTGAAGAGGCATTTGGAACTCACATTGGAATACAGGCAAAGAGAAACCCACATGCCAGGGACATGAAGAAGAGACATGGGAAAGGTGCAGGATAATTCCACACCAAGCTCTAACAACCCTGTGGAAGACTCCTACAGTAGGATCCCCCTGGGGATGGCCCAGGACACAGATATTAGAAGTACAATTGTGGACATACTCAAAGAAATAAAAAAAACTACAGAGAACAAGTCACAGAACTTAGAAGAGAGAATGAAAAACTCAAGAAGGACCTAGAGAGAGAGAATGACAAACTCTGTGAGGAAGTGGAAACACTGAAAATATCCCATGATGAAAAAGATCAGGAAACCAACCAGCAAAGCAAAGAACTACAGGAAGAGATTAAGAAGCCCCAAAAGGAAGCGGAAATACTAAAGAAATTACAAGATGAAATGAAAAAGGAAATCAAACACTTCATTCAATCAAGAGGAAAGGAATGGAAAAAGCCTCAGAAACAGAATGGAAGAAGTGGAACAAAGAATATCAGACCTGGAAGATAACAGAACAACTAAAAACCTCAAGTAAAGATTATGAAAAATTTAAAAATACACAAAAGTGGAACAACCAGGAACTGTGGGACACTATGAACAGATCAAACCTCCACATCATAGGAATAGAGGAAAGAGAAGAATCCCAAGACAATAGTATTGAACAAATCTTCAACAGAATAATAGATGAAAATTTTCCCAAACTAAAAAAAGAGAAACCAATACAAATACAAGAAGCACATAGAACTCCAAACAGACAAGATCAGAAAAGAAACTCTCCATGCCATATCATAGTTAAAATGATAGATGCCCAAAACAAAGACAAAATTCTGAAAGCCACAAGAGAAAAACAAGTTACATATAAGGGAAAACCTATCAGAATTACAACTGACTTCTCAGTGCAAACTATGAAAGCAAGAAGAACATGGAGCAAAGCATTCCCAGTGTTAAAGGACTATAAGATGCCAACCCAGGTTACTATACCCAGCAAAAAAATTGATTCTAGTTGAAGGAGAGAGAAAAATCTTCCATGACATAAACAAGATGACAGAATACATGTCCGGAAAAGCAACCCTTCAGAGAATACTTGAAGCAATTCAAAGGACAGAAGAAAGGAGCAACTATCTCCAGGCACCTAGAAAGAGAAATTAATAAAAGCATAACTGCAGAAGTAGAAACCTAGACCAAAAATGCAAAAGGATAATAAGGTGAAAGGAAGCAACACACATCTATCAGTTAAAACCTTAAATGGACTAAACTCCTCAATCAAAAGACATAGACTGGGAGATTAGATTAGGAAACAGAACCCATCGATATGCTGTCTACAAGAAACGCATCTTACCTTCAATAATAGGCACCACCTTAAACTGAAGGGATGGAAAAATATTCCAAGAAAATGGTACCAAAAAGAAAGCAGGTGTTGCTATTTTAGTATCAGACAAAGTAGACTTCAAAGTAAAAGAAATCAGAAGAGACAAAGAAGGCCATTACATGTTTATCAAAGGAACAATTCACCATGAAGATTTTACAATTATGAATATATATGCACCAAACTCTGGTGCACCAAACTTTATAAAGACAATTCTCTAGGACCACAAGGCACAGATTAACCCCAGTACACTCATAGTAGGGGACTTCAATACCACACTGAGCCCTTCGGACAGGTTAACTGGAAAAAGAATAAACAGAGAGACATCTGAACTGAATGATACAATACACCAAATGGACCTCACAGACATCTACTGAATATTCCACCCTAATACCAGAGAATACACTTTCTACTCAGCACCCCACAGAATATTCTCCAAAATTGACCACATACTGGGACACAGAAGAAACCTCCACAAATACAAAAAGATTGAAATAATTTCATGCATTCTATCAGACCACAATGCAATAAAGCTCACTATCAACACAGGATAAGCCCTACTATCTACAAGAACTCATGGAGACTAAACAACACACTCCTGAATAATGAATGGGTCAAGGAAGAGATAAAGAAAGAAAAGCATTCCTGGATCTGAATGACAATAAAAATACAACACAACAAAACCTATGGGATACATTAAAATCAGTCCTAAGAGGTAAGTTTAAGCCCTGGGTGCCTACATTAGAAAAACAGAAAGAGCACAAGTGAACAATCTAACATTGCAGCTAAAAACACTTGAGAGGCAACAACAGATGAACCTTAAATGCAACAAACAGGAAGAAATAACAAAAATCAGAGCAGAAATCAATGAAATAGAAACAAAGAAAACAATACAAAAAAAATCAATGAATCCAAAAGTTGGTTCTTTGAAAGAATAAACAAGATAGACAGACCTCTAGCCCAGTTAACCAAAAGAAAGAAGGAACAACTCCAAATCAATACAATCTGTGATGAAAAGGGAAATATCACAACGGACAAGGAAAAGATCAAGAAAATTATATGGGAATATTACAAGAACCTATATTCTACCAAGTTTGAAAATCTAGAAGAAATGGATGAATATCTGAAATCCTGGGAATCACCAAAGCTTGGCCAAGAGGAGACCAGCAGCTTAAACAGACCCATAACATATGAAGAAATAGAGGATGTAGTAAGAAGCCTCCCAACTAAAAAAAGCCCAGGCCCAGACGGTTTCACAGCAGAATTCTATAAAACATTTCAAAAAGACCTACAACCATTATTTCTGAAACTGTTTAGAAGTATACAATCAGAGGGAATTCTCCCAAATTCCTTCTATGAAGCCAACATCACTCTATTACCAAAACCAGGCAAAGATCCAACTAAAAAGGAGAATTATAGACCCATCTCCCTCATGAACACAGATGCCAAAATTCTAAACAGAATACTGGCAAATCGCATACAGACCCACATCAAGAAGATCATCCATCATGACCAAGTTGGATTCATACCAGAGATGCAGGGATGGTTCAACATACGAAAATCAATAAACATCATCAAACACATAAACGGAATCAAAGACAAAAACCACACCATCATCTCAATTGATGCTGAAAAAGCCTTTGACAAAATCCAGCATCCCTTCATGCTTAAAGTCCTAGAAGGAATTGGATTGGAGGGATCATTCCTCAATGTAATCAAAGCCATATACAGGAAACCCACAACCAATATCATCCTAAATGGGGATTCCCTTTAAATGTAGGAACTCGGCAAGGCTGCCCCTGTCACCACTCCTCTTCAATATAGTGCTTGAAACACTTGCTAGGGCAATAAGGCAAGGAAAGGAAATTAAAGGAGTACTAATTGGAAAAAAGGAAGTCAAACTATCCCTTTTTGCTGATTATATGATTGCTTGCTTAAGGGATGCTAAAAACTCCACCTAGAAATGATTAAGAGCTTCAGTAAAGTGGCAGGATACAAAATTAACCTAGAAAAATCAGTAGCCTTTCTTTACACCAGCAACAAGCAACTGAAGAAGGAATTCAAGGAGAACTTCCCACTCACAGTAGCCTTAAAAACAATAAAATACTTAGGAACAAACCTAACCAAAGACACCAAAGATATCTACAACAAAAATTTTAAATCCCTGAAGAAGGAAATTGAAGAAGACATCAGAAGATGGAAAAACCTCCCATGCTCATAGATTGGGAACATTAATATAGTAAAAATGTCCATTCTACCTAAACTCTTGTATAGATTTAATTCAATTCCAATTAAAATCCCCAAGAGTTTCTTCATAGGCTTGGAGAAAAAAGTCCTTAATTTCATTTGGAAAAACAGAAGACCCCGAATAGCCAAAACAACCCTTAGTGAAAAGAGCAATATAGGGGGGATCTCTATACCAGACTTCAAACTATACTACAGGACTATAGTCATAAAAACAGCTTGCTACTGGCACAAAAGCCTACCTGTTGACCAATGGAACAAAACCAAAGGTCCAAACTTCAGCACATACAATTTCAGCCATCTCATATTTGACAAGGGGCCCAAGAAGACACAATGGAGGAAAGACAACATCTTCAGCAAGTGGTGTTGGCAAAACTGGATCACCACTTGTAGAAGAATGAAATTAAACCCCTACCTATCACCCTGTACAAAAGTCAACTCCAGATGGATTAAAGACCTCAACATGAAACCCAAAACTCTGAAGGCCATAGAAGAAAAAGTTGGCAGCAGACTACAAGACATTGGTGTAGGAGAAGACTTCCTAAATTAGACAGCAGCTGTGCAAGAATTAAGGTCAACTGTAATCAATCCCCCAGGCCTGCTGGGGAATTTCGGGGTCTGACTGAAGGAATGGGTGTGAGAGGCACAAAGTCAAAACACAGACCCTGGAGTTGGTTGAATGCAGACAAAGGGCAAGCTGTTTCGGACTCATTTATTGGGGGCAGAGTTAGGGGCTATGCACTGTTTGCATTCCCGCTCTCCTCTTGTCATCTTCTGATTGGCCCAGGTCTGCAATGCTGCTTGTATGATCTCACCTGCCTAGGGCAGGTTAGATTGATGAGGGACAAGCTCTGCTCATTCGTAATTCTCAGCATACTGGCTATACTACATCTCCACCCTTTGTATTTAATTTTGCATGAGGAGTGGTCCAGTGGGAGCTTGGGTGTTATGCCCAAACCTTGTTGACCCCACCTCTGGCATTCCGACATTTTGACTGTGTCTGTCCTAGGTTGCCCTGGTTTTGCAGGGTCTTACCCATCTTTGACTGGCCAGCCACCAAGGGAATAGGCCAGGAGTGGTACCACAGAGGGGAGAGACAAGCTCATTCCCATGAATTGTGGATGGATGAGAGCCAGATGAGAATCACCTCATCAGGAGGGGTGCATGCAGAGTCCCTACTGACCATTGCTGAGAGGACCTGGGCTGTTATTTTGTTGACCTGGCATTGGCTGCGGGCAAAGCGAAACAGACACCTGAAGAGAAAAGGGCAGAGCAGGGCCAGGAGGCAGAGGACGCCCAGGGGACCAGTGCAGCAGGATCAGAAATGGACGTTAGCTTAGACCACGCCTGTGAAACAAAGCTAGTATCAAAGGCTATGCCTCAGGGCAGGTAGAGTTAAGGGAGACAACTTGAGAACCAAGAGTCAAGGTGTAGTTAATAAACTGTTGTGACCAGGGGCCTTTAATAATGTCACCAAGTTCACCATGTATATGTGTAATATTGAGGACTTGGTAGGGCGTCAGGCAGAATGAGGAAAACCTGGCGTTGCACTCATGTCTCCTGATCTCATTATGTGGGCCTTCAAATCCTTGAAGGAAGTTCACAAGACTGAATCACAGTTGGTGTCTCCAAGATGGAATGATCTCTGCTAGGGGGGTTGTATTGGGTCCTTAGCACCATGATTTTAATGGAATTTACCTGCCAGTCAATAAATCTGACAAGTGAGTTAGGGATGCATGAGCCATGAGTCAGAGCAACCAGAAGTCCACTGGCAGATCCAGGAAGTCCTCAACTCTCGGGCTCTTTGTGGGGGGGTCTTGACCCTAAACTGCCTAGCCAATTTTTAGCTCCTGCTTTTATCACATTACCCTCTGAGGAGGTTACCCCAATTGCCAAGAGGGAATAGGGGCACTGACCACTCTGACTTCCATGCTGAAAAGTGGTGTCGGAGGTGGCAACTGGGGGTACCCCTGCTCAGTGGATCTAGCTAAAACACCCCTAAAAGTATAGTTACAGAGAGAACAAAATCCTTGACTAGTGCCTGTGAAGGCGAGAGTAGCTGGGTACATTTTCTAGGCAAGGAACCAGGAGAGGAACAGGGTGAGTTAAAAAAAATAAAAATAAAAAATAAACTTAAAAGTCTGTTAGAATGTCTCAACTAGGGGTTCTGAAACATCCATTATTGGGCTTCTTCTTTTGTTCATTTGTCCATGTGGTGTCTGGACTCAGCATCTGCTTTCCAGGAAATTTCAATAGTCACAGTGGGTGTGAGTTTTCCCTTAGGTAGATACTTAAATAGAGAGAAGAAACTTTGTTATTTGGTAACAACAAATCTCATATGGTTTAAATGACTTAAAATCTAGTGTTTGGAGGCACAATCTCTCAGACTTTAAAGGAAATATAATGATTACTTATCTTTTGATTATACTTTTCTCTTGGTCCATACAGTTAGCCCAGATCAACCAACTTTTGTTTTCGGCCAAATTGGTATGGACATTATGTATGGTGGTTATTCATACAGAAAGGACAAGTTACACCAGCTTAACACCTTTAATTATTGTATAATATTCTAAGTTCAAGCAGCCTTGTATAATACTGTCTGTAGGAGGAACTTAACACCATACATTAGCAGGCATAACCCGCAAGATGGAATTAAACAATTTCAGACTTATTTTAAATGAAAAACTGTTCACTACAATTACTACAAACAGGAACAATCTTTTTCTTTTTCAGACCCTTTATCCTGATTTATAGTTTTCCCAGAAAGTCAGGAGTTGTAACACATGCCAGAAGACAGGAAATAAACTGATAAGGATTACCAAGCCCATCCAAACTGTCTTGGACTGCATGCAGCTGGTTCAGGAAGATAGAATCTAGCTTTTTGAGCCAAATTATCTGGTTAGGTTAAAGGAAATATCAAAAGCAACTCTTGCAAGAAACATAAAGTACATTTTTCAGTAACCATAGGTAACCCACCATTTGCTGTGCCCATTTAATCCAAACCTGTAACAGGGAGTCAGGTTCAAGCCAGGAGAGGACTAAAAATTAACAAGTCTGTATATTCACAATCCTATTCAGGCTACTAGTAAACTAGCTTGAGTGTTTATACCAATTTAATTTAATACAGGTATCTTATCACTTTTCTATACCTTGAAGTGCCATGTGATATGCATATAAAGGTTGGACAAAAACTGAACACTCTTAAACAAACCTTGACTAGATATACATTTTGATTTTTAAACTAGTTGACTGAAACTTACAAATTTAAGTTTATTTATATAGTGTCCTTTTTACCTGTCACTACAAACCTCCTCAGACTTTTATCACTAGCATAGACTTTTTCATCATCTTCACATAAATCCTTACTAAAAATATCCTTTTAACAGTTTTTCATTTTTTATATCCTTTTTTGATACCTTGAGACATAACATTCATAAACAGATTAACCCTTAATTGTGTGGATTTACTAAGTAATTAATACTTATTTTCCATGTAATGGGATGGGACAGTTATTTCAAATACACTAGTATAAACTGTGAGATGTTCATGCCAGCTTGGGAGTAGGTTTTGAATGACCAATTTTCTTTGAGTGCTTAGAGGTACTTTACCTAGGCCTGGCAAATGTCCCCACATGTGTAATGTGTGGAAATAAATTGCACCCTAGAACAGAAGTGATTATTCCTTAAAATGAACTTAAAATATAAGGACCAAAGACCATAGGGTAATTAGTAGTTTTAGCTCACATGACAGTTTACTTGTGAATCAACTTGATATCAAGTAAATCATTAGCATTAGATGCAAGCCAATTCATTTAAACAGCTCCATAAAACAAATGTTTAACTAGTTTCAACCCCAAATTTCAGCACCTTGATGAAAATTCTAAATTACAGATGAAAACTTAAATCAGAGTAAAATATGACTCTTAAGTTTATAACAGTCAACATAACAACACCTTAATCTTCACAATTTATACGGTGCTGAGGTCATCTGGCTGTGAGGAAAATTTTCCTATTTTTAATTTAGGATTAAGTTGGATTAGTTATTTGTTTCTAACTCAGAAATTCTACAGTAATGAATGATCTCTACACCTAAAGAGCTTGGCTGTGCTATGATTAAAGGTATGCTGGGATTAAAGGTGTGGCCCAAACACATCTGGCTGGGGAACTTCCAGGAGTGGCAGACCAGCAGACCAGCAGGACACCAGTTCAAACACAGGGAGGCATGTTTGCTTCCTAAAAGGAGGAAGGGGGTGGGGGAAACAGATAGGAAACACAATAAAGCCCATTAGCTACCCCAGGAAGAATAGCTCTCCTACCCTGGAGGCAAGAAACAGGGCTGGCCCAAGCCATTCTGGTATCAGTTCTCCACCCAAACCAGACCAAGATATCCACATTCCTTTGTCTCCCTAGTGCTGGAAGAATTTTGAAAGATTTTTTTTTAGAGTACCCAACTTATACTACTAAAATATTTATATTTCTGATTAGGTGTGTCAGAATAAGATTTTACTAAGTATGAGGGCTTAAGGCACTTACACCCTCCAAACGGGTTCTTATCCATAAGCTGAACTGAGCTTCCATAGTTTAAAAAGACTCAAACACACACATTCAAAACATCAGGAGCGTGGGGCAAGAGGCTGCTCAAACATCTTAAAGTAATCACAATAATTTTTTATTTTTTATTTTTTGTCTTTTTTTGATTCAGGCTCTTCCTGTAACTCTGGCTGTCCAAAGATCAGGCTGGCTTTGAACTCACAAAGATCTGCCTGCCTCTACCTCCTAAGAGCTAGGATTAAAGGCATGTGCCACCATGCCTGGCTAGGAGACTAAAAGCATGGAGTGAAGTACAGTTTTTGTGAATTTGATTCTCCCAGTTCTCTGAGACCAACTCTTCCTCAACACAAACACAGTCTGCCCACAAGATCAGCAAGGAGGGCACAGACCCAGAGAGGTCCCTTTTCCTCCCATGAAGAAGGGAGGGAGGGAAACAGGCTCAAAAATTCTTGCAGAAACATAACAGAGCTTCCAAAGTCTGTTTCAGACTGCTCTCCCTCATTCCTTGGAGGCAAAAGCCTATAATGAGACCCCTGAAGCCATGCAGCACCCCACTGATCCAGATGCCAGACCCCAAAATTGGTCTCTAGCAGAGAAGGAAAGGTTGCCACTTGGGCACTTCAGAGAGCTCAGGAATTCCCCAAGCTCTAAAGACCTCCTCCCAAGCCAGACCAGGATTCTTGACTAACTGCTGATGCAAATTTTACTAGCTAGTAAAAGGCAGATTATCTCTGGTCCTTTGAGATAGCAGCTGGGTGGAGGAAACTTGACAAAGCAGACCAGATGGGCTGACCTTGAGCTCACAAAGAACTGCCTGCTTCAGCCTCCCAAGGACTGGGATTAAAGGTGTGTGCCACTACACCCGGAGCAGAATTCATTCCCAGTCCCTAAGGCTAGTTAATGTTAAATCAGGACTACATCCACTCAGAGCATCTGCCTGCGGGTCTCAAAAAAAAAAATTCCAAAGCAAGCAAGTTACCTCACACAATCCCTTTTGAAAGCAGACACCAAATTTTAGGCCTTTAAATGCATTTTTAGATATCAATTTTTAAAGTTTGCATGTGCATATCTAGACTGGCATGCCAAAATGAATGATTCTGTGCACTTTAAAGGACTGAAACTTGAAGTGGCCACTTTATTTGACAGAACTAACATGAGACAATTATAATTACTGATTTACAAACACACATAAAAACTTAGATGCACACTTAGACACATGGAAGAACAGTTACCATAAACACAAGACATAGATAAAGAGAGGCAACGCTGCATGCACAGAGCCAATGCCCTGTCAGTCCCAGAACCAAAAATCCAGATCCCTTGCCTGGATTCCAAATCACTGAGGTGACCCCCATGTTCACACTTTACCAGTGTAGAATTATGACATCCCCCATCTCCGAGCTCTCCTAACCAAGCACCCCACATCAGAAACTTGAGTTTAAGAATAAAGAAAAAAAGAATTTAACTCTTTCTTACCCAAAAGACACAGCCAGCTGAATGAGATGTCTCTAGTCCCTCCGGTGGGAGAGAGCTTCCTGGGCCCCCCTCCAAGGGTATATTGGTGGGGGGAGAATGAGTATTCCTAGTAGGGGCAGCTGAAGGGAGTTTGGGGGGGTTGGGATGGGGGGACCTTCCTCATCTTGGTGAAAGTCATGGACACAGGGCAGGGCCAACTTCTCAGTGCTCTTGTGGCAGGCTGAGTTATGCTCACACAGAACATCCTGTGCTGAGTCGCCCTTAAGGCTCACAGAACATCCTGTGCTGAGTCGCCCTTAAGGCTCGCAATTATGGCGAGGAGAGGCAATGCAAATGGCCTCCTCCCAAATGAATCCAAGTCCTGGGATTTCATTTTAAGGCCATGGGTCTGGAGGAGTGTGGCAGCTGTCCATGGCTCCCGAATGTAGGGAGGAATATTATCCCTGAGGGCAGGAAATGGTAAGGGGGGAGAGGGGTCTGGGGGGGGGGGCTCACCCTGACACTGGTCGAAAGAGCAAAGAACACATAATGGGGCCTACTCTCCGATCAAGGAAGCGGGGGCCTTGCCAGCACAGAGGGGTCGAAAAACCACCATTGGGCACCAGATGTAGACAATCCCCCAGGCCTGCTGGGGAATTTTGGGGTCCAACCAAAGGAATGAGGGTGAGAGGTGCAGAGTCAAAACACAGACCCTGGGAGTTGGGTGAAAGCAGACAGAGGGCAAGCTGTCTCGGACTCATTATTGGGGGGCAGGGTTGGGGCTATGCACTGTTTGCATCCTGCATTCCTGCTCTCCTCTTTCATCTTCTGATTGCCAGAGTCCTGCAACGCGCTTGTATGGTCTTAACCTGCCTAGGCAGGGTTAGGTTGATGAGGGACAAGCTCTGCGCAGCATAATTCTCAGAGCACTGGCTACTACTACAGTAGACATTGAAAAATGGGACCCATTAAACTCAAAAATTCTGTAACATCAAAAGAAACAATCAAGGAGTGAAGAGAAAACCCACAGAGTGGAGGAAACCTTCCACAACAGAAACATCTGACAAAGCATTGATTTTTTCTAAATTATAAAACTATTGAAAGAATAACATGAGAAAAGAAAACAATGACACTCCAAAAACAAATGGCAAAGATCTGAACAGAATCATTCACTACAAGTTGAGGAATTAGAGATGGCTGAAGAAACATCTTAAGAAATGTTCAACATCACAATAATTAAGGAAAGCAAATTAAAACCACTTTAATGATCATTTCTCACTCTAATAAGACTGGGCTAAGATCAAGAAAACAAATGATACCAAATGCTGGAGAGGTTGTGGGGAAAGGAAAAACCATCCCACTGCTGGTGGGAATGTAACTCCATACAGCCATAATTGAAAGAAGTGTGGAAACCTGAAGACTTGGAATGAACTTGCCACCTCGACCCAGCCATACAACTCCTGGGCATTACCCATAAGACTCATTCTTACTGCAGATATACATGCACAGCTATTTTATTTCAGCTCTTCACAATAGCAGAGCTGAACCAACCTAAGTGCCCTCGACTGACAAGTGGATAGAAAAATGTGGTACATCTACCAATGGAGTTCTAGCTAGCAGCAGTAAAGAAAGATGACATCATGAACTTTGCAGGTAATGGATGGAACTAGAAGATATTAGGTTAGTGAAGTAACACGTCCCAGAAAACAAACGACGAATGTTCCCCTCATCTGTGGATGCTAGCACAAAGTAACTCTTGTGAAGGGCTCCTTGAGCTTTAGTCGAGTAGTTTTGGAGTGGTGCATATGGAAAGAAGAAGAGAAGAAGAAAAGTAGAAGAAGACAGAAGAAGAGAAGAAGAAGAAGAGAAGAAGAGAAAACAACAACAACAACAACAACAACAACAACAACGAAAAGACTGTGTCAAGAACGTGACTGAAACAGTGAACTTCTGCTCAAAACAGTGAACTTCTATATCGAGAAATTTTGAGAAAGACTGAGAGAAAGATGAAAACATGTCTGGCAGAANATCATCTTGTTACATTCTCTTTTACCTGAAGGATAATTTAACTTAAGGAATTAAGCTCGCTTCCCAAATTAACAACATATAGTCACCCAAAACAGCTTGGGTAAATTTAATGAAATTTACACCTTGATTCCTGCCTATAGGTATCTGTACTACAACTGTCCTTTTGAGATTCATGGGTCAAAAAATAAAAACCTAAAATAAAAAAGGGGGAGATACAGTTATATATTAAATCTTTTTGTCAAATTTTCAATTTAAATCTTTTTTAAGACAAACAATAAAGTTTATTACTTATTCTTATTAAGTACCAGCTTAAAATTGCAGAAATTTCAAATCATCTTACCCACCCCCCCACCCCAGAATTCTTAATCAAGAGCTTTTCAAGTCATAAGTGCTCTCTTCTTGCTTCCAACGGGAACTGTGTGAAACAAAGGCAGAGGACTGTGTACACCCTGCTGTTGAGCAGTGGCTACCCAGAGACTTCCTTCACTGGCCAGGTCCTGAAAGACTCTTGTTCATTAACTGGCAAGAAACTGGACTGAGACTTTGTGAAAAAGTTTTTGATCTTCAGAATGATAAACCCAGCAAGTGGTAGACTTGCTTTGTGAAGAAACATTTTAAAAAGTGTTCAACATTGTTAATAATTAAAGAAATACAAATTAAAACTGCTTTAAGATACCATCTTGCTCCAATAAGACTGGCTAAGATCAAGAAAACAAATGATACCAAATGCTGGAGAGGTTGTGGGGAAAGAGGAACACTCATCCACTGCTGGTGGGAATGTAAACTCATACAGCCAATATGGAAAGAAGTGTGGAGAACCCTTGGAAGACTTGGAATGAACTTGCCACCTGACCCAGCCATACCACTCCTGGGCATGTACCCATAAGACTCGTCTTACTGCAGATATACATGCACAGCTATGTTTATTTCAGCTCTCTTCACAATAGCAAGGAGCTGTAACCAACCTAAGTGCCCCTCGACTGACAAGTGGATAGAGAAAATGTGGTACATCTACACAATGGAGTTCTAAGCAGCAGTAAAGAAAGATGACATCATGAACTTTGCAGGTAATGGATGGAACTAGAAGATATTATGTTAAGTGAAGTAACACAGTCCCAGAAAACAAACGACGAATGGTATCCCTCATCTGTGGATGCTAGCACAAAGTATCTCTTGTGAAGGGCTCCTTGAGCTTTAGTCCAAGTAGTTTGGAGTGGTGCATATTGGAAAGAAGAAGAAGAAGAAGAAGAAGTAGAAGAAGAAGAAGAAGAAGAAGAAGAAGAAGAAGAAGAAGAAGAAGAACAACAACAACAACAACAACAACAACAACAACAGAAAAGACTGTGTCAAAGAACTGACTGAAACAGTGAACTTCTGCTCAAAACAGTGAACTTCTATATCGAGAATTTTGAGAAAGACTGAGAGAAAGATGAAAAACATGTTTGGCAGAATGCATAAGCTCTGGTTGGGGGATAGGGAGGGGGACACGGGTCTAGATTTGATTTGGTTTTTGTTTGTTTTTTGTTTTTTAATTTTCATTTTTTTATTGATGCTTTGTGTATTTCATAACATATTCTTATACAAATATATATATATAAACCAAAAAATGTTATATTAGATGTAAAGACTCTTAGAACCATGATATATAAAAGTAGAACATATAAAACATCTTACACAAAAACAGTGTAAATAAATCTCCTCCTATAATCACTTTTAAAGTGTTCTAAGTTTAGTGCTAGTTCCCAGAGTATGTAATTTATTATGCTACTGATCAATGTACTGGCCCATGTGATTTCTATAATAAGCATTTAAGAGAATAACAGTTTAGACCAGCATTTCTTTACAAAGCAAGTTCTTGGCACTGGAAATAAATTGTTAGGCTGCTAAAGCCCATTGAGAATAATATGTTGGTGAAAAGATGACATATTTTTTTGTAAGGCCAAATGTAGTTTGTTTTGTGTGCTGGAGGCATTTATACTTAACAGAAGAAAGAAAACCAGAATAGAGGACTTTGACAGAAATTATCCGACTACTCTGAGCCCAAGACTGTTTTAAGATTTTTAGCACATCAATTAAGTCCTCCCAGTCATCAATGGGAAGCAATTACTGCTGCCATTTTACAGGGGAAGCCAACTGAATGGTTTCCATATCCACCTTGCCAAGACATCTACTCTGGAAGTGGAAACCAGCTACCTTCCCACATCTACCTGGTTCTTAGTGCCCGGTTTATTTCCCTAATTTACTTAGAATTCTTTTTAAAAGTAGCAGCTATTTATCCAGGATTTTAGAAGACTTTAATTTTCAATCATTTTATTTAAAATAGTGCTTTTCAAAGACAAGAAACTAATTTTAAAATGATGGAAAAGAATATAATCAAACATCTTTCTCATTAGAAATTAACCATATTTTCCAGGTGGAATTCCACAGTATCTAATACTCTGAATTATTTCAATGTAACTATGGTAAATTAAGAATTAAGAATCTTATGACTCAGCCGGGAGTGGTGGCACACAGATGCATTTGATCCTGGCACTTGGGAGGCAGAGGCGGGCAGATCTCTGTGAGTTCGAGGCCAGCCTGGTCTACAGAGTGAGTCCCAGGCCAGCTGGCGCTGCAGGGACACCCTGTCTCAAAAACAACCAAAAAAAAAAAAAAAAAAAAAGAATCCTATGACTCAGTCACACTCATCCCTGTGTGGAGTGGTTTCATCTCTGATGCATCAACAATTTGCCCCCCTGATGCATCAGTTTTCTAAATTTTGTATTAAAGATTGAATCCTGGGCTTGAAAGTTTTTCTGTACAATTTTCGAACCCAACACCAGCATATGGGAAGAAATTTCATTTCCCATGTGTATTATTGATTAGCGTATTCAGGATATGGGATGTGGAGCCAATTTTCCCTTACTGTGACAAGGATACAATGTACCATTCACTATGGTTTCTCTTTTAAATTCTTAGTTTTGCTTCCAAACATCCTTTGCAAAAATTTTTGAAGGGATAAATCTCCTTTGAAATCCTGATGGCCAGCCTTGGTTGTCAACTTGACTGGTTATGGAATCAAATCATAAGCAAACTGGCATGCCTACAATGGTCTTTATATTTTTGTTTGGTTTCTTTCCTTGTTTGTGTTTTGTTTTTGTTTTTGTTCTTTTGTTTTATTGTGGGTTTTTTTTTGTTTTGTTTTGTTTTGTTTTGTTTTTTTGACAGGGTCTCCATGCAGTTCCTGTTGACTTGGAACTCACTGTGTAGACCAGGTTTTCAAGTCACAGAGATCTGCTCGAATCTGCACCCTCAGTGAGGGGATTAAAGGCAGGTACCACTGCACCCAGATCATTAGAACTTTCTTGATTAAATCATTTGAAGTAGGAACACACACTCTAAATATGTGTGGAACCTTCAGGGGGCAGCCCACATAAAAGAACCAGGAGAAAAAAAAAAATGACTCGGCTTCGTGCCTGTCTGCCTGCTTCCACTGTTGCTGGAAAGTTAATCTATTCATTCGCTGCTGCTAAATTCCTTATCTGATATTAGAATCAGATTTTCTGGGCTACCAAAATACACTGAAGACTAGCAGCTCTCTAAGAATCCTTTAGGTCTTTAGTGCCAGATTGGGACTGGTGAACCAACCAGCCTTGTGGACTGAACAGATTCTCAACCTCTCCAGAGACAGCCTAAATAGCATAGGCATTGATTAGTGTGCAGGATTGGGAGTGAAATAGAAATACAATCTTCTGAACACATATTGTTTCCTTTCTCTGAGTATTTGTTCTAATTCATAATCATGTAGCATATACAAGCTGCTTGCAGTAGTTTGTACAGGTGAATTGTATGCTACATAAGACATAAAGACCCTTATTACAAAACCTTTTATAAATGTTAAGATATTAGATTAAATCATAGATTGTTGTCCTCATCTTTATTTTTATTTCTTTATTATTATTATTATTATTATTATTATTATTATTATTTTGAGACAGGGTCTCCCTATAGCCCCAGCTGGCCTGGAACTCACTCTGTAAACCAGGCTGGCCTTGAGCTCACAGAGATCTGCCTGCCTCTGCCTCCCAAATGCTGGGATTAAAGGCTTGTGCCACCAGCCCAGCTTAAGGACGGTTCTTAGCCACCATGTGGGTGCTGAGAATCTAACCCGGGTCCTCTACAGGAGCAGTTGGAGCTCTTGACCGCTGGGCCATCTCTCCAGCCCCAATCCTCATCTTTATAACCTTACTAAAACAAAGCAGAATAAAAACAAAACCTAACTAAAAAGCACACCCCACTCCACCATATGTAGATACAGGAACGTTGTTGTAAAATCAGTATTTTTTTTCTGAAGGGTTGCTGTGTAGCTTGAACTCAAAGTCCTGCTTCACCTTCCCAATTGACATGATTAAGGGATTAAGGGATTAAAGGATTAAAGGATTAAAGGTGTAGGGTATGGCACCCAGATAATCCTGAGTCTGGATGGGTCCCACCTATTGCAATCCTTAAGCAATGTAATCATGGGAGGAAATGGGTGTGGTCTTCTGAGACAATATAAGGACAGGTCCCAGGTCTCTTCTCCAGAGCAGAGTGTTTCCAGACCTGGCTCAGAAGATTGTTGAATGCACACGTGGAGGATCTGCTCTGGAGCTGCACTAATACTACTGCTTCCCTAGCTGAGTTGGTGAGACCAGAGATCCGACCCTCAGGCAAAATGGAGGCAGACATCCAGAAAGACTTCAGCTGCTTCGTCTGCCAGAAGGGGTTCATAGACCCAGTCACCATAAGCTGTGGACACAACTTCTGTCGGGCCTGTCTCCTACTTTCCTGGGTGGACATCCGACTTCCTGCTCTTTGCCCTGTGTGCAGGGAACCACCCCAGCAGAAAGTCCTCCGAACCAACGTTCTTCTGAAGAAGCTCGTGTCCATTGCCAGACAAGCCAGCCTCAGGAAATGCCTGAGCTCCGAGGAGAACCTGTGTGTCACCCACAAGGAGACAAAGATCTTCTGCCGAGAGGGCAGGATCCTGCTCTGTCAGCTCTGCTCCGACTCTGAGGAGCATGAAGGTCACTGTCACTGTCCCACTGAAGCAGCAGTTGAGGAGCAGAGGGAGAAAGTTGTGAAGCAATTGACACCCTTATGTGAAAAGATTCAAGAAAATCAAAGGAATCTAAATGAAGTGAATCGAATAATCATCTCCTGGATGGACTATGCGGGTATTTGGGAAGACATGATCAGAACTGAGTATTGGAAAATGCAGCCTGTCCTCAGGGAGGAAGAAGAGCAACACGTAAAGAGTCTGAAACACGAAGGCCAAAGCATTTTAGAGACTCTCCAGAAAAGTGAAGCCATGATGGTCCAAAAGAAGAATCAACTAAGAGACATGTATCAGGAACTGGTGGCGCTGTGCCGTGGAACACATGTGGAGCTGCTGCAGGATTTGGGAGAGATACTGACGAGGAGTGAGTCCATACAGCTGTGCATGCCCCAAGTGGTGAAACCAGTGATTAATTCCCATCCCATCCCTGGACTGATCAGCAGAGCCAGCCAATACCGAGTGGGGATTATCTTTGAAAAATCACTCATGATCCATTACAAGAAGAGCTTATTCACTGATGTGAGAAGATTCAACGTTAGACAACAAGACCAGGACACAGGTGTGAGTTCTAATGGAAACTATTATTTTGCTTGCTGGGGATCCCAGAACTTCACCTCTGGGAAATACTACTGGGAGCTGGGTGTAAATGAATCCTGGGACTGGGCTGTAGGTGTATGCAAAGATTCTTCAGAAAGGACATGTGGCCCACTGATTGTATTAGAGGATGTGTTTCTCCTTGTATTTGTGAAGGAGGGTGACCATTGCAGCCTCCTGACCACCTGCCCGACATCTCTTCACTATGCAGAGATTCCAGTGGGCCAGGTTGGAGTGCTCCTTGATTGTGATGATGGAAGTGTGAGTTTCCTGAATGTAGCCAAGAATGCCCTCATATGCAGCTACCCTGCTGGCTCCTTCAATTTCCCTGTCAGGCCTTTCCTTTCCTTTGGCTCAAATCCATAAGACTCACCAATGCATAACTCAGGAAGCTTGTCTCATGGAAGCCAAGCAATAGTGCCACATGTTAGTGTCTGTTAGGTATTCCCTGCTTTATTGTTAATGTATTTTGTAGTTAAATGCTTAAAATAAAATATGAAAGATATGTCTGATTTCTTTAATTATGTGGTAAAAAAAACCTTCCACATGGAACATTTTTAATGGATGCTTGCACATTTTTGTATGCCTGTGAGAATTACCAAACCTTGATTAGGGATATAGTTCAGTGACAGATCTTAGGACCCATTCCAGAAACATAAAGCTCATAAAATCATATAAATGTGTGATTGTAACAATGTTCTTAAGCAAGAACAGAGAATGTATGCCCCCTATAGACTTAATAAAATCCCTGTTGACCAGAAAAAAATAAATAAATAAAAGTGATCTTTTAAATGAACCCTGACAAGGGATTTTTCCTCTCCCACATTCTCTGTGGATGAATTTTTCTGTGAAAGGATTTGAAATTTAGCATTATTGTTTTCGTTATTGGTTATTTAAAAAAAAAAAAAAGAAAACAAAGCATGAAAGCCTTAAAAACTTTTTAGCATCAATTCTTTTTTAATTTTTAAAAAATTTTTTTATTTTTCTCTATGTATATGAATGTACTGTCTGAATGCAGGTCTTTGCACCCATGTCGTGCAATGCTGCGGAGGTCAGAAGAGGGTGTCGGATTCCCCTGGAACTGGAGTTCTCCTGGAATTGGAGTTTCAGATGGTTCTCAGCTGCCATGTGGGTGCTGGGGATTGAACCTGGGTCCTCTGCAAGAGCAGTCTCTCCAGCCCCCTTTTTTTTAATTAAAAAAAAAATTTTTTTAGCATCAATTTTAAAAATGCTTTCCACTGCATTCAGCACATGGGACTGAGAGGTGGAGGCGGGGCTTAGTGATAGAGAGCTTGCCTACATGCATGAGGTCCTGGAATGAAAAATCAGAAGAGGGACTGCGGCGAGCAAAGCATGGCAGTGACCAGACTGCTGGATTTGTTGCTTCTTTCACTTTATGACTCTGCCACAGACAATTTGTCTCTGATGCTCTTTCTTCTGTGTTTATTTCTAGTCATAAAGCAGCTGGTCTGTGTAATTAAGGAGAGCTGAGAAAATACAATTAGTCAGACATGCAGGAAGTAGATGACAAATCTTCATGACAGACATGTAGCCCTAGACCATAGTCCTTCTTGTTTTATTAATGGCATATCTGCATGAAAACACCATATGATGAAACATTATTTTTGTATGCTCATTTAAACAATTGATTTTTTTAAAGTAAAAAAAAAAGACTTTATTTATTACCTTGTGAGGAATTTTTATTTTGTTTTGGTTTGTTTTCATGAAAATATTTTAATTTATTTTGGGACTTTCACTTCCTTATTGGGTCTGGGCTGCACCCTAATTATCACTGCTTGTTTCCACAGTGTCAGCTCCCTGATAGCTGGTTTTAGGTTACCAAGCACGATCATCACACGAATTCAAACTTATTGTGTTGCCTTGTGTAGAGTGGCTATAATTTTATGGCAGGCAAATATGAAATGGACAAAGAAGCTACAAAAGTCTTGTTGAATAAGACCAGGCCTGATGACACAATGGCCTTATTCTCTCAAGCAGAAGCAAATAGTCCAGTCTTGGTAGCTTATTTCCTATAGTGTATAGACAATGGAAATGTCCCCCCCACCCACTGAAACCAAAACTTTAAAACCATTTTGTAAAAACATATAAATGTATAGTATACTGCATGATGTTTTGTTTTATATATATATTGTATAGAATGTGGCTATCCAAATATTTCACATATGTATCACCTCTTGTGGGGTGTGTATGTGTGTGTGTGTGTGTGTGCTGATAATGCTAAAAATACATTTTCTTAGAATTTCTTAATTATATTTGTTCTTGGACAATTTGTAACACATTCTAATTGCCTTCATCCCCATCCTCTTTTATTTCCTTCCTACTCCTGGAACCTCCCCTCCTCCCTACAAAAATCCTTTTCCTACACTGATATCCTTCTGTTTTGTTTTCTTTTGTGACCCAGTGAGTTTAGCCAAGGCCACTGGTGACCGTGGGTTTGGGTCTATCCATTGAAGCTTGTGCTCACCTGTGAGTACACATTGAAGACAATGCTTCTCCCGTAGTTCCGCAGGGTGGGTAAAGCCCTGGAGCCCCTTCCCATCTAGGACTGATTACTGAGGTGGCTGGTCTGGTGCATCACGAATGCAGTGGCTGCGTCCCCCAGGAGACGGCATTTCACAGCCCCCGCCCTGTCCTCTGTCACATTGTTTGCCCCTTCTCTCCTCATGTTCCCCGAGCCCTACAGGGGATGCTGCTCTTATTTAAGGCTAAGATTTCAACTGTCAGCTCTTCTCAGGACCCTGGGCCCCTGTGAATCTGTGCATTCACTATGCATATTGTGAGACCTCAAGGGATTTTTTTTAATATAGAGAATTACTCTGTTCCCTGAATGTATTTCTCTGTAGCTCACTCTAGTGGCTGATTTGTTTAAAAAGTACAAGCTACAGCTGAGAGCAGGCCAGAAGAGCAAGCCAGTAAGCAGCACTCCTCCACAGCCTGTGCCTCAGCTCCTGCCTCCACCTTCCTGCCCTGAGTTCCTACCTTGGGCTCCCTCAGTGATGAACTGTGACCTGGGAGATGTGAGCCAAATAAAACCTTTCTTACCCCCCCACAAAAACCCAAAACAAAACAGCTTCAGCAAAATGGCAGGATACAAAATTAACCTTAGAAAATCAATGGCCTTTCTCTACACCAACAACAAGCAACTGGAGAAAGAATTCAAAGAGACCTTCCCACTCACAATAGCCTCAAAAACAATAAAATACCTAGGAACAAACCTAACCAAAGATACCAAAGACCTCTACAACAAAAATTTTAAACCCTTAAAGAAAGAAATTGAAGAAGACCTCAGAAGATGGAAAAACCTCCCATGCTCATGGATTGGGAAAATTAACATTGTAAAAATGTCCATTTTACCAAAACTCTTGTATAGATTTAATGCAAATCCCAATCAAAATCCCCAAGAGTTTCTTCACAGCCTTGGAAACAAAAGTTCTTAAATCATTTGGAAAAACAAAAGACCCCGAATAGCTAAATCAATCCTGAGTGAAAAGATCTACAATAGGAGGGATCTCTATACCAGATTTTAAACATACTACAGGGCTATAGTCATAAAAACAGCCTGGTACTGGCACAAAAAACAGCCTGTTACCAATGGAACAAAACCGAAGATCCAATACCTGAGCACATACAATTTCATCATCTCATATTTGACAAGGGGGCCAAGAAAAACCACAATGGAGAAAAGACAGCATCTTCAGCAAGTGGTGTGGCAAAACTGGATCACACATTGAGAAAATGAAATTAAACCCCCTACCTCTCACCCGGTACAAAAGTCAACTCCAGATGGATTAAGACCTCAACGTGAAACCCAAACTCTGAAGGTGATAGAAGAAAAAGTTGGCAGCAGAATACAAGAATAGGCGTAGGAAAAGACTTCCAAATCAGACAGCAGCTGCACAAGAATTAAGGTCGACAATGGCAATGGGAACCTCATTCAAACTCAAAAGCTTCTGACACAAAAAGAAACAATCAAGGGAAGTGACGGAAATCCCACAGAGTGGGAGGAAACCCTTCACTGCAGATACATCTGACAAAGCATTGATTTCCAGAATAATAAACTACTCAAAAAACAAGAAAAAAAAAACAAATGACCCGCTCAATAGATGGAGCAAAGAACTGAACAGAGAACTTCACAGCGAGGAATTAGAGATGTCTGAGAAACACACTTCAAGAACTGCTCAACATCACTAATCATTAAGGAAATGCAAATGAAAACCACTTTAAGATATCATCTTACTCAATAAGACTGGCTAAGATCAAGAAACAAATGATACAACTAGTGCTGGAGAGGTTGTGGGGAAAGGGGAACACTCATTCCACTGTGGTGGGAATGTAAACTTGTACAGCCACTATGGAAGCCAGTGTGGAGAACCCTTGAAGACTGGAATAACTTGCCACCCCGACCACAGCATACCACATCCTGGGCATGTACCCTCAACTTACGCACCACAGAGAGACATGCACGCCATGTTTATTTCAGCTCTCTCACAATAGCAAGGAGCTGTGAACCAACCTAATGCCCCTCAACTACCGAGTGGATAGAGAAAATGTGTACATACACAATGGAATTCTATGCAGCAGTAAAGAAAGACGACATCACGAGCTTTGCAGGAAAATGGCTGGAGCTAGAGGACATCATGCTGAGTGAAGTAACACAGCCCAGAAAAACAAACGATGGCATGGTATCCTCATCTGTGTGGATGCCTAGTGCCAATTACCTAGTGTATTTCTGTGTAGGGCCCCCTGAGCTTTAGTCCAAAGCAGTTGGGCATAATGCATTTGGAAACAACAACAACAACAGAAAATACTGCATCAAGACTGACTGAAACAGTGACTTCTGCTAAACAGTCAACTTCCCCATGGAAAATATTGAGAAGACGAAGAGATGGAAAGCATGTTTGGCAGAATGCACGAGCTCTGGTGGGTGGGGGAATGAGCAGGAACATGGGTCTAGAAAAAAAAAAAAAAAAAAAATAATTTATGTGAAAAAAAAATAAAGCTATAAATGCTGAATTCAGGCCTAGAAATCCAAATAAAAAACACTGTCTGTTCTAAGAAGCTGGATATTTGGTCTAGAGCCTGTTCTTGTGTTCTTCTAACAATACTATCTTTTCAACCTGCTGAACATAAAAGTTTTAGGTATACAGTACACACAAACACACACACACATCTGTGTATGCACAAATATGTGTAGATGGTGTGTAATTTTATAGGTGAGTTAAACTCAAATGTTTTCCTACTAAGCTGGTTTTTTTTTTTTTTTTTTTTTATTTCTTTTAATCACAATGAACCGTTATGCATTGCTGAGGGACATTGATCTCGGGAATGCTCAAGATGGCTTCTGGCACCTACATGTGATCAATAGAGAGAACAGAGAGGACACAGTGCAGACGTGGCTAATCGTCCAGTTTCTGCTTGTCATCCTTGGCCCAGCTCAGCTCGTCAGGCAGGAGGAAGGCTGGGGAAGCGGGCAGCGGCCCAGGCCAGCTGCACATCTGGCGTCTTTGCATCAAATGACTCATAGGTCAAAACCAGAATTTTCAAGGCCTGCTCTGGCTGAAAAAGACCCAGTTTCCCCGGGTCTCACATCCTGCTCTGTTTTCATGGAAAAGAACATCAAAGGGAGTCTATGTTGATCAATTTCCCTGACTTACTCTCTTTTTCTGGTTCTAAAAATTTTCTATTGTTCTCATAAGCCTGTAGTTAATTTAATATTTGAAATGTGAGCTTCTGAAACAAACTTCCAGAATGCTGCATAGCCATGTTTGGTTTTGGAGTTCACACACACACAAAAAATCTCCTTCTGGTCTTTGTTAATATATTTACAACAAAGACAGATGGGGTCAGACGAAGGGATTTTCCAACATTTTCCCAAAAGATCCACTTACAGACACCAGCGAGGCAAGTCATTCTAATGTTGCAGCAAAGACTTTCCAAGGCACTGAGAAACAGTATGTTGCAACAGCTTTAAGACAAATTGCTGACAGCAACAGCATTGCCTCTTCCCAAGGAGTCAGAATTTTCCAAGCACTTTTAAAGACTTAAGCTCTTCTGCGTCCTTAGAGATTATTAAATTTCAGTCCTTGTGAGATGTTTGTCAATATTTCCAGAGGACAGGAAGAGTCACATGATTGTAAATGTTAAACTTTTGCTCACTAAGAAAGGAAAGCTACGCTCAAAGCAGGGATGTAGCTCAGTTGGTAGAGTGCTTGCCTAACATGCAAAAGCCTTGATTTGATTCTAAGCACCGTTTAAACCAGGCAGCCATAAATACAGACCTGTAATCCTTTACCACTCTGAGGTTGAAAGCAGGAGGGTCAGAAAGTCAAGGTTAGCCTCAGCTACAGAGCTAGTTTGAGGCCAGCATGGGATCGACAAGACCATATCTGAAAAGAAATACATCTTAATTTAAAAAAAAAAATAAAAGTTCAGGGCTGGAGAGATAGCTCAGTGGTTAAAAGCACTTTTTTTTTTTTTTTTTTTGGTCTTTTTGAGACAGGGTCTCTCTGTAGCTTGGGCTGTCCTGGAACACTGTAGACCAGGCTGGCCTTGAACTCACCAAGATCTGCCTGCCTCTGCCTCCCAAGTGCTAGGATTAAAGGTGTGTGCCACCACGCCCAGTTAAAAGCACTTTTTTGGAGGACATGGGTTCACTTCCCAGCACCCACATGGTGGCTAACAGCAGTCCATAACTCCAGTTCCAGGGATCCAATGCCCTTTTCTGACCACCATGGGCATTGCATGATACAGGTGCATTTACATACATGCAGAAAATATACTCATACACAGAAAATAAAAAATCATAAATGAAATTTTAAAAAATAAAAAAAGGAAAGTTGCAATACATAAATGGATGCAAAGTTCTTTGTACTGTCTGGCTGGACTATATAGTATGATGATCCATTCAGTCACTCTTTCCGTGTGGACAGTTACTAATGAACTTAGGATTATTGTTCTAATGGCTTTTATTGTCAAGTATGGAAGGTGGTGGGAGAATGACAGGCATTGAGTAAGCACTTCCAACTGTACTTTCTTTGATCGAATAGAGAAGAGGTTGGTATACTGTCTAGTAAGAGTAACGTAGTTTTAGGAGTATTGGAGCATTGCTGCAAACTTGGCCACCAGATTTCCATCTCAATGCCCTAAGTGTTTGTCACTCTGAGAGATGAGATCTGTTTCCCCTCATCTTCTGTATGGGCTGACCCTGTGATTTGCTTTGATCAGTAGACTAGGAAAGAAAAAACACCATGAGACTTACAAGCATTGCCATGAAAGACATTAGAGCTTCCATTTTTACTATCTTGGAGGTCAACCGCCAAGAAAAAAGAAATTGGAGAAAACTTTGAGGGGGTAATGGTATCAGCTAGAGGACGACACCTGTCAGTGAGGCTGTCTGGGACTCCAGCCTTGGCCAAGCCAGCCCAGCACCAGGAGAGGTAGAAGTGAGACCAACTCACTTGCAGATCATGAACAAATGAATGTGATCATTTTAAACTTTGAGAAGGTTTGTTACACTGAAACGGAGCCAGAAAGGGTTTCTGGAGAAAGTTCTATCTAAGCTTGAGGCTTGAAGAGCTAGCAGACTCTCTTTAGGAAGGTGCTGGTGTGGCTGGTATATGGAGCAGTATGTGAAGACCTTAAGACTGGAGAAGCATGGCTCCTTCAAGAGCTAGAAGCCGGCCCAGTGTGAATGAGAACCAGGGAGCATGAAAGTTGAGAAGATAGACACAGTTAGTAAGTGAAAGAAGACCACACGTGATGCCTACTGCCTGCCGTGTGGATTTCCAAACATCCCCTTTCAAGGATTACTTCATGAAAATTAAAATAAGACCTTTGCATATAAAAGAGACATTCCACTCTACCAACCCTGGTAGCTATTAGCACAAAGACTGCTTACAGGCAGTCTGATGAAAGAGAAGATTCACACATCCAAGGAATATTCATTGGGTAGTTGGAAGAAAACACACTCAAAGTACATGTCTCATTATTCACAAACCAGTGGAGTATATACACAAAAATGTCCCATTAGGGAGATGCACACATTCTCTAAAGTAAAGAGGGATCTTAGAGTCAGACAGACTTGTGAGGGCCAGGAAAGTCTTTTAATTTCACTGAAGTTATAGTATTACAATTTAGAATTAGAATTTGTAGTGTTTGAATAATAATGCCCCTCCATAGGATTTTTGAGAGTCTTAAATCAGAAAACATGTATATAAGACATTTAACAACAAACAAAATACGCACTTAGTAAATGACAGGAAGTTTAAGGAGAAAATCTTTTATGGATATAGTACAGACCAAGGCAAGATATCTCTAATGACACTGCAGAAATGGAAATCAATAATTTCAGACTATGAAAAGTGCCATTCATTATATTTACTTGGAATCTTATTTCTGCTAAGTGGACACAGTACAGTGTATTTAGGAAAATATTTTCCAGGATCACTCTCATTCTCAGTGGTATGGTATAGAATCACTGGTGTATGGAGCCTGTTTGATATAGTGGCATTCAAATGTGCAACAAGAAACATAAATGAATGGTACTGGGTGCTTACTATATGTTAGGCACTTTGGATACCTAAAATCACTTAGCTTCCCCACACATATCCAGTAGTTGCTATTAATTTTCCCATGTTGCAGATGAGGAAAACAGAAGCTAAAGAAGTTACTGACTCCCTCCCCCTGGGTTCCACACAAGAAAGTGTGGGGTTCAAATCCTTGTGCACCTGACTTTAGAGCCTGGACTCTTTTCCAGAGGCCAAGACACCTTCCTTTAAGTATAGCTCCACTTAGATCTCACAGTCTGCAGCTCAGCTTTTAAAGCAACAAATAGATTAAATCACATGAACCCTGGGGAAGTGAATGCAAGAGAGAGATGGTCCAGGGGTCGATGTAGTCGGACTGCTCAGAAATCCAAAGGGGAGCTTCCCCACAACTGCCTTTAGCTGGCCTGCTCATGTTTCAGGTATTCTTGTATTTAAAGTCTGCCAAATAGCTCCAGAGTCGATAGCTACAATCTCTGAGGACTGCTTAGAGATTCTATTAGATCTCACAAATTCTGCCATGTTGGATTGTCCGAACTGATTTTGGGGAAATGTGGACATGTGTGTAATGGAAGTTGATTGTTCTACTTTGAGGTACAGGCTCACTCATATCTAAAATGAATGTTTTCTAAGACAATTCAGACTGAATAAGTTGTAGGAGGGAAAGAAAGAAGGAAATAGCTCTTACTAAATTTTGTGGCAGGGGCAGTTGGTCAGGAAATAGACTAAAAATTTCTCCTTATTTGTAATACAGTTTACCTAGTCTATCAAGGTTAAATTTCACCTGGAAGCCAATGAAGAAAAACTCCTTCCTTAATTTGACACATTTGCTGTAGAGTAGCAGTGGCTGAGGCAGGCGAGATACCCGTGCATCAAAGCATTCGATTGGCTTGAACTGTGACATGCAGAGAAAAATCTACAGCACTGTTGGAGAATTACACAGAAGAGCTGAATAAACAGCAAAGCAAACATTTCAGGCTATGGTGAGATGTGCTGGTAGAGTGAGGGGGCACCCACCGCCACAGAAGATAGATGAATAGATTTTGGGGGGACGCCAGAAAGGTGGCAGAGCAACGGAGGAGACTAGAAGCCTCTAAAAGAAGTCTCTTTGTCCCCAGAAGAGAGGCGACAAACAGTAGTTTTCCTATCTGGAGCCTGGACCACAAGCATCGGTCTGCCTCTTTTGTATGAATAAGGAAATAATAGCATCCATATTTTCCTTTGGGAATACTAAAGACAAAAAAAAAATGAAATTACATTGCCTGCAATGCAAGGATTAGTCACACATAATTTATTTCGGAATTAATGCTGAAGTCACACAGCTAAAGGAGTCAGGGCGTCTGAAAGGAGGGCAGGGCTCTTGAAAGGCAAGGACAATTGCCTGAAGTAGTCAACAGATGGAGCTGGGGGCCTGCTAACCCCTCTGTTTTCAGCAGGGAGCCCGGAGGCTGCACCGAGCTCTTCACTTCCGGCCGCTACAGGAGTCAAAGCCATCCACACACACTAATTGAATCTATACACACACGCCACGCACAACCGGGTAAAGGAGGTCAGAGAAATACGTCCACAGCCTAAGTGATGCGTGGGCAGCTGACGCATCAAGATGTGGGTAGATCTTGGAGAGACTCTGACGCAGCCCAGGGTGAAAGAAACCCTCTTTCACCTTCACGCGGAGGACCAGAAGCCAGACCTTAAGGGGTATAGGCTTTAGAAGGCACAGGAAGTTCGTGCCAATTACAAGTGATCTCATCTCTTAAGAACTGGCATTTTCTGTAACAAAGAAAATACTTTTGTCCGTCTATGGAAAGAAAAATCACCTAGAAATGTTCCCACTGTGGGTCTGGAACAACTAGGAATGAACCAGGGTCTTAGAGAATCAACTTAAAACTGGAGGTGGGGCCATGGCTTCTTGGGAGCTGGCAGTTCCTGTTCCTTGGCCAGGCCTACGTGACAGCCAGGAGGGTTAATGTCCCCTGAGATTAAGAGCCGGGGTCCTAAGACTGGCTCAGCATTTCACACACTGGCAAAGTGCCCAGCACATAGTGGATGCTACTGACTGACTGAATGTACACAAGAATTTATGAAGACAAGACCTCAGGGTACACAGATCTGTGTTTAAATCCTGTCAGAGACAGTGAGTGTATTGTTTAGGTTATTTGGCCATAAGTTCTTCAACAACAACGTAACACTACATTTCCAGTAACTAAAACTTGTAGATTCTCAGTAAATATCTTGTCTACCTGATAGTCTGTGCCTCAGTTTACTCACCTTTAAAAGATGTATCTAGGGGGCTGGAGAGATGCCTCAGCGGTTAAGAGTGCTGACTGCTCTAGCAGAGGACCCAGATTCAATTCCCAGCACCCACATAGCCGCTGAGAACCACCTAAGAACCGCAGGGCATGGTCACACACACCTTTAATCCTAGCACTCGGGAGGTTTGAACTCTATGCGAGTTCAAGCCTGGTCTACAGAGGGAGTTCCAGGCCAGCTGGAGCTATAGCGAGACCCTGTCTCAAAAGAAATAAAAAAGTAGCCGGCGTGGTGGTGCATGCATTTAATCCTAGCACTTGGGAGGCAGAGGCAGGCGAATCTTTTTGAGTTCAAGGCCAGCCTGGTCTACAGAGTGAGTTCCAGGACACCTGGGGCTACAGGGAGACCCTGTCTTGAAAAGAACAAAAAAAAAAAAAAAAAAAAGTACCTAAAAGGAAAGCTTAACTGTTATGAAGGTTAAATAATGTATAATATATTTAAAGTTCCTGGCACCTAAAAAGTGCTGAATAAGTACACTAAACCTCCTTGTCCGCGGCTTCACTTTCTGTAACTTCAGCTATACCTTGTTAACTGTGGTTTGAAATTATTAGATGGAAAATTCCAGAAATAAAACAGATATGTTTTAAATTGAGTGCTGTTCAGAAATCTCATGTCATCCCTTTCGCCAAAGACATTAACATCTTTATCCAGCTTATCCTCACTGCATACTCTGTCTGTTAGTCATCAGTAGTTACCTCAGTAATCAGTGGACCTTCACAAAATATATGTGCTTGTGCCTAAGTAACCCTTATTTTACTTCATAATGCCTCCAGTGCTCGAGAAGTCATGCTTGCAATTCAGACACACCCAAGAGTAGTTGTAAAGCAGTTCCTTTAAGTGAAGAGGGGAAAGTTTTTGGTTTGATAAGGACAAGAAGGAAAATTATGTGCTGAGATTGCTAAAATCTATGATAATGGTAAAGCATAGTATAAAGAGGGTTCAGTTCTATTCAGGGTTCCAGGCACCTTCCGAGGGTCTTACATATCCTGTGCAGATAAAAGGAGAGATTGAAACTATTATTATTATGCTATATTATAACTGTGATTATTATTATTATTATTATTATTATTATTATTATTATTATTACTGGCAAACATTGTCACACCCCACCATCATCTTTCTCTGGAATCTGGCACCAGGGACTTTATAGTAGCTGTTCCAACTCTCCCTGTGGTCTCCTATATCTGCCCTTGAACTGTCCTTGAACTGTCCTCATCAGGGAAGCCCTGGTCATGTTAGCCGAAGACTGGAGATTGGGCTCCTAGTGTCAGGGGATCAGCAGACTCACTGTTTAATACAGCAAGGAAGTAAGTGGCTCCTCAAGAGCAAGGCCTGATTCTAACCATCTTATCCAGCATATGCCCGGGACTCAGGAAAGTACTACAGTCTACCCTCATCTCTCTGAAAAAAAGCTACAGACCAAACTCCAAATTTCAGGAGTGTGCTGGTTTGAATGAGAATGTCCCCCATTGGCTCCAAATATCTGGACTTTTTGTTCCCAGTTGGGTGGCGCTGTTTTGGGGAGTCTCAGAAGGTGTGGCCATGCTGGAGGAAGCACATCACTGGGGTGGGCTTAGAGAGTTCAAAAAGCCTTCCTAGTCTCCTGTCGCTCTCTCTGCTTCCTGTGTCTGCTTGAAGAAGTAAACCTTGACTTTCTGCTCAGGCACCTCCTGCCACCATACCTCCCTGGCACAATGGACTCTAATTCCCAAGGAACTGTCAATCATAAGCTCAAATAAACTCTTCCTTTTATAAGTTCTATCACAGCAACAGAAAAGTGACTAATACAAGGAGTTTGGGGCAATATATGTGACTCCAGAAGCTTCGAAAACTCAGGACCCTGGAAGCCCCCAGCAGGCAGACATTGGCACTCTAGAGCTTTGCAAGATGAGCAAAAGACAGTTTTCCTCCCAGGATGCTGAAGGGCCATTTGGCCTGTAGATCCTCCGGGAGACACTCAGTTGTTTCCTTGGGGATGAGACTAAGAAAACCCAACAGCAATTTTGACTGCTTCAAGAGCTTTTGTCTTCCCAGAAGGTAATGTATTGGAAATCTTTTTAGGAAAGAGGCAATGATGGCCGTTGGCATTTTTGTAGTGGTTTTACATTTCTTACCAATCCATTTAATATTTATATTGTCTACTTTTATCTTTTTAAACAAATCTGCAAAGTAAATATAGTCCTATTTTACATATGGGAAAACTGATATTTGGAAGGTCTAGCTTGCTATCCAGCCTTGCACTTAACTTGAGGCAGACCTAAAATTTGTTTTCCTTTCCAGTGCTTTTAGTGGACTACCCAGCTTCTCAGCTCACCACTGAATTGGGACTAAATGAAAGAAGCTCCATAGTAGAAACAAATAGAAAAACTAAATAGAAAAAAAATGTGGTTCAAATTTTCATCCCCAGAAAGATGCCTCTTCCCAGATTTTTCATTAAAAAGACTCAAAACTTACATCCTGTGGAACTTAAATCTGAGTCTCTTTCCCTTCACATTATAATAATTAGTCTCAAATATGTGACACTCTTTTTCATAAGTTTGTTTTCTAAAATATAAATGCAGGAATGTCACCTTAGGAAAATATTTTTCTCTGGAAAAATGTCTGAAAACTTGCCTCTTATAATTTGAAACAAATTGTCCATCTTGGGATGGGTGAGAGGTACTTCTTAAATGTATTTCTTATATTTCATACATATTTGTCTGTGAACTTTGAAATACACATGATCTTGAAAGTCAAACTTTCTAAAACATTAATTCAGCTTTGACTGACACAATTATTTCAGTAATTTATCCAATTAGATAATTTGCAGAATTAAGTTGCAATTAAAAAGAATTTTGTTAAAAATAACACTGTTCACAAAATCACCTTCTTCATTCTTATTTCTAAAGACACTTTAAAAGCAATTGGTTTGGGCATGGTGGGACATACCTTTAATCCCAGCGCTCAGGAGGCAGAGGCAGGCAGATCTCTTTGAGTTCAAGGCCAGCCTGGTCTACACAGCAAGTTCTAGGCCAACTGGGGCTACGGGGAGAACTTGTCTCAAAAAAACAAAGGAAAAAATCAAATTGAAAATAAAATATGGCTGAAATTTATATAAAACCAGTTGAGTCAGAAAAAAATCCCCCCAAAAGCAATTGGTTCTAGAATAATCCCTTACATTGGAGTGTGTTTATGTGAGAAACATCAAGGTTTATCTGGAAAACTGATGGACTTTGGGGTCATCCAGACCTGACTCTGATACGGGACTCTACTCATCCACTCTTCCTTTGTCCAGAGCATCATCTCCTGTGCCAAGCAGGCACCTTCAGTGCACAAGCATCATCTCTGTGATCAGGCAGAGACAGAAGTTTGGGGGTTGGGGGCTGCAGTGTGTGGTTCCTGCCCATGTGGATCTTACAGTCTAATGATTTTACTCCCTGAATCTAATGAAAGTCACAGTATTTCCCGGGATTCTCTACTTTTGTTTTGATACAAGGTACTGCTATGTACTCCATGCTGACACACCTGCTTCCCTTTCCTCTCAAGTGCTGGGCCCATAGGCACAGGCCACCATGCTCAGTCCTGGGCTTCAATTTTTTCTGGTGTGAGGGATTGAACTTGCCTCACACATACTAAACAAGCACTGGACTACTAAGCTACATCCCTAGCCCTTCCTTCCTTCCTTCCTTCCTTCCTTCCTTCCTTCCTTCCTTCCTTCCTTCTTTTCTTCCTTTCTTTTCTTTTTTTTTCTTTTTCTTAAACAGGATGTCACTAATTTCCAGGTTTTGGCACCAGATGTTAGGTTCATTGTGTGTGTGTGTGTGTGTGTGTGTGTGTGTGTGTGTGTGTGTGTGTGTTAGGTGCATTTTGAGGGGAGACTTGGTGCACAGAGAGGAGGAAAAGTCAGGACTGGGATGAAAAGGAAGTTGGGTTTATTTTAGGCATGGCGGCTGGCCTGCCTGTGTTGGGATTAAGATGACCAGCATTAGAATGTTCCTTAAATGGCAGTTTTATACCCAAGCACACAAAGAAGTGAGTTTACAAGGAAGTGGGGGCAAGGAGATGGGGGATTAGGGCACAGGTGGATCTGTGGCTGGTATCAGTAGAAGCATCTTGAGACAAACTGAGGCTTGTGACTGGTAGCAGGAGCCTGATTGCAGGATATTGCAGCAACTTTCTGGAAACTTCTACCTCAGTTAGTTTCCTGGAATCCCCGCCTTAGGTGGGCTTACAACCTTATAGTAGCCTTGACCTACTCAGCCTTTCGAGTCTTCCTACTCAGCCTTTCGAGTAGCTAGGATTGCAGGCATGTACCACCATGCCTGGCCTGGGCTTCATTTGAATTGTAAATTGTCTAAAAATGAGCACTATTGTGAATGAAGACATCATCTTCATAAGACCATAGTGAAAAGGACCTGGTTCATGGCAAGAGGTTTGTAAATACTGACAGGACCTATCTCGTTTGATTAGATACAACTCAGTGACACAGGGCAGTGGCATTCCCAGCACCTCTGTCACCTGAGGATGCTCTGAGTAGGTTCCACTGAGGATGCCATTGCTGCAGTCAGCCTGCAGCAATGGCATCCTCAGTGGAACCTACTCTGACCTTTTCCAGCCTATATTTCTTATGACTCATCTGTAGACTCTGCTCCTAAAGCAATTCTTTTTCAGAGTACTGTATACATAAGGCCTTCTTCATGAGCCTACATAATACATTTTGAGCATACTTCCCCTCATGCCCTACCTCCCTTCTTGGGTTCCCCCTCCCATTAGTCCACTTTGTTCTTCAGTTTTATTTCTGCTTTCATATCATCAGTTACATATATTATTTAATGTATTTATAAAGCCTAGGAGTCACAAATGAGAGAAAATATGACATCTATCTGTCTTAATTCATTTAATGCTTATCTCCAGTTGCATCCATTTTCCTGCAGGTTGAGAAAATTCTGCAGGGTATATAAACTGCTGAGGGCTAGTAGGCATGAAAGGTGGGGAGACTTCTTAGGAGGCCACCTGCCACGAGAGCTCTTAGAAGCTTCCAGTGGCTTAGAACTGTGAGATGTTTTACCCGAGCAGGCTAACGGTTCATAGTCGCCAGCACCAGAAAAAAAGCCCCTCCGCGACTCGGCTCCAGACTGGCTTCAGAGGCCATTTGCCCATCACACATCATACATCTCATCCACTGACGACTGTCAAATGGTACAGACTTTAGTATTTCCTCAACCCTATAAATTCTTCTGTGCTTCTTTGGCTTGTTCCATGTTTTGAATGATAAACATGTAGAAAGCAGAGATCAGATTTATTTTATTTATTTATTTATTTATTTATTTATTTATTTATTTATTTAATGTGTATGAGTGTACTGTCTGCATGCAGGCTTGTGCACCCGTGTCGTGCAATGCCGCAGAGGTCAGAAAAGGGTGTCGGATTCGCCCCGGAACTGGAGTTAAAGACAGTTCTTAGCCGCCATGTGGGTGCTGGGAATCGAACCTGGGTCCTCTGGAAGAGCAGTCAGTGCTCTTAACCGCTGAGCCATCTCTCCAGCCCCCTGAGATCAGATCTTTTAAACTACTGCTAGGAGGAAAGAAAAGCGACTGTTACAGAGCTGGGCAATCTGGTTTAGTGTGATTTTGAAAGGCAGAGAATGAAGGGTCAGGAGTTGAAAGGAGGCTGGGAAGGAGGTGAGGCAAAAGAGGCTTCTGTCTTTCTTATTTCTTCCTTGATCTAGAATGAACTATGCAGGACAGGGAGCTTCTAAAATACAGCAGTGTGAAGAGATTGCTTTCCAGATGATGTGGACAGTGATTCAAACACAGGCTCTGGAACCAGGAGGCCTGAGTTTACATCGGGTCTGTAGTGCATCTTAGATATGGAGACCTGGATATGATTTACCCTCTTCATTCCTTTGTTTTCTTGCCTGTGAAATGAGCTGTTAGAACTACCTCTGTCATATGGTTACCTAAGATAAATGAGAAACCTCCAGAACAGGCATATAGATACCAACTCAACACTCACCTGCTTGTTTTAAGAGTCCTATTCCTAACAAGTGGGGGAGGGACTGAATTTGTACTTCTTCCAATCTCAAGATCCTTTGTTCTGAATAATTTGAAATTGCAACGATGATATTTGAGGCATATTTTTTCATTTATTCTAAAGACTTTATGTTGATGATCCACGGAAATGTAATTAGCATCCCACAAATACTTTAGTCAGGACTAGAAGCTACTCCGGCATTTAGCACAACAAATAAAACACCAGAGTCATCATGTTTTGCAAGCTGAATATGTGGGCAAATCTCCTAACAAGTGAGAGATTTTAAATGAAGTAGTTCTGTAGCAAAAGCCTAACTAGCAAGTGCAGAGAGTATGGAAACAGAGAGGCTGCAGGTCTGTGTGAAGGAAGGGTGTAACCTGGACTCATTCAGGGCCTGGACAACAGGAATACCAAGTGTACGAGTGTCATCTTTATAGGAAATTTGGGGCATGAGAATATTTTAATGCCATTTGAGAACATTTATTACCCTAATGTTTAGTTTTCACAAGCAGCTATGATGCCAACAATGATTAGCAGTGGACAAAACTAGCCACAAGTTTTTCTTTAGTATTCCTTAGTCCCTATTTATGATCAGGTTTCTGATTTTGTACTGTTTACCCACGGCGATGCTTTAAAAAAATTTTTTTTAATTTTATTTATTTTTTAGGTGTATGAATGTACTGTCTGCAGGTAGGTTTGTGCACCCGTGTCGTGCAATGCAGAGGTCAGAAGTGGGTGTTGGATTCCCCTGGAACTGGAGTTAAAGACAGTTTTCAGCCACCATGTGGGTGCTGGGGATCAAACCCGGGTCCTCTGCAAGAGCAGTCAGTGTTTTTAACCACTAGGCCATCTCTCCAGCCCAAAGGCTATGCTTTCTTAAATCTCCAGATTTGTCTTTCAACAATTTTGTATATTTCTTAGCCATTGTATTTAAAATATTCTCACCTAATTGGACTTAAAACCCACTCAGTAGTAGAGAATTCATTCCTGGTACTGTAAACCTAGACAAGAACCTGCGAACGGAGAGATTATAGACCCAGAGGAGACCTACTACTTGCAATTTTCCTAAACCAATGTAATTTCTAACTGTATTCTAAATACTTACCCTTATGCCCACAAATAAGTGCAGCCCTCGCTTCTTATCACAAAGGCTCCTTTTGCAGCAGACCGAGTCTACAATAGAGATCTACAACTAGCCAAACTTCAGAGAATAAATGACTGGGGTTGCACAGGCTCAACTACACTACATCTACAGTGCAACCCATACATTTTCAGTTTCGAGGAGTATTGTGTAGGAGGGAGTGGGAAGATTGTAAGAGGTCAAGGACCAGGATGCCTTCTCCACATGTCTTCATCCATGAAATCTGAACAGTATGGTTGCCGAACAAGCCCTGCATGATAACACCACCAGTTGACATGCCTACATGGATGGGGTAAATTTCACAAAGCCCACCCCCCTAGATGAAGAGCTACAGCCAACCAATGGCTGTTGAGAGAGGGGGAATCAGTGTTCTCCAAAGATGAGCTTTCTAATAGGTTATCCAATCCCAAATGGCTAGCCCTAAACATGTGTTCATATGAGCAACAGAAAATGGACTCAGTAGTTTATATGTATGTATGTATATGTATGAAATAATAATTATTATAGGAGAGGTCATTATTTGGAGAGGGAGTGATGGGAAAATGGGAGGAGTTTGGGGGAGAAGGAGGGATGGAAATAGATAGCACTCACGTATGGAAGTCCCCAAAATAGAGAATTTAAGTACAAAAAATAATTTTCTAAAGAAATTATCAAGCTGACTTAGGGAGAGGCTGTGCCACTTTGTATTCTCACCCACAGGATCTGATGTCTGGTCTCTGCATCCTTGCAGACATTTAGCATCACCAGTTGCTTTTTTTTTTTTATTTCAGTCATTCTACTAGGAATATGGCTTCTCACAGTAGGTTTAAGGTATATTTCTCTAAGAGCCGGTGATATTGGTTCTATGTTTGTCTGACATATTTCTCTCTTCTTTGTTATATATCATAAGACTTTTGTCTTTGCTAATCAGGTTGTTTTCCTATTACTGAGTTTAGAGAGTTCTTTATGTTTTCTGGATACTAGTCACTCATCACATGTGTGATCTGCAAATATTTTTTTCCCTGTTGATGTTTTTCAGCTTATATTTTTCATCTCATTTCTACTACATTCTATTTCCAAAGTCATCCTGATCATTTTTTTTCAGAGACTCTTGCAAAATGCAAGAGTTCCCTTAGGTCTTTCTTTCATATATTAAATCCTTTCTAAAAATGTAATTCTATTTTTTTTTATTGGTGCTTTGTACATTTCATACATCATTTCCCAATTCAGATCAGGCATATTTCCCTTTCCCTTCTCCTACCCCACCCCATCCCAGATCATGCATTTTGCCATAACTGTCCTGAATCTTTCTCTCAGTTTTTTTTTTCATTTTTTAGCTATAAGTGATGATCCATGAGTACAAGCATCCTTCATATGAAACCAATTTGCAGGCTGTTGTGCCCAAACCCCCACAGCCCCACCATCCAGCAGGGGGTGAAGGGTTGTATGTTCAATCAAGTTGATCAAATGAATGTCCAGACTACATTGCTGTAGTTTCACCATTCACCCCAATCGCAGCCCTTACATTCTACCACACCCCCTCTTCCGCAGATTGTTCCCTAGGCTTAGGAAAGGGGCACAGGTGGATGAGAAGCAAAACAGTCCACTCTCTCTGGAGCTGTTGTCTTGGACTCTGGTCAATTCTGGCTGTTTCCTTTCATGGGCTGACAGTTTGTCCAGGAATAACCATTCGATCCTACTAATGAAGCACAAGCAGTTAGATATATAGGTATTTATTATTTATTTTTGTATGTGTATGAATGTATTGTCTGCATGCAGGTCTGTGCACCCGTGTCGTGCAATGCCGCGGAGGTCAGAAGAGGGTCTCGGATTCCCCTGGAACTGGAGTTCTCCTGGAATTGGAGTTACAGACGGTTCTTAGCCGCCATGTGGGTGCTGGGGATCGAACCCGGGTCCTCTGCAAGAGCGTCGGTGCTCTTAACCGCTAGGCTATCTCTCCAGCCCAGATATATAGGTATTTAAAGAGCACTAATAGTTATAGTTGGTTACTTTGGTATAGACACATATGTTTGGATGATATGTTAATCCATGAATTACATTTTTTCCTGTTTAATATGGCAGGGTAAAAATGTAATTCTATTTTAAGAGTCACAAAAGTTCTTCATATGCCATCAGCGCTGTTTGCTGATTCTATTTCAGTGTTGTTTTCCAGTATGTTTTACTATTTTAGATTATCAACTAACCTTCATTGAGATGTAATCCTTGAAAACCTACAGAGTCCATTGTAAAGGAAGTGTGTGCGCGTGCACGTGTGTGTATGTGTGTGTGTGTGTGTGTCTGTCTGTCTGTCTGTCTGTCTGTATGCCTCTCTGTCTGTGATGGTATTCTTCAAGGGAAGTTTGGCTTTTGGGAGCTACTCCAGGGGCAACAGAACCAAGGAGCACATTTTATATTTCCATATCATCTTAAAAGTTTCCTGAACCCCTTTGAGATGAATTTATACACCAGTGGGCTTCATGACTACGAGAATCCATGGAATATTTTTAAACCCTTCCCTGAAGCTGATGGGTAGTTTTTTTTTTGTTGTTTCTCATTTGTTTTGAATTCTGCATTTTACATCATTGGAATTCAGGTTGGATTTTAGTTCTGATTTCTTGCCTCTAGGGCCTAAGACTTATCTCCTGCTCCCAGACTGGGCTCAAGGCAGCCCCTTGCTAGCAAGACTCACAGGTTTTCATTTCTCCCATTCTTCTTGCTGCCTGAGGATTTTTCTGAATTTATTGTAAGCTCATATTTTCATTTAAAAACTAAATCTTGGGCTGGAGGCATAGTGCAATGGTTAAGAGCATTGGCTGCTCTTGCAGAAGACCTGGGTTCAGTTCTCAGCACCCACATAGTAGCTAGCAGCCATCCATAACTCCAATTCCAGGGAATCTGGTACCCTCTTCTGACCTCCACAGGCACTGAATGACATGGATTCACTCACATACATGCAGGTAATAGACTCATATGCACAAAATACAAGTACATGAATAAACATTAAAATATCTCATTAAAATAATAAATATAACTATTTGTCATATTTCATCCAGTATTCCTTGCATTTATAGTGAAGGGGTTTTCAAATTATCTAGAAGAGTATTTTGCCCAATAATATTCATAACGAAAGCTTACAAAACCACACACTTATTCCTGTAGTTAGCCAGTGCCCCTTTAAATAATGAATACCCAAGGCCTTGCTTGGTCTTGAAAATAAATATGCTTTGAGAATATGATCACTAGACTCTGTTTTTACCCCACCTCACCTTCTGTCCCTTTCTCTAGTCTAATTGCTCAAACCATTCACATTTTCTTGTTTCTTCTTAATAGTTAAGTTATATTTATTACATATCTCCTCTGCTGTCTCCTGGCTAACAGCACCAAATGTGAGCTCTACAAGGCTGATCATCAAATCAGAGCAGAGGGCTAGATAATACATGTAATCACCTAAGGGGTCACTCAGGATATTGGAGTGATTACATACAGGTGGCCACAGATGCGTGAATGAAATATAGCTTTGATTAAGAAAATAAAAACAATGTACATTGTTTGAAGGGAGAATAAACATTAAGGAATATAGTAATTGTCATAAAATCTCAAAAAAAATATGTGAAGGCAAGGATGTGGCAGTTTTTCTGTAGCTCTGGCCAAGGTTAATGAGATCCAGACTAGGGCACCCAGGCCAAAGATGATTCTTTGTCCTTCCCTGAAGCCTGAATAGAAATGCATTTGGGAATGTCCCTTTGATCTGTGAAAACAGATCAAAAACAGGCAACAGTCTGAGTAAACCTTTGGTAGTTCAGGTATTCAGGAAGGCAGAGCATTTTGATCCCGGAGAAGAGCTACCCCCTTCGTAATTAGTGAGCAGGAGTTCTAGTTTATACATATTTCCTGCTCTGATCATACTCACTGACGAAAGATCAAGTTTAGTGTCTATAAGCTGTGTAACTAGGTCAAGGACAAAGAACCAGCTTCCAAGGTCTGTGCTTTCTCCTAGCTGGTGCCTGAGCTGGCAATACTGGATGACACAAGATTCTTTTATAAAGGTCCATTCCTGGCCCCTAGAGTCCAGCCCCTCCGGAGTCAGAAAGGAGATAGCCCTGGGAGAAGGAAGAGAGGATCTGTGCTTTTTACAAAGTCCTTTGATGATTCTTCAGCAGCAGATTTGGGAACTGCTGTCGAAGATTATTTTATTTTTCTTCATTCTTTAACTGGAATGTGCATTTAAAAAGTTCTCCTCTGCCCCCAAATAATGACTCAGATTACAGAAGATTTAATTGAGTTTAATGCAATCCCCAGTACTATAGGCTTAATCATCCCATGGGTAATTGCGTTTTGAAATAAGAGCTTTTTAGTGAAAATGAATCCCTGCAGCATTAGGGCTTCTTGTCCTTTGGAGGGAGGAGGGTCAGGCTTAGCGCAGTGCTCTTGCCCGTTCTCCTGCACCCTCCTTCCACATCAGGTCTCTCTCTCTCTCTTATCCACCCAGGCTACAAAAACCAGTGCTCTCAAAGCGTGATAGGAAATATCTGGCACCAACTGCCTCTGTGCATAATTTCAGTTGTCCCTGGAAGATTCTCGAGGGTTTCATTCAGGATCCCAGCATTCTCTAGCCACTCTCCCTGTGAGAGCATCTGTTGTCCTTCCCCTATTTTAATAGTGAAGGGACCAGTATTAGTGTAGGGGTCTTGGAACATTTAATAGAAAAGGAAATAGTGTGGGGGGGTCTTGGAGTGATATGATTCAAGGTTCTTGCTATTTTAGTGGGGGAACAAATGATTTTGTTATCTTACCTTATGTTTGCTGTTATTCAACTCAGAAAAAGAATAGGAATTAGCTATAGGAATTAGCCAAGGATGGAGGGATTGAATAAACAATTAAATATGGTTTTTAGCCAAAAATATGAGTGTATGCTCTTTTTTACAGTAGCGGTTTGGGAGAACAATTTTCTCCAAACTAATCTTTCTGTAATTCTCATATTGATAAGATTTTATTCTATTTTGAAACAAGGCAAGTGGGAAGACTTAATGAAAAACATCAGTTACTAACCAAGTCTATGCCATGAGCCTCTCTCCTTGCCAGTGCCAGGATTAGAAGGTGTAATTCTCATCAGTCATACAGACTTAACATAGGCATAAGAGGTTGCTGACCATCCATGGTGGTAGAAAGGCCAATTCCATACATTTAATTCAGATTTTATTCAACAAATATTTGTTGATTGTCTAATTTGTGCAAAGTATGAGTTAGGGCTATTTGAAGGTGTACCTATTCTATGTCTATTGAGGTAAAATGGGAATGCACATGGAAATATCACCTAGAGTCACATGAATTTAATTACCAAGTCAGTATGTCTTGGTGTCTCAGAGAACTCACAACTGTACTTGTGATTGAGCAGGTACTGACTGAGTCTGACAAGTTTGTGGAGTCCTAACAGAGGCACTTGAAACTGTCATTGAAAAGGGTCATTCTAGAAGTTTCCACATACTAGGTATTTGGGGACAATCATTTATAGGCGTAGAAGAGTCGTCTTGAATGAAGTTGGCAACTTATTTCTTAAATAAGTTTTCTGCTGAACTAGCACCTTTCAAGGTGGGTGCAAGGTCATTCAATTCATGTAGTCCTATATGACACAAATTATTTTTCTGCCTTCAGCAAAATAGAAGAATTAATCAGACAGCTAAACAGAGAATATAGTGGAGTTAAGTGCATGGTTAGGCCTAGTTTTTCTCCTTTCTTAACTCCAAAACTCTCATAAGCCAAAACGCAATTCATTCATTTGACAGTGCATCAAACATATTACAGGCATTTTGACTCCATCTGGATTTGCACAGGTCTCAATCAAGTCAAATGGAGAGCTTGGACCTAACATAGGGAAGTCAAGGGCTTTATGTGGGAGAGACCTGTTCATAGTGGAGAAAGAGACAGAGTAGGCAGCACAGAATTTGCTTGGCCTCCAGTCCCAACTCTGTCATTAACAAGCCATAATCTTGAGTAAGACAGTTATCTGGGTGGCTTTTGTTCATGTTGGTACTGCCCTGAGTTCACAGTGCCACAGGGCCCAGGAACACTCAGTAAAAATTTGTTGCATATATGAATGACTGAGTGAATAAATACATGACTGAATTTCTTTTTCTTTCTTTTTTTTTTTTTTGTACATGTATGGATGTACTGTCTGCATGTAGTTTTGTGCACCTGTGTTGTGCAATGCCCGCGGAGGTCAGAAGAGGGTCTCAGATTCCCCTGGAACTGGAATTCTCCTGGGATTGGAGTTACAGACAGTTCTTAGCTGCCATGTGGGTGCTGGGGATCGAACCCGGGTCCTCTGCAAGAGCAGTCGGTGCTCTTAACCACTAGTCTATCTCTCCAGCCCCATGACTGAATTTCAACTTCTTTTTTCTGCAAGATATGGTATATGGGACACCTTTCACTGACACTGGATATTTTTGGGTTTTTTGTTGATAAAATGAAAGAATATATCTGTAAGCTCTATAGAAACTACAAAGAAATCTCAAAATCCCACTTGTTTTATAGTTAATTTAGTTATAGTGGTAAATCTGGAGTATAGAGTCTGCTGGGCTAAACCTGAATAAGTACCTGAATGAATATGGACTCTTTCAGCTCCTGCCTCAAAATCAGCCATGTCCTACATTCTCAAGCTTCAGGGCACTGAATTGCAATGCAGGACCAGTAGCAAACAGGGAAAACAAAGGTGCTATCAATATTTTTCCATAAAGTACTTATATACAAATTTAAGGGCATTCATCTTTTCTTGATTATTTCTTTGTTAATATTTTGTGTGTAGCTTTTCCAATAACATTAAAATTGTTTAAGCAAAAAATCCAATTGCCAGGTGCAGGATATTTCCCTGTGGCCAGGGAGGACCCAGAGGCTCCCCAAATAATACAGGATGTTGCCGTTGCTTTTGGTTACGCACCAGAAATTGATGGTAAGACACTACTGCTAAATACATCATAGAGAACTCAAGCTGGAGCTGAGCTGAAAGCTTCCTGCTCTCTGGCTAGTGGTGTTCATCGTGCCAGAAGGTGCCCCACAGGCTGCTGCAGGAGAAAGTCATCAAATTTTACTCAGGCGTTGACCCTGAAATTTACAATGCCAACCTGCCAGGCAAGATATGCCCACTGGTACCATAGTGGTATGACTATTTTGAAGGTAAGCAACTGTTTTCTGAATAGATTTGAGGCCCACTCCACGGGAAAGAATACAATGTCTGGTGCTACCTGGTCAAAAGCCTAGAGCTGGGAAAGTCATAAGCCTGAGGGGGAAATTATTACTGATGCTTTGCTAAAGGGACATAGACTCAAATAGCCTTCTAAATATTTATGTTTACACCCACAGACAAGTGCTGCTCTCAGCCTTGATATAGAAACTTTTCTTTTCAGTGATCGAAGTGCTGAGAATAAGTGACTACAGAGTTCTCGGGCCTTGAGGGGACATCTGTATCATCTCCTTCCAGGCCCAGATTGCAAGGGGGAGGGGCTGAAGGAGTGTGACAGCCAGACTTGGGAAGGAGGGCCATGAAGCACTGTCTTCTGGACAGGAGGTGCTCATCAGAGGAACACAGAGCAGCTGTGGCTATCTGAACAGACCTGCACAAATCAGGCACCAGGCCCTTCGACATTCCATCATAACTAGAGGAGGGCTGGCCAGTGAGGCCTACCCTCCCTCTGGAACTGTTGGTAGCTAATGTCTGCTGGGACAGGGGTGGGGCAGGGAGAGAAGCACTGGTTTCCAGTGGTGTAGCCATTGGTAAGTTGTCAGGGATCCAGTAAGTAACAGCTCTACCAATGTTTATGTAAGCAATGAGTCAGAGCCTTGAAAGTAAGATAGGGACTAGTTGGAGAAAAGAAGGGGACAACAGGAGTGGGGGTGTAAGAGAGGGTAATGGGGGACACAGATGATCACAATGCATTATATACATGTATGAAGTGGCCAAAATAATAGACTTAGTTAATTGAAAATATGTCATCCAGGTATGGTGGCATATGCCTTTAATCCCAGAACTTCAGAGGCCAAGGATGGTGGACCTCTGTGAGACTGAGGCCAGCCTGGTATACATAGCGAGTTTCAGGTCAGCTGGGGCTACAAGAAGACTGTCTTAAAAATTATGGAGGCTAGAGAGATGGATCAGCTGTTAAGACCACTGTCTGGTGCTTTAACCCACTAAGTCTGGCAATTATGGAGAGTTCAGAATACTATAGGTTAAAAACGAACTATGTGAAGGCTTTCTGAAATGTTGTTCTGGTGAAATGCAGAGATATAAAAATAATCTTTGTGCCGGTTGTGACATCCTGTACTAACAATGCGAATGGATGAGAGTGTTCTACCCTTGAGCAAAATGAAAGCACCATCTGAAATATGAATAGACACAAGTGTTTACAACAACTTCACTGCTTGTTCACTGACTGGGCAAAATGAGCTGCCTATCCTACCTCATCTGCTTTGGTACTTTCCATCTTTCCAAGGTTACTTTTAAAAAGGCCAGATTGGTATTCAAATATAGCTCAGTGTTAATATGCAAGTCAGTTCATAGGCCAAGATTCAAGCATTAACTCATTAAGGATTTTCAGATCTGGGCTGGGATAACTCAGTAGTAGAGAGTTTCTAGAGCTTGCCTAGCACATGTAAGACCCTGAGTTTGGTTCCCAGCAGCACACACACACAAAATTTAAAAACCATTCAGTTTTCAGGTAAATTCCTAGCATACATAAAGATTAACGCACTTGTTTGCATCATCTTTAAATCCGTCGCTATTTTTAGGCCATCCTCTTATTTCCAGCTCTTTTGCCTCCTGATTCTCCTATATATTTCTTCATATAATTACCAGTGCTTGAGTATGATCTCATTCTAAGAAAAACCTGCCCAGGAGGTTCTAGGAAACTTGTATTTTACTCTACAGGGTGGTTTGATATTTGTATTTATTCAAGACTCAGTTTTCAAGACTTAGTCCTCTACTATTTTTTATTTATTTTCCAATTTGGAGTTCTGTTACTGCACATAAAATATATATTTGACCTGTAAACATACACATATACACACACACACACACACACACACACACACACACACACACACACAAACACAGCCACAAACCCTGAAATTTCAATGTTTCTTAATTTACTCAAAACTGCAGATAGACAACAAACTCAATCTTCTGCTTCTCTGGACTGCCCTGTAAGTTTTCACTTGTCGTTCTTAGACTACCACTGGTCAAATATTGACTATGTGCAAACTGTTTTGCAGACAGCACTCTAAGGACCTCTCTGTTCTATCCATTGGGTTCATGTAAGTGTGGTCCTCTCCATTTTTTTGTACCTTATTAATACTTAAAATGCATTATTTATTTCAGGCCATTAGAACATTAAGATTACTTGAGATAACTGAACCCTTGATTAGACATTATTAAATTCAACACAAAACTTATTATTTGTGACATATACTGTGCCTAAAATAACAAAATCCAATCACTTCCCACCATGATTTGTTGGAAATTTAGTCCAATATGACTGGAATCATGTGACATGCTCTGTGAACTCAGATTGTCTCATTATTTTTAATCCCAGACTGTCTCTGTACTCATTGATTTGTTTTAGGCTGCTCCACCTAGAAAGATGAATAACTTTGACACTAGAATATGGTTAATATTTTACAGAAGAATTTTTAGTTTCTTATATTTATTTTTTAAATTTTTTATGTGTAAGGTCAACTAAGTCCCAGGGGATTATGCATGGGGGCATCTCTTGAAATGTCCTGCAAATGTGAGTCACCAGTCTTCCTGTTCAAGGAGGTCTTAGAGATCCACTAATGGGACTTCAGCCAGTGTCCAGTCTATAAAGAGGAAAGTCTGCTCATGCTTCAAAAAGGAAGCCTGGTCTAGCAAAACCTGACCTTGTCCTCAAGTGGATGGAACTGGTAAATAAAAAGCCAAAAGGAGCCAGGGACTCCGTCTGCTCCCCCCCATCCAAAACCTGAGTGACCCTTGAGGACCAGAAAACAAAACCTTGGTTAACTTGGGTTAACTGTGTGGCCTTAAACATCCAAAAGGGAAGTATGACCAGAAATAAATAAATAGTAAGGCCAGAGAAATTGTACTTCAGGTATAAAACAAGATCTTAGTAAAAAGACAAAAAGTAAAAAAAAAAAAATCACAGTTGTTTTGCCTGTTTTACTGGAAAGTGCAGCTACCCTGTGTCTGCCACTGCTTTTGCCATCCTTCAAGGACATGAGACACAGCTTTTCAACCTTCCAATATGGACTGAAGACTCATGTCTCTCCAAGAATCCTCCAAATCTTCAGTGCCAGATGGAGACTTCTGAGACATCCAGCTTGTGAACTGAGCTACTACTGGAGTTTCAGTCTCTTCAGAGTATAGACTGCCATTGTTGGACTACCCAGGCTGTATCACAGAGACCAGTACAGGAGGATCAAGACAGGTCCTGGTGCTTACTGGACCTCATTTGGTGACCATGGGAAGGGAAAACCCCAGTGTGGAGAACAAGGGCAGAACTGATGGTGGTTTGGGCTTGCCAAGGAGGAGCCTTCAAACATGACATCTTCCAGCCTAATAAAGAAAAAAAATCATAAGCTGAAGATGCTAAAACCTATGATATATGTGGCATGTATATGTGCATATTTTGGAATGATGCATGAAGGAATAACAACAACAACAAAAAGACTGGGTCAAAGAACTGACTGAAATGTTGAGCTTCTGCTTGAAGCAGTAAACTTCTGCATTGAAAATTTTAAAAAGAGACTGAGAAAAAGATGAAAAACATGTTTAGCAGAATGCATGAGCTCTGGTGGGGTTGGGAGGGCAAGGAAGGGGGCACGGGTCTAGATTTGATTGGAAATCTTGTATGAAATGCACAAAGCTTCAATAAAAATTGGCTTTGAAAAAAAATTTATGTGTATGAGTGTATTGCCCACACGTGTGTAAGCATACCTGTGTCGTGCAATGTCTGCCGAGGTCATAAGAAAGTGTGAGATCCCCTGCAACTAGAATTTCAGATGGTTGTTAGCCACCATGTAGATGCTGGGAGTTGAACCCAGGTCCTCTGGGCTGTCGGTGCTCTTAATCGCTGAGCCATCTCTCTATTCCCATGGCTTTTTAGTTGTAAGTGCTGGAATATGTTAAGTAACTTGTCCTTTTCCAAATTCACCATTCCTCTCCTCAGTTTGTATCTGCACATGGAATCCCACAATAACCCTTAAATCTGGCAAATCCCTCTGTGCCTTTCAAGGCCCAGTTCAAATGCAGCCGCGATTCCCAGCCTGGCCCTTCCTGCTAATCTGTATTAGTTACATTTCTGTTGTTGTGATAAAACACAAATATTAGAGGGAAGAGTTTATTTGGTTTATGGTTCCAGAGGGACAAGAGTCCATCATGGCAGGAGGCAGCTGGAGCAGAAAGCTGGGATCTCGCCTCTTCAAGCAGCTACAGGAAGGGCAGTGAGGGCAGACTGCAAGTGGAATGAGGCTGTGAAGCCTTAAAACTGGCTTCTAGTGATGTGCTCCACCCACACAGCATGGCCACGCCCAAACAGTATCTTCCCCAGTGTCACCATCTGATCACGCATTCAAATCGCTGGAAACCAGGACATAATCCATGTTTCCTCTGTGATCCTGTGAAACCTCCTGCATTATCACAACCAGATCACAGTCACTTACATACAGATCTATTCATCTCATTAACCCGGGAAAGAAGGGAGGCATGTATCATTTCTGTGTAGTACTTGAACCAAAGCAGGAAATCAAATGACGAGGGAATAAATGAACTAAGGTTAAAGGCTTTTTTTTTTCTTCATCTCCTGTGTTTCTGTCTTACTATTTCCATCCTTTTCTACCATTCAACTATGTGTAATGGTAAGTAGTAATGAGGAATGTGTTTTTTCATCCAGATCAATGTTAATGACTTGCAAAATGCCTCTGAATGCCTTCTACAGAACGACCTTCTGAAACTGGGTTGGAGATGGTTTTCAAGAATTAATCAATTTAGATGAACTTTTCAATTTGGCTGTTTAATGGTCTGAGGTTTGTGGCTCAGGGCTTATGGTTAAATTCTTAAGAACGCCTGTGAAGTCAGCCACAGGCTGGAGCAGCTGATTCCAGACACTTAGGAGCTCTGGGTTTCACGCATCATTCCTAGAAGCCCAGACCAAGCAGCACATCCAGCTTGAGAATGTTTCGAGACCAACCCAGTGCACACAGCTCTCCAGCTTTACCACACACAGGGCACTGCTGAAAAGTTGCCCAAACAGCAGAACATGGCCTGAAGACTGCCATCCAGTTACTCATCCTGTGCAGACAGACATAGAAACAGGTGGTAAGATAGGAGAGAAAAGGCCTGGTTTGCAGTTTTACTTTATAAATTCAGCAAGGAAATTCCGGCTCAATCTTGGCACACCAGCGCTCTGGGATCCTGCATTGCCATAAATGGCTCTACTTCTTGTTCATAGTCCTGTCATTTGGTACCTGGGATTTCATCCTGATCAGATAAAGTGAACAGATGCTGCCTTGGCCGTGTGAATCTTGCCTGTTTCTACATTTTACGTTTATCCGTGTATGGGGTAATTTGATACTGAGTGCATGATTCAGCCCCTCATCCACTGGTGTGTGTGCATGCGTGCGTGCGTGTGTGCGTGTGTGTGTGTGTGTGTGTGTGTGTGTGTGTGTTTGTGTGACTGGTGAGATTCATGCTTGAAGAGACTCAGCTAAGAAGACAGGTTCCAGAAAAGCCGCCTCAGGGTTGTCTGAAGAATGGAGAAATGACTAGGCTGAGCTGTCACTCAAGGGAGCACGGCAATGCATTCCTCCAACGCTATACAGGAAACGAGAGACAGTGACGCACAGGTGTTACAATGACAGGTCACATTTTAAACTTGTCACGTCTCTTCTGTATTAATTATGATTCTGTTGCTGTGATAAAACCCCATGACCAATGTAACTTATACAAGGAAGAGTTGCTTTGGGCTCAAGGTTCCAGAGGGATGAGTGTCCACTGTGGCTAGAAGGGATAGCAAGAGGCAGCTAGAGCAGAGAGCTGAGAGCTCACCCCTTCAACCACTCCAAGGAACCAGAGAACAGGCAAGCTGTAAGTGGTAAGAGGCTTCGAACTCTCAAAGCCTGCACACACCCCCCCCGCCCCCGCGCAGTGATGTGCTTCCATCAGAAACCTCCTAAAGGTTTCATGACCCTCCACAAATGGCATCAACGACTATGAACTACATATCAAGTGTTCAAATACTTGAGACTATGGGGGATATTTCTCATTCAAACTACCATACCAACATGTATGACTAAAGACAAATGAAGATACATGAACCTTGTTTTCCTTATGTGTGAATTGAAACAAAATCTAGTTATGAGACTGTTGAGAGACTTGAAGTAATAGAATCAATGAATTTTAAGCCCGATATATAGCAAATGCTTAAAATAGCAGCTTAAAGGAAACAGGAACCAAAAGCCAGCATTGCTTAGGGAGATCTCTCTCTATCTGGTAGGATACCTTCAATAAAGAATATATGGGGAAGGGGCAGATGTGGAGGAGACAGGTGAGAGTCCTCCATGTGCTGGGGTAAAGAGTGGGATCTGTACTTTAGTTTTCTCTCCCATTGGGCAGAGTTGGAACAAGGTATCAGGCTTCACTAGGACATCCTGAAAGACCTGTAGCTTTCATCCTATAGGAGAAGATGTCCAAGGCTTTGGGGAAATACATATTATCCCAGGTTGATCTGTTGAAAGCTCTGTTATGAATGATCTGGCTTTCAGGCTGAGCTTTTGGGTGAGGTTATTGATGCAGCATTCCAGGGACCACTTAAAGCTTCATGGAAAGAGGGAGAAGATTCTGCCCACAGATGAGCTGCCTGAAAAACATGGCCTGAGTTCCTGAACATAGCTAAGAAAGCTCTCTGTGACCCGGGCTCTCCCCGTCTCCTCATGCTTTCGACCTCATCAGTACCCCCACCTACACCATGCTGACTTGTGTTTCTTTATGTTATGAATCCCAATATCCAAACTTCCTTTCTTCATCTGGTCAATTTTTAATAATTTTTAACTTTCTTCAAAGTTTAGCTGAAGAAACACCTCATCCAGAATATCTTCCCTGAGTTCCACGGGGTAAAAATAGGAACCATAGATTGAGCACTTAGCCAGTAGTAGACAATAATGAGCATTCTATACTCTGTGCCATATCATGACTCAACAACTCTAAGGAATGTGCCTTTAAAAGGTCAAGTGGCTTGCTCAAGGTCTACCTTAGCAACTAAGTTATGTTGGAACTTCAGTTTTAAGCTAGATCTGCTTAAACCCCAAACCCAGTTTCTAATCGCTTTCACCCAAAACCTGTGTGCCTTCTTCTAAAGTCTCACAAACCTTTTTAAAGTTCACTCCCATCATCTGAGACATTACATGGAAATCATTACTTTCATGCAGGCTTCCTTTAACAGATTGAGACTCTTTCAAAGCAAGATATATATAGATGATATATATATTATTATATATATATATATATATATCCGGTATATTCAGCTCTTAGTAAAAAATATGGAGGATATAAATTACACCAAAGTATAGGAGACTTTATTTTTTATTTCTTTATTAGTTACTTATTTGTTTATTTTTGAAACAGGGTCTCCCTTTAGCCCCAGTGGCTAGGAACTCACTATGTACACTAGGTTGGCCTCCATCTCAGAGAGAGCTGTCTGCCTCTGTCTCCTGAGTGCTAGGATTAAAGGTCTGCACCACCATGCCCCACAGAGACTTAATTTTAAATGATTAGGATGGATCTGGAGAAGTTTTCATTCAGTCAGGAATAGAAAAATGTCAGCGAGCAAAGTAACTTATTGGGGGGGGGGATTAACAAATCTCAAGTCTATTAAACAACAACAAACATGAAAGCTACCATAGTTATAGTAGTTCCTTTTGCATTGATCTGATAAAATACCTGACAGATTAGCTTGGAAGTAGGAAGGAAGGGCTCGTTTTAGCTCATGGTCTCAGAAGGTTCAGTGTATAGTGTGTGGCCTCAGACCCTGTGGCAGAGCACCTTGGCAAGAAGACTGTGCAGTGGAGGAAGGCTGCTCCTCTCATGGTGGGCAGGAAGCAGAGAGAGGAATTCCAGTGCTATCTCTTTCCCCTTTGACCTTCATTGGATCTGGGTCCCCAGCTCACATGGTGACACCTACATTCAAGGTGGGTCTTCCCTTTTCTATGAGCCCTCTGGACACACCCTCACAGACATACCCAGAGGTGTGCTGCAGTCCTGCTAGCTGATGCTATCTTTTATCAATATGACAATGAAGAAAACATGACATCTTTCAGTCTAATAAAGAAAAAAAGAAGAAATTCTAAGCTGAAGATGCTAAAACCTATGATGTCATAATCTTGATATATTTGGCATGCATATATGCATATTTTGGAGTGATGCAAATTGGAAGGAACAACAACAACAACAACAACAAAGACTGGATCAAAGAGCTGACTGAACTTCTGCCTGAAACAGTAAACTTCTGTATCAAAATTTTTAAAAGACACTGAGAAAAAGATGAAAAACATGTTTGGCAGAATGCATGAGCTCTGGTGGGGTGACACGGGTCTAGATTTGATTGGGAAATTTCGTATGAAATGCACAAAGCTTCAATAAAAATTGGCTTTGGAAGAAAAAACCATGACAATGAAGATTAACCATCACAAAGCCTTAAACATAAAAGTGGCAAACATAAAACTTACAGTAAATCTAGTGCTATAAATCTCTTATAACTACATTTTAAACAAAGATTTCTTAGGCATTGACAAAGAAATCAAAGGCAATGAGTAAAAAAGGAAAATAAAACTGTATTTGATAAAAATTGAGAATTTGTACTCATCAGATGACATTGTTAAGACAAGGGCAAACTACATTGGAATGAAATATTTGCAAGTGTATCTGATAAAGGATTTTCATTTATCTTTGTCATGTTACCGTAGAACTGTAATGCGACTGTGACCACGCTGGAACATGGTATTTGGGGAAACCTCAATGTGCTGGATAGCCTTAGTGTCAACTTGACACACCTGGGTTGAGGAAGCCTAAATTGGATTGTAGGGGTCATGGAGAGAAGCTGAGGCTTTGCACCAGGAGAGGTCAGGAGAGACCATTGGTGAAGGTGCTGCCTCAGTTTCAGTGGCGACTCCAGCTTTTTGGAGATGCCAGGACCATGGGATGACCACCAAGAGCAGCAGCAGGTGTGGAATGGAGTCAGACTGGGCCTGCAAGATGAGCTGTGTGTACCACGGATGCGGATGCAGAGTTGGAGAGGGGGAGCTGCTGAAACCCTTTGGAGCCCAGAAGATCGTGAGTGAATCCCAGGTGTCCAGCCTTGAGCTATTTTGCTGGACTTAGGTTTTATTTTCGAGTGCCTGATTCTTCCCTTTGAAATAAGACAGTACTTGTTTTGGATTTTACAGCAGCCCACAGTTAAGAGACTTTTATTTATTTTTTAAATATATTTTTAATTTATTTTTTATGTATATGAATGTACTGTCTGCATGTAGGTTTGTGCACCTGGGTTGTGCAATGCCACAGAGGTCAGAAGAGGGTGTCAGATTCCCCTGGAACTGGAGTTCTCCTGGAATTGGAGTTACAGACAGTTCTCAGCCACCATGTGGGTGCTGGGGATCAAACCCGGGTTCTCTGCAAGAGCAGTCAGCATTCTTAACTGCTAGGCTATCTCTCCAGCCCAAGAGACTTTTAAAAGACTTAACTTTTAAGCGTTTGGACATTTTAAGGTCTGTGAGGCTTTTAAGGTTGTACTGTCTTAGGTTGTGATTAATGTTAACATCATACTTTGGGGATAAAAACTGGAAAGGTGGTGGTTTAATAGTGATGTATTTTGTGTGTCAAGTTGACAAGGGGTCAATTGTGCTAGATAGCTTTAGTGTCAACTTGACACACCCAGTTGAGGGAGCCTCAACTGGGGAATTGGCTCCATTGGATTGACCTGTGGCCACATCTGTGGAGTATTGTCTTGATGGTTGAGCAATGTGGGAGGGCCCAGCCCACAATGAGTAGTGCCACCCTGGGCAGGTTGTTGTGTACCGTATAAGAAGGTGGGCTGGGCATGAGCCAAAGGAGCAAGCCAGTGAACAGCATTCCTCCATGGCCTGTGCTTCAGCTGTTGCCTCCAGGTTCCTGCCCTGAGTTCCTGCCTTGGGCTCCCTAAGTGATGAACTGTGACCCAGGAGATGTAAGAAGAATAAACCCTTTCCTCCCCAAGTTGGTGTTGGTCAGAGTGTTTTGTCACAGCAATGGAGGAACTGGAACACTCAACCTGTGTTCCCAGGCCATGCTCACTCATAGTTAGCTCCAGAATAAACCATCTCTTTTATTCCTTTGAAGCAATAGCTGTTTATTTTGTCAATACAAGGGGGGTGTGTGTATGTGTGTGTGACAATGCTTTAAAAATGACTCATATTTTGGCTAGTATGTACTATATGACTCATGACAAGGTTTGTTAAATGTTTGTATTAGCACTTTTCTGTTGCTGTGATAAAACCACCATGAGCAAAGGAACTTATAAAAGGAAGAGTTCATTTGAGCTTAAGATTGATGGTTCCAGGGAATCAGAGTCCATTGTGGCGAGAAGCATGGTAGCCAGGGCTGGAGCAGCAAGCTGAGGGCCTCTTTCTCTCTGCACAGGAAGCAGAGAGAGAGAAAGAGACTGAGACTGGAGACCACAAGGCTAGTTAAACTCACTAAGCCTGCCCCCAATAACGTCCTCCAGCACAGCCACACCTTCTAAGACCTCCAAGAACAGTGCCACCAACTGGAAACAAAATGTCTGAATACTTAAAGCCTATGGGGGACACTTATTCAAACCACCACATTCCACTCCCTGGCCCCCATAGGCTCCTGACCATATAAAATGCAAAATGCATTTAGTCCAACCTTTAAAGTCCCCATAGTCTTTACCAGTCTCAATTCTATTCAAAAGTCTATAGTACAAAATCTCTTCTGAGACACAGTCCAATCTTTTTTTTTATTAATTTTTATTTATTTCTGTATGTGTATGAATGTACTGTCTGCATGCAAGTTTGTGCACCCGTGTCGTGCAATCCGCGGAGGTCAGAAGAAGGTGTCGGATTCCCCTGGAACTGGAGTTCTCCTGGAACTGGAGTTTCAGATGGTTCTCGGCCGCCATGTGGGTGCTGGGGATTGAACCCGGGTCCTCTGCAAGAGCGGTCGGCGCTCTTAACTGCTAGGCCATCTCTCCAGCCCACAGTCCAATCTTTTAACTGTAAGCTCCTGTAAAATCAAAAGGCAAATTACGTACTCTCAACACACATTCCCATTCCAAAAGGGAGGAATAGAGGCATAGTGCATTAGTCAGGGTTCTCTAAAGAAACAGAAGCAACAGGACGAATATATAGCTATATACAATTTATTGATTTGCTCACGTGACAGAGTTCAAGGAGTCCAACAGTAGCCACACCGCACTGGAGAGGCTGAGAATCCAGGGAACTGCTCAGTCTGCAAGGCTGGATGTCCCAGTAGTCCCAACCTGGTGCTGAAGGCCCAATGGATTCCAGGAGATTTGCTGGTCTCAGTACACGCTGGGATCCAAAGGGTTGATCACAGCAGCAAAACAAACTCACCAGTGAGAGAGAGGCAAGCTGCAGGAAAAAAGGGACCAGCTTCCTCTGCCATGGCCTTTAATACTGCCTGCCAGCAGAAGGTAACGCCAAATTTGGGGTGGGCCATCTGGGTTGAGGTAGTCCAATCCGAAGATCCTTTTTCTCTTATTTGTTCCTTAGTCCAGTCAAGTTGACACCCAGGATTAACCATCACAATGTTATACCTTAAAATTTGATCGTGCCTGACTAAGCAGTTGAAGTTGATTTAAGAAAATGTGACTGAGTCAAACACAGGAAGTCAAACCACCCACTGTCTAAGCTTTCAAACTAGGTGACCTGTTGCCACCCAGTCCCCATTATTTCCTATACATAACCCCATGTCATCCATACTTCATACTGTCTGACTTGCCCAATTGACTTTGAGCTTCTTGAAAGCTAGGATATTGAGGTCTGATTCCCTGCTAGGTTTCAGGCTCCTAACATACTGCCAGGCACCAGCAGGTGCTCAGAAAATAAATGAAGACTGAGTGGAGATTATAGACAGGGGTTCCTGGAAACAGATGCAAGGAGGGACTGCAGAAAGTGATTGCTGAGGAAAGGAATGGGTAGCTTGGGGGGCTTCTCAACTTCAAGACAGGGCCCCTGTACCCACAGAAACACAAATACAAGATCTTTCATGAGGACAGCAGAGCAAGTCTTAGGAGAGACTCAGGATAGGTAGTGACCAGTAAAATTCCTTTCTTTCTATTGGGGTTTGTTTCTCATGCTCTGGCCATTTTTCCTTACCTTTAAGTGAGGTCAAATTCACCTATTGTAGAATTCAATTATTTTTAAGCTTAAGGACAATTTTATTGGAGTTTAACAGAAAAACCTCCAGGGCAGGCAAGCTGTAGAGCTCGGCAGCTGCCCCAAGGAGGAGAATGGAGGGGAGAAGGGGAAAAGCCGTGTCATTTATGGAGGTCTGACACATGGCAGTCTAACTCACATGGCAGGGAGGGGAGCTTTAGAGAAAGAGGAAGAAGGCCAAAATGTTGGAGAAGTGCCAAGTGTTAGGGAAAGAATTCGTAGAAAGGTAATCAAAAGAAGAAAATGTGGGCCAGCTTACAGAGCCACTTGTCTACGGCTCATAAACTATTGCACCAGAGGATGGGGATTGGGGCAGGAAATGTTCCCTGACTCATTAAGGCACTAATTATTCTGCCTATACTTCTTTATTAAAAGAAATTTTTGGTTCTTGATTTATTTTTATTTTATATGTATGAGTGTATATTTTTTGTGTATGAGTGCCTGCATATATGTAAGTACACACATGTCATACAATGCCTGCAGAGGATGTCAAGGACATCAGATCCCCTAGAACTGGAGTTACCAATGGTTGTTAACTGACTGCCATGTAGGTTCTAGGAACCCAAGTCTTCTTCAAGAGTACCCAGTACTCTTAACCACTGAGCCATCTCTCTCCCCTATTCCACTTACTTCTTTTTTTTTTTTTTTTTTTTTTTTTTTTTTTTTTTTTTTTTTTGGTCTTTTTGAGTCAGGGTCTCCCTTTGAGTCCCAGCTGGCCTGAAACTCGTTCTGTAGACCAGTTGGCCATGAACTCACAGAGATCCACCTGCCTCTACTTCCCAAGTAGTACTGGGATTAAAGGCGTGTGGCCACCACGCCCAGCTTAAAGATGGTTCTTTGCCACCCTGTGGGTGCTGGGAATTGAATCTGGGTCCTCTGCAAGGGCAGTCAGTGTTCTTAACCACTGAGCCATCTCTCCAACCTCCCACTTACTTCTTTAGCATGGTTTAAGGTGAACCTGTCTTCCTAGGGGTTGGCCCATGACCAGGTGATTAGGCTGGCCCAAATGGAATGTTAAGTCTCCATCCAGACCAGAGATTTTATTCTTTTGAGCAGAAACATTTTAAGTGCACAATTTAGTAGTCCTACCTGGTTCCAAAACATTTTACAACCCTAAAAGGAAAGTTTGTGCCCATTAAACAATTGATCCATAATGCTTAACCCCCTTTCATCCCCTGGCAGCCACTAATCTGTTCTGTCTCTATAGGTGTTCCCATTCTGGATATTTAAAATAAATAGTATCATATGTAGTATGTGGCCTTTTGTTTATGGATTCTTCAACTAAACATGTTTTTGAGGTTCATGTGTTGTACCATGTAAAATGTCACTCCTTTTTAAGGCTGAATAATATTCCCTTTATATAGACATATCACATTTTGTTTATCGTTTTACCATTCACTGGTGAATGTTCATTCATTCATTCACACACACACACATACACACACATTTTTTTCTGTTAAAATTGTGACATTGGTGATGATGTTTTTTAAATATTTTTATTGTAGTTTTGTGCATTTCATACAGCATTTCTAAGTCCAATTTAGACTCATTCCCCTTTCTATGCACCCCACCCCACCTGAGATCATGCATTTTGCCATACACATCTTGCATCTTTTTTCTCAGTCTTTTTAAAGTTCTTTTTTTATCTATAGGTTTATTGTTTGGGGCACAAGTTTATTGTTTCAGTGAGTTCTTTGTCCCAGTCCTTTTGTTGTTGTGGTTCCCTCCAATTTGTATTGCTCCAAAATATGCATCTATATTTATGTCACACATATACCATTATTATGACACCTGAAAATAAACTGTATGTTAATTCTAAATCATATTTAGGAATTCACATTTTTTCCTTTTAATTTTATATTATTCTAAAATATGCATACAAACCCACCACCTATATACCAAAATTACAAAGTCTGAAAATAAGTGGTAGGTTAATTCTAGAACCCATTAAGGGATTCACATTACAACAGCACAGTTGCTTTCAGATGAAAAGAAATATAATATTAACATTGCTCAGTTTCCCTTACAACTAGGGATTTGGTGCTAGCATGCACAAATGAGGGATACCATTCACCACTTGTTTTTCTGGGACCATGTTACTACACTTAGCATAATGGTTTCTAGTTCCATCCATTTACCTGCACAGTTCATGATGTCATCTTTCTTTACTACTGCATAGAACTCCATGTGTAGATGTACCACATTTTCTCTATCTGCTCGTTGGTTGAGGGGCACTTGGATTGCTTCCAGCTCTTCGCTATTGTGAACAGAGCTGCAATAAACATGGCTGCACATGTATCTCTGCAATAGGATGAGTCTTTTGGGTATATACCTAGGAGTGGTATGGCTAGGTCAGGTGGTAGGCTCATTTTGAGTCTTTTAATGGCTCTCTACAGTGATTTTCTTTTCTTTTTAAATAATAAGTAATAAGTAATTAATACAAGCATCCAATTTGCAAGCAGCTATGCCCAAACTTATACAGCCCAACCTCCCCTTTGTCCAGCTGGAGGGGCTTGTATGTACAAGCATGTTGATCAAATAAGAGTTCATCAATATTGCTGTAGTTTCACCATTCACCCCAATTGCAGCCCTTACATTCTACCATGCCCCCTCTTCTGCAGATTGTTCCCTAGGGTTTAGAAAAGGGGCACAAGTGGGCGAGAAGCAAAACAGTCTACTTTGTCTGAAGATGTCATTTTGGACTCTGATCAGTCAGGCTGTTTCCTTTCATAGGTTGGCAGTTTATCCAGGAATAACCTTTTAATCCTACTAATGAAGCACAAGCAATTAGATATACAGGCAGTTAAACAGTATTAATTACTACGGTAGGTTACATTGGTATAGACACAGATGTTTGGATGGTATGTTAATCCATGAACTATAGCTTTTCTGTAGAAGATGGCAAGGTCTTATTGTGGTTTATAACATCTCCTAACCACTAGAGGACATAAGCTTGTGGCATCAGCTGTGAATTATTCCTCCAAGGAGAGAGCTAATAGCCAATTAGATTTGGGATATATAGACATATGGCTGCCACTGCTGCACAGTATTTCCAGGCAGGTGAGGTGTAGCTGATGCTGACGGAGGAGTCTTGCTTGACTCAAGGAGACCAATATTTGCTTTATTGATTTAGTGGCCTTTGGTAACACTCTCTGGAATTCCAGAGACCAAATGTACACTTGCAAGTGTGGTCTCAATACATCTTTCCCATATTTATACCAGGTCTTCGACAGCAGGGCCTTACCGCCTCTCTTCTTGCAGGTATCCCAGTTTACAGGCAAAAAGCCTTTAAGTTTTGGGGGGCTTGGATCCCCTAGCTTAATATATTTTGCTTAATTGCACAGCTTATAAAGACTTTTGTATTATATTTGGCTCTGAATAGAGAATTATCCTTTCACAGTTCCTATGTCTATTAGTCAATTAAAGAAAGCAGCTATACCAGTTATCTGACAGTTGGCTCTAATTTACAGTAAGGGAATAATTTCATTACCATCATGTTTTTCTTTGTTCTTTTTTTTAAAATTTTTTTATTAATTTTATTTATTTATGTATGTGTATGAATGTACTGTCTGCCTGCAAGTTTGTGCACCTGTGTCGTGCAATGCCGTGGAGGTCAGAAGAGGGTGTCGGATTCCCCTGGAACTGGAGTTCTCCTGGAATTGGAGTTTCAGACGGTTCTCGGCCGCCATGTGGGTGCTGGGGATCGAACCCGGGTCCTCTACAAGAGTGGTCAGCGCTCTTAACCACTAGGCCCGTTTTTCTTTGTTCTATGAAAAGGAGGTAAGAAAGTCTCTCATATTAAAACTTTGTAGCACCTGGAAGGTAAAGTTCATTAGGACACATTATAAACAGTTGTTACAAATAGGATCCACAGAGATATTTGATGCCTGTAGCAGTCTGAGGCTTTTCTTCCATTTAATGTTTAGATGGGTCAACTTCTGAGCTGGTATTTCTTGGTACATCCTGCACAATGCAAAGCTGTATCTTTTCTTTCTCAGCCATTAAGTTGGTGACTTTTTGACCTGTGGGAACATGCAAATCTTTTCCCATAGTTAGTTTTAAGATTTAAATTGAAAAATTTGACAAAAACTTTTTTTTGTAAAGGATTTTTTTTATTTTTAAATCTTTTTTAATATATGTTTTGTACAAGATTATCAAATCTAGACGCATGATTCCCACCCTATCCTCCCACCCCACCAGAGCTCATACATTATGCCAAACATGCTTTTCATCTCTTTCTCAGTCTTTCTCAATATTCTTCATGTGAAAGTTGACTGTTTTGAGCAGAAGTTCACTGTTTCAGTCAGTTCTTTGATGCAGTCCTTTCTGTTGTTGTTGTTATTGTTGTTTCCAATACGCATCACTCCCAACTGCTTGGACAAAAGCTCAAGGCGCTGTGCACAAGAAATACTTACAACTAGGTAATTGGCACTAGCATCCACAGATGACGAATACCATTCGTCGTTTGTTTTTCTGGGACTGTGTTACTTCACTCAGCATGATGTCTTCTAGCTGCAGCCATTTTCCTGCAAAGCTCGTGATGTCATCTTTCTTTACTGCTGCATAGAACTCCATTGTGTAGATGTACCACATTTTCTCTATCCACTCTTCAGTTGAGGGGCATTCGGGTTGGTTCCAGCTCCTTGCTATTGTGAAGACAGCTGAAATAAACATGGCTGTGCATGTATCTCTGCAGTGGGATGAGTCTTGTGGGTACATGCCCAGGAGGGGTATGGCTGGGTTGGGTGGCAAGTTTATTCCAAGGCTTCCAAGGGTTTTCCACACTGCTTTCCATAGTGGCTGCACAAGTTTACATTCACACCAGCAGTGGATGAGTGTTCCCCTTTCCCCACAACCTCTCTAGC
>VZQC01003012.1:203858-222012 GCA_009823505.1 Rhizomys pruinosus | reverse complement strand
AGCACTTGGTAATCATTTGTTTTCTTGATCCTAGCCAGTCTTATTGGAGTAAGATGATATCTTAGAGTGGTTTTGATTTGCATTTCCTTAATGATTAGTGATGTTGAACACTTCTTAAGTGTTTCTCTCAGCCATCTCTAATTCCTCACTCTTGTGAAGTTTCTGTTCAGCTCTTTGCTCCATCTATTGAGTGGGTCATTTGTTTTCTTTCTTCTTTGTTTTTGAGTAGTTATATATTCTGGAAATCAATGCTTGTTCAGATGTTTCTGCAATGAAGGTTCCTCCCACTCTGTGGATTTCTCTTCACTTCCTTGATTGTTTCTTTTGATGTACAGAAGCTTTTGAGTTTAATGTGGTCCATTTGTCAATTGTTTGACCTTAATTCTTGTGCAGCTGCTTATCTGATTTAGAAGTCCTTTTCCTACTATGTCTTTGTAAGTCCTGCTGCAACTTTCTTCTATCACTTCAGAGTTTGGGGTTCACGTTGAGGTCTTTGATCCAACCTGGAGTTGACTTTTGTACAGGGCAAAGAGGTAGGGTTTATTTCATTCTTCTACAAGTGGTGACCATTTTGCCAGCACCACTTGCTGAAGATGTGTTTTTTCTCCATGTGTCTTCTTGGCCCCCTTGTCAAATATAGATGGCTGAATTGTATGTGCTCAAATTTGGATCTTTGGTTTGTTCCATTGGTTAACAGGTCTATTTTGTGTAAACCAGGCTGTTTTATGACTATAGCCCTGTAGTATAAGTTTGAAGTCTGATACAGAGATTCCCCCTGTGTAGCTCTTTTTGCTCAGGGTTGTTTTTGGCTATTCGGGGTCTTGTTTGTTTTTTCCAATGAGTTAAGGACTTTTTTTTCCAGCTGTGAAGAACTCTTAGGGATTTATTGGCATTGTTTTAAATCTATACAAGAGTTTTGGAGAATGGACTTTTTTTTTTTTAAAGATAATATTTTATTTTTTATTTTTATTTTTTATTTTTTATTATTTTTAAGGGATTCTACAATATAAGAGCACAGTTTTGCAGATAACATTGATGTTACTCAGTATGTCATACAATTAGGTAATTGGTGCATTTTGCAAGTATCTATGTCCAAATTTTGAACAACCCAGGTTCCAATAGTCCAGTTGGAGAAGCTTGTATACACAGGCATGTTGATCAATTAGGAGTCCAGATTATATTATTGTAGTCTCATGATTCACCCCTATCTCTCTGCAGCCCTTACAATCTACCATGCCTCCTCTTCTGCAGTTTGTTCCCTGGGCTTTGGGAAAGGGGCACAAGTGGGTGAGAAGAAACAGTTAATTTCTTTGGAGTTGTCATTTTGGACTCTAGTCTGTTCAGGTTGTTCCCTTGCATGGGTTGACAGCTTTTCCAGTGATTCCTTTTTAGTCATACTAACAAAGCACAAGCTATTGGATGTACAGGCATTTAGCAGTACTATTATTATGTCAAGCTAAGCTGTGAGCTTAGACACAGATGCTTGGATGGTATGCTAATCCACAAAGCTGGTTTCTCTATAAAGGGTGACAAGTTCTTATTGTGGCTTATAACATCTCCTAACCACTAGAAGACATAAGCTTGTGGCATCCACTGTGAGTTATTCCTCCAAGGAGAGAGCTAATAGCCAATTAGATTTGGGATAGACAAAAACTTTTATATATAACTGTATCCCCCTTTTTTTATTTTAGGTTTTATTTTGACCCATGAATCTCAAAAAAAAGAAAACATACCTATAGGCAGGAATCAAGGTGTAAATTTTCATTAAATTACCCAAGCTGTTTATCATTGACATGTATTGTTATTTGGAAGCAAACTTTAATTCCTTAAGTTAAATTATCCTACAGGTAAAAGAAAATGTTAACAGATGATAATGTACAACAGAAAATTATAGAGAACATTTGTATACATTAACCCCAAAGTGGTTTTGTTATTTAATTATTAGTAAAGAAATGTGGACAAATAATTTATATTCCAATTAGCTTAGAATGTATTACTGCTTTTTTAAATCTTTTAAACAATGTTGTTTAATATAGAAATTTTTACTTTTACTAAGTCCTAAAGTACCATATAATATGTAGACAACATTTTGGCAAATTTGGATACCTGTAAAACTCACATCAATTAAATATACATGAATTGAATATAGACCCATGTCCCCCTCCCAACCCTCCCACCTCACCAGATTCACCATTTCAGTCAGTTCTTTGATGCAGTCGTTTCTGTTGTTGGTGTTGGTGTTGTTCTTTCCAACATGCATCACTTCCCAAAAGAAATATTTATAACTGGGTTACTGGCGCTAGCATCCACAGATGAGGGATACCATTCTTCGTTTGTTTTTCTGGGACTGTATTACTTCACTTAACATAATATCTTCTAGTTCCATCCATTTACCTGCAAAGTTCATGATGTTGTCTTTTTAAATTTTTTTTTTAATTTTATTTATTTTTATGTGTGATGAGTGTACTGTCTGCATGTAGGTTTTGTGCACCCATGTTGTGGGTCAGTCTGAAACTCCAATTCCAGGAGAACTCCAGTTCCAGGGGAATCCGACACCCTCTCTGACCTCCGTGGCATTGCACGACACGGGTGCACAAACCTACATGCAGACAGTACACTCATACACATACAAAAATAAATAAAAAAAAATTTAAAGTGTCCCATAGGTTTTGTTGTCTTGTATTTTCATTGCCATTCAGTTCCAGGAATACTTTTATTTCTTTCTTTATTCCTTCCTTGACCCATTCGTTATTCAGGAGAGTGTTGTTTAGTCTCCATGTGTTCTTGCAGGTCGTAGGGCTTATCCTGGTGTTGATATTGAGCTTTATTGCACTGTGCTCTGGTAGAATGCATGAAATTATTTCAATCTTTTTGTATTTGTTGATTTTTTTCCTGTGTCTCAGTATGTGGTCTATTTTGGAGAATGTTCCATGTGGTGCTGAGTAGAAAGTGTATTCTCTGGTGTTTGGGTGGAGTATTAAGTAGATGTCTGTGAGGTGTATTGTATTATTCAGTTCTGATGTCTCTCTGTTTATTCTTTGTCCTGTTGATCTGTCCAAAGGACTTAGTGCAGTATTGAAGTCTCCTACTATTAGTGTGCTGGGGTTAGTCTGTGCCTTGAGGTCCTGAAGAATAGTCTTTAGGAAGTTTGGTGCACCAGAGTTTGGTTCATATGTATTCATGATTGTGAAGTCTTCATGGTCACTTGTTCCTTTGATAAAGATGTAATGGTTTTCTTTGTCTCTTTTGATTTCTTTTGCTTTGAAGTCTATTTTGTCTGATATTAAAATAGCAACACCTGCTTTCTTTATGGTACCATTTGCTTGGAATATTTTTTCCATCCCTTCACCTTAAGTTGGTGCCTATCCTTGAGATTGAGATGGGTTTCTTGTAGACAGCATATAGATGGGTCCTGTTTCCTAATCCAATCTCCCAGTCTATGTCTTTCAATTGGGGAGTTTAGTCCATTAATATGTAAGGCTATAATTGTAAGATGCATGTTGCTTTCTTTCACCTTATTATCCATTTGCATTTTTAGTCTCGGTTTCTACCTCTGCAGTTATCTTTTTACTAGTTTCTCTTTCTAGTTGCTTGGGGATAGTTGCTCCTCTCGTCTGTCTTTTGAATTGTGTCCAGTATTTTCTGAAGGGTTGGTTTTCTGGACATGTATTCTATCATCTTGTTTATGTCATGGAAGATTTTTTTCTCTCCTTCAACTATAATTGACATTTTTGCTGGGTAAAGTATTCTGGGTTGGCATCCATAGTCCTTTAACACTGGGAATGCTTTGCTCCATGTTGTTCTTGCTTTCATGTTTGTGGTGAGAAGTCAGTTTTAATTCTGATTTTTGTTTTCCCTTTGTATGTGACTTGTTTTTCTTTTGTGGCTTTCAGAATTTTGTCTTTGTTTTGGGCATCTAGCATTCAAACTATGATATGGTGTGGGGAGTTTCTTTTCTGATCTTGTCTGTTTGGAGCTCTATGTGCTTCTTGTATTTGTATGGGTTTGTCTTTTTTTTAGTTTGGGGAAATTTTCATCTATTATTCTGTTGAAGATCTGATCAATACTATTCTCTTGAGATTCTTCTCCTTCCTCGATTCCTATGATGTGGAGGTTTGATCTTTTCATAGTGTCCCATATTTCCTGGTTGTTCCACTTTTGCATGTTTTTAAATTTTTCATAATCTTTATTTCAGCTATTTAGTTGCTCTTTGTTATCTTCCAGGTCTGATATTCTTTGTTCTGCTTCCTCCAATCTATTTCTGAGGCTTTTTCCATTCCTTTCCTTTTGATTGGATGAGTGTTCTCTTTCCTTTTTCATTTCATCCTGTGATTTCTTCAGTATTTCCATTTCCTTTTGGAGCTTCTCAATCTCTTCTTGGTCCTCCTTACTTCATTGGTTGCCTTCCTTTTTCAGTGTTTCTACTTCCTTTCGGGGTTTGTTTCCCCCCCCCTATTTCTTTCTGGAGTATGTCATTCTCTCCCTTTAATTCTTTTCAAAGCTTGTCATTGTCTTCCTCTAGGTCCTTTCTGAGTTTTTCATTCTCTCTCCTTTGTTCTCTGACTTGTTCTTTATATTTTTTAATTTCTCTGAATAGGTCTACAATTGTTCCTCTAAGATCTGTTTCTTGGGTCATCCCCAGGGCGATCCCACTGTAGCAGTCTCCTACAGGGTTGGTAGAGCCTGGTGCGGGATTATCCTGTGCCTTTCCCATATTGTCCCTTCATCGTGTCCCTGGCATGTGGGTTTCCCTTTTGTGATTCACATCACAAATGTCTTTTCACTATGTTAGCAGCTGGTTTTACTTGCCTCCTTCTGATGCTTTTTTTTTTTCCTCCTCCTTGTTTACGGAGTATTGACTTGTCTAGGTTTCAGGCTTTCAATTTTGTTTCTATATTGGATATTGGAAGTCTAAGTCACTCTTCCCTTCCTGTTCTGAAGGTTCTCCAAAACAGTCCACTTGGATACTCTCTCATCAATTCCAGTTGGGGGGGGTTATGCCTGACTTAGCCCTGTACCTGTAGAGTGACTTCTGGGCTCCTGTGCTTCAGGAGCCTGCCCACACAAAGACACAAAGGCACCTGGCACCGGCTGCAAAGATGAAGTGTGGCTCTGCCCAGACAGCCACCCCCTACAAGGGTTTAGAGTTGAGACTCTTTTCTAGCAACCCAGGAGTCAATCTACCCTAAAATCTACCTGTCTGGAGTGACTTCTAGTCTCCTGTGCTTCAGGAGCCTGCCTGCACAAAGCCTCAGGATATATACTTACATCTAGAGATTTGAAGCTAAGATCCACAAATGAGAAGGAACATATGTTGCTTGTTTTTCTGAATCTGTTACTTCTTTAACATAACAGTTTCTATTTCTATCCATTTACCTGTAAATTTCATGATTTTGTTTTTCTTTACTGATGAATGGAACTCCATTGTGTAGGTATACCACATTTTCATGATATGTTCATCAGTTTAGGGGCATTTAGGTTGTTTACATTCCTTGGCTATTGTGAAAAGAGTAGCAAAAATCATGTCTATGCAAGTATCTCTATGGTAGGATGAGTCCTTTGAGTATATGCCAAGGAGTTGTATGACCAGATCATATGGTAGGTTTATGTTTAGTTTTTTTTTTTAAGAGTTATCATTCTCAGCTTTTAGGCCACCAAAACAAGTACCATGTGGTAGATATTTGCACATTAACAAGTTTTGCTTATAACTTGAAATGTAGCCTTGGATTCCTCTGGATCACAGTTTCTGTGTGGAGATTCTGAAGAAATACTTCCCAGAAGATTTCATCTCAATGATGCTGGTCTGTTATTAATCATAGCTGAGTTTTCAGTTCCAGATAACCAGCATTAATTATTTTAGTAAAATACAAAATGTTTCACCTCCACAAATTCTTTTTAAAAATAATTTATTATCTTTATTTATGTGTATGAGCATATTGCCAGCATATATGTAAGTGCACCTGTTTTATATATGTAATTGCACCTGTGGAGCTCAGAAGAGGGCATTTGATCATCAGATCCCTTGGAACTGGAGTTACAAATGGTTTTTAGCCACCATGTGGATACTGGGAATCGAGCCTGGGTATTTTGGAAGGACAAATGTTCTTTTTTGTTCTTGTTATTCTCCAACTTTTAAAAATATTTTATTGAATTTTTTTTTGTTGAGCATTTGAACATCTCATACAGTGGTTCCCAAACAAATTGAGCCCCCCTATACCTCAACCCCTCCATCAAGACTCATAGATTGCAACATCCAAGATAAGCCCTATTTAGTCAAGCTCTTGCCCCCAGCTGTCCTGTGCAAATACATTCACAGGAGTCTAGTCAGCACATGTAGAAATCTTAGGTAAGGAATACTCTTCCTCACCCAGCAGCAATAAGTCTTCTGTAGTTCTCAGTCCAGGGCCAGTCCCTCACCCATTTCTCTTGCTGCATTCTGAGACCTTGTCTGATTTAGCATGGGTCCTGTGCCTGTTGCCAACATTGTCACAAGTTCACATGTGAAAGCTTCCAGTCTTCTGTAAGCCACTGCTTCTCTTCGTTCATGTACCAGGCTTGGTTCTTACAATCTTTGGGCTCCTTTTTCTGCAATGATCCCTGAGCCATGGGGTCGGTGAGGTTTAATATAGGGGTCCTATTCAGGGCTACCCACTCTGGAGGCTCCCCATTCTTTGAAGACTGGTTAGTTGTTGCCTTCTGTTTGCACCGCCCTCTATTGTGTAAAGAAGCTTTATTGGTGAGAATTGAGGGATGCATTCAATTTCTCTCACCCTCTCATTCTGAATGTAGAGGTTCAACTGTAGATGTGTTTTCTAGGATTGGGCATCTTTCAGATGTGTATTTTTTATGTCTGACCAGTTGTGGGATTTTGCAGTATTCTTCATCTGTTGAAAAGAGAATGTTCTTTGATGAGTGGCATATGGTGTGCTTGTCTTTAAGATAAGATAAATAAGATTACATATTTAGCCTATGATAAGAAATTTCATTTGTCTAGAGATATGACACCAATAGGATTTTCTCTAAAATGTATGTCCTCTCCAGCTCTGTGCATTTGGCTGAGTTTACAGTGGCTTTCATGAGTTCACTCTCATTGAAAGGATTCCAAGTCCAATTAGACAGCTGTTGATATTCCTCAGATAACGCTGCCAGTACTGCGCCAATATAGGTAGTTTTCTGTGCAGCTCATTATGGTTGTTAGACTTTAGGGTTGGGTTGGACCACTGATTGATTTTTCCCTTAGCAGTGTACATATTATCTAGCATTATGAGCACTGAACTTCAGGTAGAAGGCTTCCAGGTCAGCTCCTGCTCTATTGTTCTAAGTCCTATCCCTGAAGCATGACCTGTCCTAAGCAGTAGGATTTTATTTTCTATTTCTGGTAGATAAACAGGAGCTTTAGTGATAGCCTGCATTATTTTGAGAGTCTTTTGGATGGCTCTCACCAAGCAAAGGGAGAAGTCTTTTGTCTGGCACTGTGTTCCCTGCCACACAACTCCCAGGTTGCACCACTATGTACTAATATTCAGACAGTGTATGTGTATATCTCATGTGGTCTTCAGGGCATCACATTATGCTCTGGGTTCCCTAGCCACCCAAGGTACAGTCATCTCTATTCTTTCTTCCACCCTTCCCAACTTCCTCCTCTTTCCCGATCCCAGCACTCCCATCATCCCCACCGTCTCCCTTTCCAGGGTTCCCCCTGCCTCTTACCATGACCCCCTAGATATTCCTCTCCCAACCCAACATCCCACTCTCACCACCTCCCACCTTTTCCTTACTATCGCCTTCTTTTGGGGTCCTTTTTTCCCCCTTACCTCCATGTATCCTTTCCAATTTCTCAGCTCATGTAAGGGGATTGGTGTTACAATCCACAAATGAGGGAGAACATACATTACCTGATTTTCTGTTTTTGTGTTATTTTACCCAGAATAACATTCCCTAGTTCCATCCATTAACATGAAAATTTTATAGTTTTATCTTTTCTTTCTTTCTTTCTTTCTTTCTTTCTTTCTTTCTTTCTTTCTTTCTTTTTTACATTTTTATTGAAGTTTTATGTATTTCATACATCATTTCTCATTCCAATCTAGACTCATCTCCCCTTTCATGTCCCCCACCCCACCCGAGTTCATGCACTCTGTGTCTTGCCCTGTATCTTTTTCCGATTCTTTTCAAAGTTTTTCAAAGCAGAGGATTATTGTTCTTGGGGGGAACTTTATTGTTTCAGTCCATTCCCTGTCGCAGTTCTGCTGTATTGCTTCAACATAGGCATATATATATATGCATATATATATATATATATATGCATATATATATATATATATGTCACACCTATACTAAACTTATATCATCTGTACACAAACTGTCATTTCTATATCATATTTCAGGATTCACATTTTTCCTTTTAAATTTATATTACTCTAAAATATTCTTACAGCTGAGTAATACTCCATTGTGTGGATGTACCACATTTTCATTATCCATTCAATGGTTGTGGGACATTTAGATTGTTTCCATTTCTTAGGTATTGTGAAGAATGCAGTGACAAACATGGATGTACAAGTATCTTTACAGTATGATGAGAAAGACAAGTATGATGAGAAAAGGGAGAAAAATCAATCAGTGGTCCAAACCAGCCCTAAAGCCTAATAACCATAACAACTGGCACAACAAACTAGCTCCGTTGATGCAGTAGTGGCACTATTTCTGGGGTGTAATCAACAGCTACCTAATTGGACTTAAAGTCCTCTCAATGGGAATGGACTCATGTGTGACACTGTAAACTCAACCAAATAACCATGGCTGGAGGGAAGCTAGATCCTAGGTAAAACCGTAGCTCTGTCATCTCTAGACAAATGAAATTTCTTACCATAAGCTAAACACAGATCATTATCGTTACAGACAAACATACCCTTCATTTCTCCAGCCCCTACTTCCACAAATTCTTTTTAAATTCATATTAACAGATTTTTTGTTGAGTTTTTGTAATTTCATGCAACAGTTCTTAATCACATTTAGATCTCTTTGCCCATCCATACCCTCCCAACCCCCATTAGATCTCATGTACTCTACTATACCTGTTAAGTCCTATCCAGTCAAGCATTTGTACCCAGATGTCCTTCAGTGCAAATTCATCCACTAGAGACTAATCAGTCCATCTAGAGATCATAAGTAAGGCATACTCTCCCTCACTCAGTAGCAATGAGTCTCCAACAGTCAGTCTAGGGCAAGCCTGCCACTCATTTCTCTCTTCCTCTCTGGGCCTTTATTCAATTGACTTGGCATGGGTCCTGTGCTTGATGTCACCATTACCACAAGTTCACATGTGCAAGCTTCCAGTGGCCTGAACACCTCTGCTTCATGATATTCATGAACCAGCCCTGTCTCTTACTATCTTTCCAGTTCCTCTTCCACCATGGTCCCTGAGCCATGGGTAGGTAAGGTTCAGTATGGGAGTCCTACCCAGGGATACACACTCTGTAGTGTCTTATTGTTTAAAACTTGGCCAGTTATGATCTTCTGTGTGCATTGCATTCTATTGTATAAGGAAGATTCACTGCTGAGAATTGTAGGATGCATTATTTTTTTCTCTACTCCTTGTTCTGCTATATTCCATGAATCTTAGGTATAGAGGTTCAACTATATATATATGTTGCCTAGGACTGGGGATCTCTCACATGTATATTCTCTGTATCTGACCAGTTGTGAAATTCTGCAGTAGCCTCCTTCTGTTGCAAAACAGCTTCTTTGATGTGTGGTATAGGGTATGTTTTTCTGTAACGATAATGATCTGTGTTTAGCTTATGGTAAGAAATTTCATTTGTCTAGAGATGACAGAGCTACGGTTTTACCTAGGATCTAGCTTCCCTCTAGCCATGGTTATTTGGTTGAGTTTACAGTGTCACCCATGAGTTCATTCCCATTGAGAGGACTTTAAGTCCAATTAGGTAGCTGTTGATTACACCCCAGAAATAGTGCCACTACTGCATCAACAGAGCTAGTTTGTTGTGCCAGTTGTTATGGTTATTAGGCTTTAGGGCTGGTTTGGACCACTGATTGATTTTTCTCTCTTAGCAGTTTGCATATTATCATGTAGGATTGTGGGAGCTAAACTTCAGGTAGAAAACTTCCAGGTAAGTTCCTGCTCTATTGCTCCAAGTCTTGTATCTGAAGTATGCCCTGTCTTTAGCAATAGGGTCTTATCTATGTGTTCTGGGAGACAACCAAGAACTTTGGCAATAATTGCCTGTGTTAATTTGGGAGTCTCTTGACCACTCTCACCAACCACTCAAAGGGACGTCTCTTCTGTCTGGCACTGTGTTACTTGCAGGGATATTATATGCACTAATGTTTACACAATGTATATGCATTTCTCATGGGGTTACATGGACATCACTTTTCCTTCTGGATTCCCTAGCCCCCCCCCCCAAGATTCATTAATCTCTATTCTTTTTCCCCCTATCTTACCTCCCTCTTCTCTCCCCAGTTCCAGTGCTCCCATCATCCGACCCTCACCCCAATAACACTGGCTTCCCACCATACCCAGCCTCCTACCCTCCTACTGTGGCCCCTTGCATCTCCCTCCCTCCTATACTCCCAGCCTAACACTCTCAATTTCCCTCCCTCCCTCTTTGTAACATCTATTCTCTGCTATCTCAGTCTTTTGAGTTCTTTTTTTTTTTCCTTTTACCTCTGTGTATCCTTTCCATTTTCCTGTCTCTTGGTGTTATGCCAAGATATATACTCACAAATAAGGGATTGCTGCTACAATCTGCATATGGAGGAAAACATATTTCGCTTGCTTTTCTGCGTTTGTGTTACTTCACTTAGTATAACTCTCTCTAGTTCCATGCACTTACCTGAAAATTTCATAATTTTATCTTTTCTTGCTGCTGAGTAGAACTCCACTGTGTAAATGTACTACATTTTCATTATCCATTCTTCAGTTGAGAGACATTTATGTTATTTCCATTTCTTATTTTATATTGAATTGCACTTAAGAATCTAAGTTCCATGGAAGGAAAACGTTTTGTTTCTTTTACTATTGTATACCAATTAAAAATAATGCCTGACATAAAGTTGTAATTGAATGTTTGCTGAATGAACAAAAAAATTAGAACTCAGATTTTTATTATTTATTTATTTATTTATTTATTTTTCCACATAAATTTATTTTTATTTTTTAAAAAAATCTAGACCCATGTCCCACACCCCCCCCTGATTATTTTAAAAGGTAAGACATTGTAATGCTATGTGTTTAGTTAAGTCACAAATATCTTTGGTTATTATCTTTATGATTCTGAGAGGAAATTTTTGTTTTTACGACTTGGAAACTTAATTGAAAACTAGCAAGTGAGAGTACCTATTCTACAGCTTTATTCACTTATTTAAGGTCCACAGAGAATAGCTATTACCACCTGTTTTACAGGTGACGCTGAACAACTTGTTTGAAATAATCTATCAACTGTTTTTGCTGAATTTAAAAATCATTTCCAGACTTCAAAGTTCTACACTTTCCCCTTGTCTCAATATCTAGATTACATTTTGTTTTTGGCTAGTATTTTGTTTAATGGGCTTAGTATAGAAACAATAAATAGAAAAAACTGAATGATACACAATTAAGCTTGCTGAGTTCATTGTTTCTTTTATTACACAAACTTCAGTATAATGTAATTTTAATACCACTTTTATTTGTAGAGAGATTTGAATAGCCAAAATCTGAGGAAAACACTATTCCACTTTTAAATGAAAATTAAAGGTTGCATTTGTGACAAAAGTTGCATGCATGTAAATATTAAAAACATGTATGTGACTGAACTCTGTATAATACCTAGTTCTTAAAAGCAGAGTTTGATTTTAATATTTTTTTGCAGGGTGCAGTAATAAAAAATACTCTTGCAGCTAATTTCATAATAGCAAGTTCTCATGGTTGTGATGCAAATATCTGCTCCAAGACAAAACTTGCTCCATTTTATTTATTTGTTTTAATATTCATTACGTCAATTACCAGAGACTCCAGCAATGGAAAAGAACATTGGCTATGTACAGGTGAGAGAAAATTAGTGACCATTTGCCCTGCATTCTGATTAAACATCGTGATTTTGACTTTGCAACTCATTCACTTTGTAACCATGATAAGGAACATAGATCTTACTAGATTTTTGAGATGTAATTTGGAATAATTTTTCCATTTTGACACATTCTTCTTTCAGTTACAGGGTAAAATATGCTCATAAATTAATCTTTCATATGTAAAAATTCAACTTCTAGATGAAAGGATATGTTTACTGTAAATCATTCAGGGTTGAGTGACTCAGGCAATGGTTTAGGCATTTATAAGAATTGATTCCTGAGCCAGGTGTGGTGGTGCATACCTTTAATCCCAGAACTAGGGAGGCTGAGACAGACAGATATCTGTGAGTTCAAGGCCAGCCTGATTTAAATAGCAAATTCTAGGGCAGGTGGGGCTACAGGGAGACCCTGTCTCAAAAAGACAAAAAAAATTTGATTCCTAACTCTAATTTTTATATGTACTTAATATCTCTAAACCTTGTTCCCCTCCCCCCCAGGATAATGGATGAAATATTCACTGTGTTTTTTTATGGGCGTATTGAAATTTTGCTGAAGTAATATATGAGAAATTACTTTATAAGCTGAAATTCCTATGTAAATTTAAATCATGTTTTTCCTTTTTTATTGTTTAAAAGGATTATTTAGTACTTTGTCAAAAGATGGAGAGATTTGGATTATAGCATTCTGAATATCTTGGATGTTGCATGGTTAGTGCAGAACTTCCTGGAATGTGATGTAAGCCAGAGAACTTCAGTTCAGCACCAAAGGTGAGTATAGCTTGCTTGCTGAGACTGTATTTTTCTACCTTCATTTTTCTTTCTTTTTTTGGGGGGGGTTCTATTTGGGACAGGACCTCCCTGTAGCCAAAGCTGGCTTGGAACTTGCTGTGGAGATCAGTCTGGCCTCTATCACACAGAGATCTTCCTATCTTTACCTCCCAAGAGGTGGGATTAAAGGCCTGTGCCACCAGGGCTAGTTTTCTTTCATTCTTATGGTAATTGATTTTGACATGTGTATACTTTTATATTTTGTGAATATAAACAAGGCCATAATGTACACTTGTGCACAAATTTGCATATTTATATAATTTAAGCCCAATTTTCTCCTTGAAATTGCATGTACTTTACACAGCTTTTACCTACATCCTTTGTCAATTAAAATGCAAGACTCTGGCCTCTCCCAAATTCTTTTCAGCCTACAAAAGAACATTCTGCATATCACTTTGCACAATATACCCATGTACTGAAACCTAATCAATTTATGAGTTAAAAATAGAAAACAAGTACAGGTACTCCTAGTAATCTCTAATTGAATTGCATTGTGGACACTTTGATTTGATGGCCCATAATACGTTCTATCTTAGTTTAAGTCTTGTTTGTATTAAAACAAATATACATGCTACTGTTGGTTGGAGTATTCTCAAGTGGCAGTTCAATCAAATGGATAAACTGAAGTTTTCCATGTCTGTACGATTTTTCCAGATCATGTATATAAAAAAAAATCACAGACTGAGTATACTTTTATATACAGATCATGTTTTTGCTTCATACTTATATTTATATTTATTTATTTTTCATTATGTATATGAGTGTATTGCTGGTGTGTATGTAGCTGTGCCTGTATTATGCAATGCCTTGGATGTCAGAAAGGAGTGTTAGATTCCCCTGGAACCGGAAATACCAATGGATGTTAGCTTCCATGTAGGTGCTGGGAACTGCACCCAGGTTCTCTGCAATAGTAGTCAGTGCCTTTAACCACTGAGCCATCTCTCTAGCACCTTTGCTTCATGTATTAAAAAATGTACTAGGCTCATAAACTCAGAATTCATAGGTTTCTTGACAGAGAACAATAGGCGTTACTAAGGGAGAAATAGATAAAATGGGGGTATTTCCATGGGAGGGGAAAAGGAAGGCTATATAAGGAAATTTAGGGATAAGCGGAAAGAAGGAGCTCAAGAAAGATGGGACCATAGGAAATTGGTATTGTCAAGGAGGAGGAATGGGGAAAATGGGGACACTTTAAATGGAGAAGCCATGGAGGGAGGGGGAGAGAGAGAGAGAGGGAGAGAGAGAGAGAGAGAGAGAGAGAGAGAGAGAGAGAGAGAATGAAGAATGCCAAGCTAGAGTAAAAAGCCAGAGTGAATCATATTGGTCTAACAACTTAATGACACATTATACATACTATATCTCTATATGAGTCCATGTGTATAGCTAAAGGCTAAATAACAAGAACCAATTCAAGACTAGAGAAATCTTCCTTTGAGTTGTAGGCCAGGATTGTCGAAGAGACTCTCAAAATGATACAGGCTTTTGCCCAAGACCTTGATTGACCCCCAGAACTTGAAGGTAAGAGCCTATTGCTGAAGATACGACATACTTCAGAGACTGGATTTGGAACAATGGAGCTGGAGTCAATCTGGAAGCCACTTCCCCTGAAGGCTAGCTCTCATAGCTTTGGAGAGTAGTATGCAAGCCACTAAGTGGTCCAAAACCAGCTTTAAGACCAAATAATCACATTAGTGACTGGCACAGCTTATGGCATTTGTGGGTAGTCCATCTAGGTTTGTGGGGCCCATTTAATCCCAGGATGATCCATGTGGGAAACACACACAGGAAAGCACACCACATGGACGCATGTTGAGGTCCAAATGCAGAGATAGATTTTATTGCAAAATGTCTGGTTATCAGTAAAGAAAGATGACATCATGAGCTTTGCAGGAAAATGGCTGGAGCTAGAAGACATCATGCTGAGTGAAGTAACACAGTCCCAGAAAAACAAATGATGAATTGTATCCCTCATCTGTGGATGCTAGTGCCAATTACCTAGTTGTATTTCTTGTGCATGGCCCCTTGAACTTTTGTCCAAGTAGTTGGTAGTGATGCATATTGGAAACAACAACAACAACAGAAAGGACTGCATCAAAGAACTGACTGAAACAGTGATCTTCTGCTCAAAACAGTCAACTTCCACATGGAGAATATCGAGAAAGACTGAGAAAGAGATGAAAAGCATGTTTGGCAGAATACATGAGCTCTGGTGGGGTGGGGGGAGTGTGTGAGTGTTAGGTGGGGACACGGGTCTAGATTTAAAAAATTACTATATATATATATTATATATATATATATATATAGTATATATATATATATATCAAGCATGACTCAACATCTCAGGACCAACATACTGAAACACTTTTTGTCACCACACCCTACCCCATGGTGTGGCCAGGGGAGGTCCTATTGGTTTAGAATTCACCATCTTAACTAAGTTTTCCCACATCACCGCTTTTTTATTTTTTTTTAAATTTTTCTGAGAGGTAGGGGAGCCCACGGACGAGGCTAACACAAAGCAACCTGAGTTTTGAATAACCAGCTGCTCAAGCCTGTTTTGAGTGCTTGGCAGTGGGGGGCAGATCAGGCCCGAAACTTTATTTTCATACTAAGGCCCAATTGATACCCCAAAAAAACCCAACCATGAAGTGAACCAGTTGTTAAGCATAAGCAATGAACATAACATTCATGTAAAAGCAATTAGCTAGTATCTATGTCCAAAATTTGAACAACCCAAGGTTCCCATAGTCCAATTGGAGAAGCTTGTATGTACAAACATGTTGATCAAATAAGAGTCCAGTCTATATTGCTGTAGTCTCACTATTCACCCTAATCTCTCTGCAGCCCTTACATTCTACCATGCCTCCTCTTCCGCAAGTTGTTTCCTACACTTTGGGAAAGGGGCACAAGTGGGTGAGAAGCAAAACAGTCTCTTTTCTCTGGAGATGTCATTTTTGGACTCTAGTCTGTTCAGGTCATTTCCTTTCATGGGTTGACAGCTTATCCAGGGGAACTTTTTTAATCCTACTAACAAAGCACAAGCAATTAGATGTATAGGCATTTAAATAGTACTAATTATTATGACAAGCTAAGCTGTGAGCCTAGACACAGATGTTTGTATGGTATGCTAATTCACAAACTGTGGTTTCTCTATAAAGGGTGACAAGTTCTTACTTGTCTAACCACTAGAGGATGTAAACTTATGGCATCAGCCGTGAATTATTCCTCCAAGGAGAGAGCTAATAGCCAATTAGATTTGGGATATATATAGACATATGGCTGCCACTGTTGCACAGTATTTCCAAGCAGGGGAGGTGTAGCTGATGCTGATGGAGGAGACTTGCTTAACTCAAGGAGACCAATATTTTGCCTTATTGCTTTAGTGGCCTTTGGTAATGCTCCCTGGCATTTCAGAGGCCAACTGTACATTAGCAATGATGTCTCAAAACATTTTTCCATGCTTACACCAGGTCTTCGACAACAGGGTCTTATTGCCTTTCTCCTTGCAGATATCCCACTTATAGGCAAAAGGCTTTTATAATTTTGGTGGCTTGGATCCCCTAGCCAACATCTCCTAGGCAGCATAATCCATTGCTGATATCAGAGCTCTCCTGTATTAATATATTTTGCTTAATTACACAGCTTATAAAGAATTTACTATTATATTTGGCTATAAATAGAGAATTATCCTTTCACAGTTCCAATGTTCCAATTAGAGAAGGTAGTTATACAGTTCCAATTAGAGAAGGTAGTTATACCTGTTTTATAAGAAATCACCACTATAATAGTTCACTCTAATTTACAGTTAGGGTATGACTTCATTACCATCATGTTTTCCTTTTTCCTATAAAAGGGGAGAGGTAGGAAGGTTTCTCAGCATCTGGAAGGTAAACTTCATTAGGGAACATTATAAATAGTTATCCCAAATAGAATTTAGAGAGATGCTCAGTGTCTGTGACTCAGGAAGTCTGAGGTTCCTTTTTCTTTCATGTTCAGATGGATCAGCCTCTCTGCTGGCATTTCCCAGTCCATCCTGCACAGCCAAAAGTTGTACATTTTCAGGCATTTAGATTGGTGTTTTACTTGTGGGAACATACAAATCTCCTCCAATTTTTAGTTTCAACATCTCAAAATTGAAAATTTATCAAAAGGTTTGGAATATAGAGTTTTCCCTTTGTATCCCAGAAGGAATAATATACCTTCTGGGGTACAAATAATACTCCCTCTTTTTGTTTTTTAAATTTTTATGTTTTGACCTATAGATGCCTCAGTTGTATTACATATACCTATAGACAGGAACCAGGCGTAAGTTTTCATCAAATTCACCCAAATAATTTATCATTGACTGTATGCTATTTATTTGGGAAGTAAACTTAAACTTAGTTCCTTTAAATTATCCTACAAGTAAGAGAAAATGTTACAAGGTGATACTGCATAACACAGAAAAATATAGAGACCATGTGTGTACCTTAACCCAAAAGCTATTATAGGAAAATCAATACAAATTATAAATAAAACAATTAATGTTTTATATTCCCAATTAGTTCAAGTGTATTACCATTTTCACCAAAACCTTCAACCAAATTTAACTAATCTAAACATTTTACTAAGTCTTAAAATATCCTATAATATGCGGACAAAGCTTGGGCAGAGTTGAATACCTCCCAAATAAATTTTACCCAATATACACTTTGTTCTTTAAAACTATATGACTAGAGTATGACTTCAGAGAAATCAAGTCCATTAACTTATATGGTTTATTTTGTATTTCTGTATAAATCTCTACTGAAATATCTCTCTCTATATAAATATATGCTATTTTTGAATATGCCATTTTAAACTTCAAACGTTACAAAGTGGATTTTATTTTATTTTTATTTATTTATTTATTTATTTATTTATTTTTATTTTTAAGGGATTCTACAATATAATGACACAGTTGTTTGCAGATAACATTGGTGTTACTCAGTATGTCATACAATTAGGTAATTGGTGCATTTTGCAAGTATCTATGTCCAAATTTTGAACAACCCACGGTTCCCATAGTCCAGTTGGAGAAGCTTGTATGCACAGGCATGTTGATCTGTCAGGAGTCCAGACTATTTTCCTGTAGTCTCATGATTCACCCCTATCTCTCCACAGCCCTTACAATCTACCACGCCTCCTCTTCCGCGGTTTGTTCCCTGGGCTTTGGCAAAGGGGCACAAGTGAGTGAGAAGAAAACAGTCTAATTTCTTTGGAGTTGTCATTTTGGACTC
>VZQC01003012.1:178444-194434 GCA_009823505.1 Rhizomys pruinosus | reverse complement strand
GTCCAGCACCCCAAAAGTCACTCTGTCCTAAGCTTTTACCTGCCTAGAGCCGTGTCGGACAGCTCCAAGTGTTCCTATCAGGTCCGGACCCTACTGTGGCCTGAGTCAGGCACCAGAGCGAGCCAGACCCAATGTCAGGACTGCTTCTGGCTGTGAGGGGGGAAGGGTGATGCGCCGGGCTTAGGACACGAACCTAGCCCCCGCCAGCCACCTGGCCCTCTGCCACCGACCAGAAATCAATTGTCCAGCACCCCAAAAGTCACTCTGTCCTAAGCTTTTACCTGCCTAGAGCCATGTCAGACGGCTCCAAGTGTTCCTATCAGGTCCGGACCCTACTGCGGCCTGAGTCACAAAGTGGATTTTAACAATTATCTTCCTCTAAGCTCTTGGCCTTCTCCAGGCCTGGCATGAAAACCTGCTTTAAAGATCTTTCAATATCTAGCTCTTAATAAAATTTTCTTTTACAGTTCATATGCCCATTAGTTAATTAAAACTGGCTAGATATGCCCCATGAGAAGTTGTTACCATCATTACCATCTTGATTTTTTTTTTTTTTGTTTTGTTTTTGTTTTTGTGGGAGCTTATAGGAAGCTTCCTTTGTCAGGAGCAGGTGGAGCGCAGTCCTGCTAGGGGAAGGTGACACAGTGCCCACTTTGTGGACACTGTGCAGAACTGACTCCTTGACATAGAGGTCAGTTGGTTACTCCTGTAACCCGATCAGAGAGGTAAATTCCTACTCAGGTCCTTAGCCTGGGACAATGAGACACGTTTCCCACTCTTGGCCATGACTTTCTACCTGCCCAGAGCCAGGACAGGAATTTCACACCAGCTACCCAGGTTGGTGGTCCACAAAGGGAGCCTTTTCCCAGCCAACTGGCCATCCAAATGAAATGCAGGCCTGAATACCAGCTACCCACTGGTCATCTGAATGAAATGCAGGCTTGTCTTAGCCTGCATGCATGCAATAATTAAAAAAAATGGCAGCTGTGAATTCTGCAATGATGTTAATGGGAATTCACTTTTTTTCTAAATTTTTAATTTTTTATATTTTTTATTTCTTATTTTTTATTCCTAAAGATCCCAAAACTTATTAACCCTTTAATACAATGAAAACCTGGTTGCATCTTTGTTTTGGATGTTGAAAGAGTGTAACCAGTAGGTGGCGGTGTAGATCCATTATTTAAAAAATTTTAATAGATAACCCATAACCTTTGTTGAAATTGAATTATGTGTTGGCTGTTTAATATAAATTTGCATCTTGAGAAGGAAGGGCCACGTTCCAACTCACAGGCAATGGTTTTATTGGTAATCTAGCTGTTAACATTAAAATATACTTAGAACACAAGTACACACATCCATACACACATGTGCACGCATACATACGTACATACATACATACATACATACAGAAAAGTTTGTTAGGTTGACCTGTAAGAGAAGAAAGCCACATTATTGTTTGACATTCAATGTAAAAAGGTCATTTACACAATTAAGGTTGGGCTTGAGTCTTCGCAGATGTCAATAGTCTGTCTCCCGAGTATTGGAATCAAAGCTGCACCTTTAAAACACAATGAAAGATGAAGCACTGCCCCTGGGCAAGAGTGCCCGAGACTTTATGCTTCCCAATGAAACACAGAACACTGTAAAGCCAGTCCTTCCCCCATCAGCCATCAGCTGTTTCCAGTGCAGGAGAGGGGCACAGAACAAACATTGGACTAGATTAACCAGAGTATTTACAAACAGCTACAAACTGAAAAATGTAACAGTTTCATATTTTGCCTTCTGTCTTTTCAAGGCAAGGCTTTCTCACAGTCAGAGCAGGCTGGGAGGTCACTCTGTACACTAGGCCTGCCCTGAACTCACAGACATCTGTTTGGATTAAAGGCATGGGCCACCACCAAGCCTGGAATTTAGAAGCTGAATTTGCATCATAGAAGACTGGCCTCTAGAAGAGATCTTGGGGGAAGTTTAGCAGACAAAAGGAAACTTCAGCAGAATTAAGCATTATTTTGCACTATTTAACACTATTTACAGAAAAATTTTTAAAGAGGACAATTTTATTTATTTATTTATTTATTTATTTATTTATTTATTTTTTACATTTTATTTATTTTGTATGTGTATGAATGTACTGTCTGCATGTAGGTTTGTGCACCCTTGTCATGCAATGCCGTGGAGGTTAGAAGAGGGTGTCGGATTCCCCTGGAACTGGAGTTCTCCTGGAATTGGAGTTACAGATGGTTCTTAGCTACAATGTGGGTGCTGGGGATCGAACCCAGGTCCTCTGCAAGAGCAGTCGGCACTCTTAACTGCTAGGCCATCTCTCCAGCCCAGGAGGACACTTTTAAAAAACACATTTAGATTGTGGCTGGCTTTTCACAAGCTTCCATGCAAGCCAATGTTGGTAGATTAATTCCTGGGTAGTTGCCTCTACAAACCAAGCCTGCCTGTGCAAAGGTGAAAATGAACACCATCTGTGGAAGGCTTGCTGCAAAAAGCTTGAGCTTGCTTGCTCCACGGGCACACCCATCCTTCCAGCCTCTGTGACCTTCGCCACCTGAACTGTGGCCAGAAGGCAGAAGCCGGGGCTTCTCTTAGGGGCCAGAGCTCAGGCTGCAGGGCAGGTTCCAAGCCCATTTCAAAACCTCTAGAAGGCAAGTGGATGGGAGAGGAAGGGCTCCTCCCACAATTTCTCTGAATACATGCCACCTGGGAAGGCTGGGGAAGCAACAGATTCCCCCAATCCAGGGAAGCCAAAACGGCACCCACAGGCTCTATAATTGTGTCCCACTGAGTGGGTGAAAATCCACAAGAGAATGCAACCTTCCCAAAGCCTATCAGAGAAAGGGTCTTCAGCACACAGGCCAAGTCTCCATCAGCACCATCCACAGGCGCACCAGCAGAATCAATATGAGAATTCCCTCTGAGTCCATTCTTAGTCCATGCCTACATTGAGTTGGAGATGCTAAACTTTCTCCATGCCACAGCTTCAAACACAACAGCCACAGCAAACCACAGCACACAGTCAACAAACACATGCCATACATCACAAAACAATTCCTCCTGAAACATAGCTTCCTTGAAAGTGTCATTTCCAATCTTGCAGAGATTCTAGCTTACCAAACTGGTCTCCATGTCCCACGTTCATGGCGCCAATTGCATGTGGTCCATTGAGGTTTGTGGGGCCCATTTAATCCCAGGATGATCCATGTGGGAAACACACAGAAAAGCACACCATGTGGACTCATGTTGAGGTCCAAATGCAGAGAGAGATTTTATTGCAAAATGTCTGGTTACATATCGAGCATGACTCACATCTCAGGACCAAATCCTAAACTTTTTCATCACTACACCCCACCCCATGGGTGTGGTCAGGGAGGTCCCATTGGTTTAGAATGCAACCTATCTTAACTAAGTTTTCCCACAGACATTGGTGCAGTAGTAGCACTTTTATCTTGGGGATAATCAATGGCTATCTAATTGGTCCCACTCAATGGGAGGAAAGTCATGTGATACTGTAAACATACCCAAATACATATGAATGGAGAGCTCATAGATCTTAGAGAAACCCCAAGGCTGTCAGATCCCTAGACCAATTTAATTTCTTACTAAGTGCAAAATTTGTACTCTTATGTTTACAATCAATTATCCTAGTCACTGCTTGTCAAAAAAGCATCTTTTGAACTAGATGGAGACTATCACAGAGTTTGCCAACTGTTCACACACAGGCATTGTCTGTGAGTTGCCCAAGCTTAAATGGCATATCTACAATACAACCTCTACACCTAAGGCTCATGGAACATACAGCAAGGGGTAAAGAGAACACTAATGAATCTCTCAATTCCCATTAACGAAGCTCCTTCATGCAACAGAGGGCTAAGAACACAAAAGGTCACAAATGGCTGAAGTGTGGAGATTAGGAGTCTGCTGAGTATGGGACTTTGGACAGGACCCCTATATTAAGCTTCACTCACCCAAAGCTCAGGGACCATTGCAGAAGAGGGGCCAGAAGGATTGTAAGAGCGAAGGAGGAGGTGCATGAGTATTTGAAAATAGAGTCCTGTAGGTTCCTGGGACCTTGCTCACGTGAACCCTACAATGGTGTTGTCAGCATGCACAAGACCCATGCAAACTCAAGTAGGCAAACACCCAGCACAGAACTGGGGAAATGGGCAGCAGAACCCAAACTTAGCTGAAGAAATATTGGCAGCTGGTTACTACTGGGTGAGGAAAGACTTATTTTCTTAAAGTGAGGGACTCTAGATAAGCTTGCTAGACCTCAGCAGATGAACCTGTACTGAGTAATGATACAATAGACCTTAACACAAATGACAGAATGTGTAAACTACAGTGGGGGTGGATGGAAAGGTTCCAGGGGGGAGTATAAAGATGATAAAGATTGATTGAGGTGTTCTGTATGAAATACACAAAAACTCAATAAAAATCATTGAAAAAATAATTCTTGGGTTTCTTGATGAGTTTAACTTTTAATTATATAATTACCTTCTTTAACTTTGGCAAAAATATAACTGGTCTTGGTTCTGAAATCTACTTTGTTAAGTATTATTAGCCATCAAAGTTTCTTTTGATCTGTGTTAGCTCACATTTTCCATTCCATCTGTCCATCCATCTATGTATCCATCCAACCATCCATCCATCTTTATAAGATATGGATTCTTTTTTTAAATTTTTAAATTTTATTTATTTTTGTATGTGTATGAATGTACTGTCTGCATGTAGTTTTGTGCACCCGTGGCATTGCATGACACGGAGGTCAGAAGAGGGTCTCGGATTCCCCTGGAACTGGAGTTCTCCTGGAATTGGAGTTACAGATGGTTCTCAGCCACCATGTGGGTGCCGGGGATCGAACCCGGGTCCTCTGCAAGAGCAGTTGGCGCTCCTAACCGCTAGGCCAATAAGATATGGATTCTTAACTTTTCAGAGAGATTTTACAAAGATTTGTGCAAGGTGAGTTAGTGACACTGTGTGACAAAAACCTTACAAACCTCACATGGAGCCTCATCCCTAATTCTGAGCTTGACAGAAAACATGTTACATGGAAGGAGTTGTGGAGCCACATGAGGTGCTTAGGTGATCTTCCTGACCCGACTGTGCTTTTTGGATGTGTCCCCGAAGTTATTAGTAAAGTTTGATAGTAAGGCTCCTCTCTTTGGGAATGTGATCCTTTGACAATCTTGTTCTTTTTGTTGACTTGTAGACTTAATCACTAGCTAAAACCTGAATTTTAAAATGTCTTTTTTGTCAGTAGCTGACAGAGAAACTGCAGGATGGTAGGGGACATAAATTCTACCCTTTTGCCAAGATGATGGAAAGGTGACTTGTGTGAAGGTCTTGTGCTTTATGTGAGTCCTTACTTTCATGGACAATACGCATTTACTGATGTAATTGTTTGGGGCTGGTAATCCTCATCTTCTGTTCTCTCCGCATAGCCAATGAGCAGGGGGCTTTTGCCTCCATTTGCTAGATTGACCTCATCCTGGATCTAATTTGTCTTGTTCATTTCCTGAGATTCAACCATGTCAGCCATTAAGCTTCAAGTCCTTGAATCACCAGAGTTATATCATAATATCCACATCTGGCTCACTGACTTCAGCTCTTAGCTACCCTTTGTGTTGATTGCATGTATCAGCAGTTGGATATTTTTCATTACCGTTGGAGCTAAAGTGCCCCTGGGGAGGGGTGCTGTCCTTCTATCCCAACTTTTCTGTAGCTGTCCCATATTTCCACAGATGGCTTTCTTGTAAGTTCTCTTGGATTCTCTTAGATTTTTGAATGGTGGAGTAAAACCCATCTAAATTTAACTGCACTGTCCATCACATTTGGACATTTTTTTTTGCTCGATTAACTGAGGGAAAAATAAGAAATCTGGCAGTCCCCATTTTTTCTTTACTCTTGGTACTTCTATCCTCTTCAGCTTGTTTTTGGAAGTCTTATTTTCTTGTTAAATAGAAAGCTTTTATGGTATATCCCTTTATTTTTAAGAAATTTGATGAACCTACCATCAGCTTTCTGCCACAATAAAACACAGAGAAAATAACTAAAGACTGAATGGTGAAGGGGAACATGATTTATGGGGTCATGAACCATTTATTTTTATTTTGTTTTCAAAAAGAATTATCTCTATTGTGCAAACAAAAACTGACAACAGATGGAGTCTGCCAATTGGAAATTAGATTGTGTCCTGGTATTATTGATCAGACTTGCAGGGCTATTGGAACTAGATGAAGTTGCAGAGGTGAGTAAACAACTATTGAAAAGTTGTCTAAGGGGGGTTGGTAGAGAAGGAAGAAAAGGTACAGGATAATTAAAGGTGATGTCAGGGTGCTGTAGACTCCCTGTATGCATAAGACACTTATCACAAGCAATTTCATATAATCCTTTCACTGAAGTTGCAAGTTAGGTTTGTTTTTTAAATAGCAGAGAAAAAAGTTGCAGATAATTTTATCAGGTTAGCAGACAGCTCATGTAACCCTATTTTTCTGAATCTTAAACTTGTGTTTATTCTGTTAAATGGTTTTTTAGTATCTAGAGAAGGGTCAAAGATTAGTCTACAAAGATAGATCTATCTCACTGACATGATTACAAGGAAACACATAGCCTGTTATGCTCTGTGTGAAATTTCCCTTTAAGTCATATCTGTTTACATTTTTTGTTTCATTAATATCTTATCACTAGGTATATAGGTTTAGTGATTATTCCTTAATGTTGCACATTTCTAGAAAAACAAGCCTACAAGCAGGATAAAGTTTAGAATCCACAAAGGAGCTAGCTATAAATGTACACTGAAGTTTTGAGAGGAACATTTTTAGCAAAGGGATTGAAAATATAGTGCTACAAAAGCTTAAATTGGACTCAATAATTCTTGAAACTTTGATCTAAATCGAAAGGTTTTCAGATGGTTTGTGGATACTTTCTTTACCTAAACTGTTGCAAGCTGTAGATTTGATGGAATTTTATACAGATATGATTGTTGTAGCACTGATAAACTGTTATCTACACCAAGCAGGAGCTGCGTAGTCAGTGTTATCTGGGAACAATTCCCCCAGCCTCAGTGATACCAGAGGCTAGTTGACAAAGCCAACTCAAAACACTGCTGAAGAGGAAGTTTCACTAACATAAGCTTTATCACATCATTTAGATGTAAAAAAGATGAATGGCTTGAAAAGGGAGTTTCAGATCCATGTTCCCTTTATTTTTTTGATTTATTTGTACTTATTTTATGTGTGCAAGTGTTAGGCCTGCATGTATGTAAGTGCACCCATGTCATGCAGTGCCCATAGAGGACAGAAGAGGGCATCAGATCTCCTGGAACTGGAGTTAAGTAGGGTTGTCAGCTGCCATGTGGGAGCTGGGAATAAAACCCAGGTCTTCTTCAAGAATAGCTAATGCTCTTATCTTTTGAGCCATCTCTCCAACACCCCTTTTCCCTTTATTTTTAACATAAAAGAAAACATACCAAAATTTCAACATCTGAAGCTATAACCTTGACATTTCCCCAAATGTGGCTCATATCAGCATTTAAATTCCTGCATCTACAAATTATTGTACTTTTTTAATTCTAAGTCTATATTACAAAAGGCATATACAAATAGAAACTTAAAATACCAGGTACTTTAAGGTAACATTAAAATAGAAATAGATCATTGAGTAAGTTTATTAATCATGAAATTTATGAGACATACACCTATAAATTTTACAAGCTTTTGAATTAAAAAAGATCTAAGTTAAAACATTTCTTGATGGCAATACTTTTTTGCATACCAAAAATTTAAAACATTATTATTTAGCAACACAAACTAGCTATGGAATCTTTTAAGCATTTTTAATGGCAGAATTTCAAAATATGCAAGATTTTTTTAGAATGTTTAGAGCGTCAAGATGTGAAACCTTCACATGGCTTAGTATCCATCCTTTCAAACAATGAAAACATTATCATCATTGATTTTCAATAGCCTCCTTAAAATACCAAAGTAACTTATATTTATTTACTTAATCAAAAACATTTTCTGCATATAGGTGAACTTATCCAGCAAAGATGAGCAACTTAGGAACTGTGGATATTTGTAAAAGAACAGTGATTTCTTCATATTTAAATCAACAAACCTGGTGCTTGGCTTGAGCTAGCCAGTGAATCTGTTGTAAAAATAATTTTCTGGTAAGATTTAATGTAATTACAGAATATTATAATAGTTAATAATTTTATCTTTGTAAATGCAATAACATGGTGACATTGCAAATGAGCTACTCATAACTGACCACAAAACCTGTGAGTCACTGAGTGGGAGTTTGAGGTCTCATCCCACTATCTCTGAGGTAGAATTTATTCCTTGATCTTACTTCATAGTAAGTGCCTGTACCAGTCCATCTGTTAAATATGAATAAAGTTGTCTTCCTTATTTTTATTTTCAGATACAAAATATAAATAACAAGCTTGGTAGAGGATTATTATAAATGTCTAAAGTGTGTGTGTGTGAGACGCCATAACGCGCCAGGCCAGGATCGAAAGGTTATTCCTGGACAAACTGTCAGCCCATGAAAGGAAACAGCCAGAATTGACCAGAGTCCAAGTCAACAGCTCCAGAGAGAGTGGACTGTTTTACCTCTCATCCACCTGTGCCCCTTTTCTAAGCCTAGGGAACAACCTGCGGAAGAGGGGGCGTGGTAGAATGTAAGGGCTGTGATTGGGGTGAATGGTGAAACTACAGCAATGTAGTCTGGACACTCATTTGATCAACTTGATTGAACAAACAACCTGTCACCCCCCACTGGATGGTGGGGCTGTAGGTGTTTGGGCACAACAGCCTGCAGATAGGTTTTGCATGAAGGATGCTTGTACTCATGGATTATCACTTATAGCTAAAAATGAAAAAAAAAAAAAACTGAGAGAAAGATGCAGGACAGTTATGGCAGAATGCATGATCTGGGATGGGGTGGGGGGGGTGGTGAGGGGAGGGAAAGGGAAAAGCCGAACTGATATTGGAAACATGAAGGAAATGCACAAAGCATCAATAAAAAACTAATTAAAAAAAAATAAAGTGTGTGTGTGGGTGTGTGGGTGGTGTGTGGTGTGGTGTGTGTGGGTGTGTATGAAGGAAGAGGTTCAGCTGAATGTGTCGCTACCTCTCCAGTATTAGGAATACAGGTGTCTCCCACCATACCCAGCTTTTTATATGAGAGTTGGAATCGGAACTCAAGTCCTCATGTTTTATGGAGAACTATTTACCTAACAGAGTTGTCGCTCCAGCTCCAACTCAAACAACAGTTTGTATTTCTTAATTATTTTATTAGGTTAAGATTATTGGCAGTTTAGGATTTTTGACTACCTGTACAAATATGAAATGTAGTGACAAGGTAGTGGATCTTTAATATGATCAATAAGATAATTGTACTTATAGCTTGAGTTGATTACCAATACAGAATCATTTAATTTGTTCTAATAGTTGTTAAATTATATACCATATGCTAAATTTAAAGACTCTATTCCTATAACCACTTTAGAGAAGATTTTCTTGAGATATTTTTATTGGACAGTATAGGCAATATTAGAGATCTAGTGCCTCAGCTATATTTCTGTGAATTCTTTTTAAAAAATTAATTTTAATTTTATGTGTTTGAGTATTATATTTGGATGAATGTAAGTACACCTGTGCTGTTCGGTGCCCATGAAAGCCAGAAGAGGGTGACAGATTCTCTGTACTGGAGTTACAAATGGTAGCCATTATGTGGATGCTGTGATTCAAACCCCACTCTTCTGTAAGAGCAGCCAATGCTCTTAACTGCTTAGCTATCTCTTTAGCCCCTCTGGCAAATTATTTAGTGATTACAATTCTTCATATTCCCATCTGGTTTTAAATTCCCCCCCCTTTTTTTTTTTTTTGGTCTTTTTGAGACAGGGTCTCCCTGTAGTCCCAGCTGTCCTGGAACTCACTCTGTAGAGCAGGCTGGCCTTGAACTCACAAAGATCTGCCTGCCTCTGCCTCCCAAGTGCTAGGATTAAAGGCGTATGCCACCATGCCTGGCCTAATTCCCATTTTTATTAAGTCTTATTTCCAGTGTCTGCTCTATCTCCTCTGCTTTGTTCTCAGTACACTTTTTCTGTCCTCCAAATCATTCATACAAAATGGTTGGATGTTAAACATCCCTACTTTTCAATTTTATTTGACTATCCCAACATTAAGGCCACCTTTGCTCATATGCTCTGGCCTCTTACCTGTGGAGTGAGGAAGAGGAGTTTGAGGGATGCCTTCTCCCCTCAAAGTCCTTCTCTGATTGTTATGGATGATAATGTAGGAGTTTACCAGCTAATCTTCTTCAATAATCAATTTTACTTTAGGTGGTTTGCTGTAATAAACCAGAGGCCATATTAAGGAATGTATATAGATATTGGAATTTTTCTTTCCTTTTTCTTAATTTTTTCCTTTTTTATTGAATTTTTACAAATTTCATACAATATGTTTTTTCCTTTTCAATGTTTATTTTTATTGAATTTTTGTGCACTTTATACAATACTTCTTAATCATATTTAGACCCCCTATTTACAATCCCTCCATATCCTGCTCATATCTTTCAAGTATTCTGTCATATATTTTAAGGCCTGTCAAGTTTGTGTACCCAGATGTCCCTCAGTGTGAATTTATACAGTGGGGCCTGTTCAGTCTGCCTAGGATCACTCCCATAAAAAGGATTAACTCTCCCTTACCAGCAGTGATCAGCTGCCAATAGTTCCTCTGCTAAGATTGGAGCCTGCTTCCCATTTCCTCAGTTCTATGGTGGGCTTTGTCTGGTTGAGTTTACATGGGTCTTACCACTGCTGTAATTCATATGGGCAAGGTTCCAGAAGCATGTAAAACTGTTTTCTTATGGTCATGAACCTTCTTCCCTGGCTCTTACAATCTTTCTCTGCCCCTCCCCTTTTCTACAGTGGTCCCTAAGCCCTGGGTCGGTAAAATTTAACATAAAAATCTTGTCCAGGGACCCAAACTCTGCAGTCATGTATTCTCTACACTTTTGCCAGTTATAGTATTTTGTGTTCATTGCCCTCTGTTGCAGGAAGGAGCTTTGATAATGAGAGTTGAGAAATGCATTAGTATTCTTTCTACCTATTGCTCCACTATATTCCATGAGCATTGGGTGTAGAGGTTCCATTGTAGATGTGTCACTTAGGGTTGAGCATCTCACAGACACTCTGTGTGTGATCAGTTGTGGGATTCTATAATAGACTCTATTGCAAAAGAAGCTTCTTTGATGAATGGTGACTGACATATTTGTCTTTAAATATAAGGATCCATATTTAGCATATAGTAAGAAATTACATTTGTCTACGGTTGTGGCAGCCTTAGGGTTTTCTATAAGATCTATGACCTCTCCACCCATACATATTTGGTGATGTTTTGGTATATGTGGCTAGTACCACACATGAGTTCCTCCCATTGAGTGGGCTTTAAGGCAAATTAGGGAGCTGTTTATTATCCCCAAGATAACAGTGCTGCTGCTGCACCAATATAGTTTTCTGTGCCAGTCATCATTTAGCCTTTAAAGTTGGAGTTGGGCCATTGATTGTTTTTCACCCTCTGCAGCTTTCATAGTGTTCTCCAAAACTATAGAGCTAGTCTTCAAGGAGGGGGCTTCCAGGTCAGTTCCAGCTCCATTGCTTCAAATCCCGTGACTGGGCGATGTTCTATCTTCAGCAATAGGATCTTATCTTCAGCTTCTGGGAGGTTACCAAGTGCTGTGGCAACAGCCTGCATTATTTGGAAAGCTCTTTGACTGACAAATAACTCCAAGGTAGATTTTGACTGATGTTCAATTTAGAAAGTCCTTTCCTGCATTTTGTAGGGTACGGCCTATATAATCTAACAGTTTCCACATTTCAGACTTTACTTTGAGGTCTTTGCTCCATTTGGAGTTGGAACAACTGAGCCATCTCTCCAGCCCCCTGATTTTTTAATGTAGGTGGTTAGAAATATAAACTTCACTCAATGTTCCAGAGGATTTATTGTATTATATTACCATTTTCATTAAGTTCCAAGAATACTTTTCACTTCTTTCTTGATTTCTTCTTTTACCCTTTCATCATTCAGAATATTTTGCTTAATCTTCATGAGTTTGTATACTTATTAGAGTTCCTTTTGTGGTTAATTTTAAGCTATTGTGTTATGGTCAGATAGAATGCATGGAATTGTTTAATTTTTTTGTATTTATTGAGTTTTTTGTTTTATTTTTGTTTTCTAATACGTGGTCAATTTTAGAGAAACTTCCACATACTGAGCAGAATGTGTATTCTTTTGTGCTCCAGTGGAATGTTCTGTAGATGTCTGTTTATTTGATGTCATTCAGTTCACATGTTTCTCTGTTTATTCTCTGTTAAGTTGACCTTTCTATTGGAGAGAGTGAGTTATTAAAAGCACCTACTATGACTGAGTTGGGGTTAATTTGTACCTTGAAGTTCTAGTGTACTCTTTTTATTAAGTGGAGTGTACCACAGTTTGATGTATATATGTTCATGATTGTAATTTCTTCTTGGTTCCCTTGATCAGAATGAAATGACTTTTTTTTTTAGTCTTTTTGACAGAGTCTCCCTGTAGCACGAGCTGTCCTGGAACTTGCTCTGTAGACCAGGCTGGCCTTGAACTCACAAAGATCTGCCTGCCTATGCCTCCTAAGTGCTAGGAAAGTCATTTTGAGCTGGCCACCATGCCCAGCTCAAAATGACTTTCTTATCTATCCCAATTAATTTTAATTTGAAATATATTTTGTCAGATATTATAATTGCAGTACTTGCTTGTTTCTTAGTGCCATTTGCTTAGAAAATTTTTTCCACCCATTCACCCTAAGGTAGTGCCTATCCTTGAAGATGAGATAAGTTTCATATAGACAACAAAAACTTGGATTTTCTTTCATAACAAATTCAACAAGTCTGTGTCTTTTTTTTATTATTTTGAGACATGGTATTCTGTTAGCCCCAGATGGCCTTGAACTCACAGAGATCCATCTGCCTCTGCCTCTCAAGGGCTGGGATTAAAGTTGTGTGCCACTACGCCTGGCTAGTCTGTGTCTTTTGACTGGACTGTTCAGTCCACTGATATTTAAAGCTATTATTGAAAGATATATATTGTACTGTTATCTTAAGATGATGAAATTTTTTTCTTTCAGTTATTTCACATCTCTATAGACTGGAAAGAAGTGTGTGTAGATTCAGTCTTGAATTCATGAGAAACAGAGGAGCCTGAATAACTTTTTTGAGTTGGGTTGAAACTTATATGAAAATATAACCTATCACCATTCAGTATGCACAATCTTGTGCAACCATCACTGGTATTATTTGAAAATATTTTTATCCTCTCATATGAAACTTCATTCCTACCAAGGAAGTCTCTTCCTATTCCCCTTCTCCCCACACCTGGCACTCATATGCAATCTGTATTTATGTATTTTCCTATTCTAGTATTTCACTGAATGGATTTATATAATGTGTGATCCTTTGTGACTGCCTTGTTTCATTTAGCATAATGTTCTTGAAGTTCATCCATATTGTAGAATGAATCAGTGCTTCATTTCTTTTAATGGCTGAATTATATTACAGCATTTGTATGTATGCATTAAAATCTGTACTATAATTTGTTGATATGTTTATCCAATCATGGATATTTTGGTTGTTTTCATTTTTTGGTTATTGTGAATGGTGCTATTATGAACATTAATGTAAAAATATTTATCTGAATGGTGATTTCATATAATTTTTTTCATTCCTGCTTTAAACATTTAATAAACCAGTATAACACTATGACATGTATTGTAGTATATAAGCTTTATCTTGTTTGTTGCTTTGTTTGGTCATTCAAGTGGTCAGCTTCAAGTTTAGTGTCTCATATTGTTTCTTCAGAGGTGGGAGTGGAGACTGATTGTGGTCACTAATTGGATCATGGATCTATTTCCTCCTCATATGAAAGTGAATTAAAAGTTGGGATACTAAACAGACATGGATTGTGAAGTTGTTTACAAATGTGGCGATTTGGAAGAAAACACAAGAAAAATTGGGCTTTGAGAGTTGAAGAAAAAGGAGGTGCTAGCTTATAGCCAGACTTTGCAGTTTAATGGATTAATTTAAGAAAAAGATAGATTTTGGGGGTTGAGGAAATGACTCCATTGGTAAAGTGTTGCAGTGCAAGCATGAAGAATTGAGTGTGGATTGCCAACATTCATGTAAGTATCTAGTAAGACAAAGGCGTGTTTCTGTAAGGACAGTGCTGGAGGGATGGAGGTCGTCAGATCCCAGGAGTTGCCTTTCTTTGTGTCTCTTAGGTTCACTGTGTTGATCAGCTATAAATTAAACATTACATGTTCTCATACCATGAATCACAATCAAAAGACTACTTATAGTCATTCTTGTTAGCCATCAGACATGCTATGTTTCTTCAAATTTTGTTTTCTTTCACATTGCTCTGGGCACACGGAATACATAAAAGTAAAGAAAAATAGAAAAGAGAGGGCCCTGTTAACATGGGGCTATGGGATTTGAGTCATAAGTTAACTGCTGTCTACAACTCTGTTCATTTTTTTCAATAGGCTAATTCTTCCTAAATTATTAAATAATTATATACTTAATATGATAGCTTAAACATTTTACATAGATAGAGTCAATATTTTCTAAAGAGCTTGGAATTATCTCTGTATTGTCTTAATATCTGAGAAGAACGGTCTTGTTCATTCCGTATTTAACAGGTTTTTACGTTCAGTTATTTAAGAGGAGAAAATAATGATAATATGTTTTCCCCCTCCCTCCTTCCCATCCCATTCTCTCTTCATCCTTTCTTTCAAGACAGAGTCTCAGTATATCAATCAGACTGTCTGAGAATGTGGACAATATAATCACAAATTTTAGAAGGACTTATGGGAGAAAATCCTTATTGTACAAAAGGTCCTCTAAAATGCTTATGACTTTGTTACATTTAGGGGTAAACTACATTTTTATTTTAACAAAAATATTTCTTTAATTGTATCTATTCTAGGTAATTAAACAAATTTATAGGCCATAGTTTGACATTTCAATTCAATTTACACATGCAATGTATAACAACCAGGTTAAGAAAACTAACATAACTATCATCTCAGACTTTTCTTCTTCTTCTTCTTCTTCTTCTTCTTCTTCTTCTTCTTCTTCTTCTTCTTCTTCTTCTTCTTCTTTTCTTCTTCTTTTTCTTATGTTCTTTTTTGAGACAGGCTCACCCTATAGCTCTAGCTGTCCTGGAACTTGCCATGTAGACCAGGCTGGCCTTGAATTCACAGAGATCCTCCTGCCTCTGCCTCCTAAGTGCTGGTATTAAAGGTGGGAACCACCACACCCAGTGACTTTTCTTCTTTTTAAAATTATTTTTGTATGCCGGGCCTGGTCTGCATAGTGAGTTCCAGGACAGCTGGGGCTACAGGGAGACCCTGTCTCAAAAACACCAAAAAATTATTTATATTATTTATTTTTGGTGTGCTGGTCATCGTGGTGGTAATGATGGTAGTGGTGTGTGTCTGTGTGGTGTGGTATATTAAAAATATGCATAGTGTATGTGTGGTAGGTTCACATGTCTGTGTGTGTACATGTGTAGGCCATAGAAAGATACTGTATGTCTTCCTCTGTTGCTCTTCATCTTACTTTTTGAGACAATGTCTCTCCCTGAACCGAATCTAACCTTTCCAGCTGGACTGGCTGGCCAGCCAGATCCTGAGCTCAGCGGGTTTTTGCTACAAGTGCAGGCGTTGTAGGCATGCAGTATCCCTGGCTTTGACATGGGTGCTGAGGATTTGAACTCAGATCCTCTTGCTTTCACAGCAAGTGTTCTTACTGAGCTGTTTCCCTAGCTCCTCCAACATATTTTATTACGTTGTGAAGTTGAAATTCTCTCCATTAGCTATTTTAAAACATTCAATTAAGTGTTGTCTACTAGTATATATATATATATATATATATATATATATATA
>VZQC01003012.1:124875-175240 GCA_009823505.1 Rhizomys pruinosus | reverse complement strand
AAAAATTAAGTTTGCTTCCCAAGTTAATCATATATAGTCACCCAAAACAACATGGGTGAATTTGATGAAATCTGTGCCTTGATTCCACCCTATAGTTATGTATAATACAACTGTCTTCTGGAGACTCATGGGTTAAAAAAAAGGGGGGGGGATACAGATAGACATGAAACCTTTTCGTCAAAAACCTTGCAATTCAAATCTTAAAACTAACTACCGGAAAAAGATTTGTTTGTTCCAACAGGACAAAATGTCACCAACTTAACGGCTGAGAAAGAAAAGATACAGCTTTGCATTGCGTAGGATGTACCAAAAAAGGCTTTTTTAAAAATGGAAAAATATCTAAAAAGAAACTCAGTGACATACTTCAACTTTTAATTATATTATTCCAAGTAAATTAAGTGGCATAAAGGAAATCAGTATTAATTAATGAGGATAAAATATTATTTTTACCTTCATACCCTGAAACAGAGAACATTATATGCCCATAAACCACTTAGACTATATTATGGTACAGCCCACAGCACATATTTTGAGCTGATTCATTCCACTGCATGAGCTTTCTTGAGTCCATCAGAGAATCCTTGACTGGACCCATCTAACTTCAGTCGCAGGGTGTGAATAATACACTCTCCACTGCTCTGCTCCATGTCATCTGCTATCATTCTACATAGGATTCAGCCTTTGGAATCCTGTCAGTCTGATTCAGACCAAATCACAAGTAGACCATTCTGTTTCATGGGACATGCTTCATTCCGGCAGGAACAGTCACAATTCCTTTATTCTATTAAAGCATAGGGCAAATTCTGACTTGTGCTATCCTGCTATCATTGACTACACTAGTTCTGACAGGTCTGAAGCAAGCAGATCCACCAATTCTCATTCTTCACCACAGTCTGGCATGGAGGTTGCAATTTACAGAATGATAACAGCTCTCTACAAGAAAAAATTATCTCAGAATCCTTCTTGCTGTTCTCTGACCTTTTTCTTTATCTTTGATCTGGCCCTGGAATCCAAGAGTCATTAATATGTTTCTTAAGATTTCTCTTTATTATTTCTGAATATGGACTCTAACTCACACTCTTTGGGATATGCAACTGTATTAATGCCTCAGTGGAAATTGAGACAAGAAGGGGTTTCTGCAGTTAATTAAAATACTATGTAATAAGGAATCAGCACAACCTTCTTTAATGAGCTGAAACCACACAACTCCAAGCACAGCAAACAACAGAGAGTGGTAAAAACACAGTCTGGCACACCTTCAGAGATTAAAAAAGGTAGAGAATAAAATGGAAAGGAAAAGTAGTAGCAAAAAGTCCTTTCCCGACAAGGAATGGTACCAGGATTTATAATGGATGAGTCCTCCCTATAAGAAACAAGTTGGGCCCACTCATTCAAAAGGTACCTATGGCAACAGATTTCAAAAGGGAATGAACAACAATCTGAACTCAGGTGTGTCTTTACATGTAAAGAACAGGTAGAAAGCCATCTGTGCTGAGGGCTTCCAACTGGCCAAGCCCAGTTAAAATTCAGACAAGGGGACTATTGATACGGTCCATATATACCAAAACATCACCTTCCTGTGGCCTGTAGCAGAGTGAAAGAAAATGTAAAATAGGACTGGACAGAAAATAGAAACTAATTTGAAGTTTATAGTGAGGTTCCAGTGCCAGAAATGGCTCAAATTAGAGATCATACTTCAGCATTTGCAAGAGAAATTTCTTTCATGAAATGGCATAGTCTCAAACATCCTGATCAATTAGAGGGAATTTATGCTCGATACTGCAAACCTAGCCAAGTTCCCATGCTGGAAAGGTCAGACTCTAGAGGAGAACCTACCACTGCCATTTTCCTAGATGATTGCAATTTCTAACTGTAGTCTGAAAACTTATACTTAAACACACAGATAAGTATAACTCTCACCTCTCATCAAAGAAGATTCTTTTTGCAGCAGATGAAGACCGTTACAGAAATCCCAAACTGGTAAAAATGAAGGGAATAAGTGACCATGGGGTGCCTAGCTCCAAATGATATATCTAAAATGCAGCCCTATGCCACGTGCTCAGGGAACATTATGGAAGAGGGAATGGGAAGATTGTAAGAGACAGAGGACTGGGATGACTACTGATAAATAGGGTCTTCCAGCCGTGATTGGGAAATTACACTCATGAAGGATGCTTGTACTCACAAATTATCACCTATTGTTAAAAAAAATGAAAACAAAACAAAACAAAAAAAGCAGAGAAAGATGCAGAAAACACGGCAGAATGCACGATCTGCGATGGGTAGGGGTGGGGTGGGGGGGAAGGGAAGGGGATATATGCCTGAACTGAATTGGAAAATGATGTATGAAATACACAAAGCATCAATAAAAATAAATTAAAAAGATATCAACATTGTGGTTGCCATAACAAGACCTATGTAGTGGCAGTGCCAGTTGACATGAAAACGTGGATGGGGGAAATTTCACAAGGTCCTACCTCTAAATGAAGAGCTACTGGCAATTTATAGCTGCTAAGAGATGGAGAATCAGTTTTCTCTAGGGACAAGCTCCCTGATAGGTTACCCAATCTCAAGTGGTTACCCCTAAACACATATCCTTACTAACACCACTAAATGGAGTCAGTAGGTTGATTGATACATATGTATGTATGTATGTAATAGTCATAATTAAAGAGGAAGACAGGGTATTGAGTGGCATGGAGAGAACATGGGAGGGAAGAGAGGATGGAAGGAGGGTTGGAAATTATGTAAGTAGAGTATTCATGTATTTTTTTTATTTAAAATTATGCATATGTGTGTGCACTTCTCTCTGTGTGTGCATGTGCATGTAAGTGGCCATGGAAGACAAGAGAGGGTGTCAGATCCTCTAGAGCTGGAATTACAGGCAGGTGTGAGCTGCCTGACATGACTACTTGGAACTGGACTTGGGTCCTCTGCAAGAGCAGTGTGTACTCTTTTAACTGAGAAGCCACCTCTCCAGCCACATCTTCTTTTGATATATAAAAAGATTTAATTTATTTTCATGTTGTTTTCACATTTTTTGTTGAATTTTTGCAATTTTCATACAGTATAATTTGATGGTATCAAATTATGATATCTCCCTTTACCCCCTGTCCAGTTAAATGTACTCTATTACACCTAATACAGCCTAAAGAGTCTAATTTGTGTTGCTAAATGTCCTTCAGCAAGGATCCATACATTTGTATTATGATTTGATTTTATGTGACTGGGTGCATGAATGTTCCAAGTTATCTTTTTGCTTTATAAAGATGACTAAGGTATTAAAGGTAAAAGGCATTGGTAAAGGTTAATTAGGGGTCGGGCATGGTGACATATTCTTTTAATCACAGGCCTTGGGAGGCAGAGGCAGGAGGATCAAAAGCTCAAGGTAATCCTGAGCCACTATAGAGAGTTTGAGACTAGCTTGGATTATGTATGACCCTGTCTCAAAAAAATGTTTACATATTGTATGATTTCAAATTTTTGTTGTGGTTGTTTTGAGACATGGTCTCATGTGGCTTGGGTTGTCACTGATCTCACTATGTAACCAAGGTTGGCCTTGAAATCCTGATCCTCTTCTCCCTACTTCCAAAGTCCTTGGATTATAGATATATGCTATCATGCTTGGTTCCAACCATTTAAAATTCTAAAGAAAGCAAAATTATGGAGATAGTGAAATAAAACCATGATTGTCAGGGCTTTTGGGGAAGGGAAGAATGAATTATTATGTGTTTAGTGATATTAGGCATACTAATAGGTTAACATATGATTGCTCATCAATTGCAACCAGTGTATCACTCTGGTTATTGGTGGTGGTGATGATGGAATCTAAGCCTACGAGGAGCAGGGAGGATATGGAAAATCTCTTTACCCTCTGCTCACTTTACTGTGAACCTAAATGAGCTCTAAAAAAATAAAGTGCTATGATAGGGGCAAGGTCTAGTTTTGCTACATCTTATTAATCTATAGAATTGACCCATCACTCTAAATTTTTTCAGACCTCATTAGAATGTGAGGCTTTTAATACTAGCTTATCATCAACTTTAGAGACAAAACACTTATTTCTGAACTAAATAAAATGTTTATTTAATATTTTATTATGTAAGAAATATAGGGGTCAATTTTGAAAGCCATTTTGTCCTCCTTTAATATTTCTTTTGGTTAAGATAGATAATATAACAGATACATCCACTATCTACACACAGAACAGCTGCAACGCATTGTCTTCAGTTGCAAGCTTGGGCTCACTGTGGCCAGTTTGAGTCTGAGGGTCCCACTCTTCCCTCTATACTTGGAATGTACTGTGCTGTTTAGGGTCATATGCTTATGGGTCAAGTTAAAGAACTATTCCCTAGTTATCTATGAAATTTTAGCTAGTATTTTTTGTTGCTCACTTTAAAAACAAATTCAAATGAGAAATTTTGGCATTTTCCTCTTGCACTCTTGTGGCTTATTACCATCCTTAATGAGCACACATACAGACATAACAGGTAGGAAATGCAGCCAGTCAGTCAAGAAACATGAGAATGGAGAGTTGATTGGAAAATTTAGCAAATGAGGGGTGCAGGCATTTCTTTAGGAAACACTCAGTGAACGGAGGGGTACAAAACACACTGAATTCAGAGTAGAGGGGGAGACTGACTTTAAGAGTCATTTCCTATGCATAGAAAAGTAAGTGACCAATAGTTGGGTGGAGTATGAAAGGATCAAAGATTTATTTTTGAAAGATGTATGAGATACACATATCCCTCTATTCTTTGTAACTTATCTCCTAAACAGTTGTCTCTCTGTAGGGTGTATTATAATGCGATCAGAAGACTGTAATAGCTAGCTACCAAGAAGCTTCTAATGATTCTAACTTCAAAGGCTATCTGACTAGGCTTTATTCTATGTTCTCATTTTTTTCTTCAGATGTTTGTAATTTACATATAAATTACTATTTGACATGGCTTTTTGGATTTTTTTGATCTGTTCTCAGGGTCAAAAGAAACTTGGAAAACCTCTTCTTCTGTGCCAATAGTATGGTAAAATTTCCATAACTGGAAGAAATAGTTTATGTTAGCAAAATTCTTTGGCAGTAAAGTGATAATGCAAAACAGCATCCATCATAGTCAACTGGTACGAGTCCATTTTACATCTAAAGGCAGTAACACCTTCATTAGAAATGGGAGTGAGGCTGCACAAATGAGAATGAAGTGATCCTTGCTTGCAGGGCTGGATGACTGCAACAACTGCTGTGATTTTTTCAAGTTAAAATAACTTCTGCATTCTAGAGTAAGAATTTGGACTTTACTTCATTTGTTTACATTAATAAGTCGTAAACTGTGCACAGACTCAGAAAGCTCCATTTAGCTATTGGGAGTTGCTAGATGACGTATAGTTCTTATAAAATTGGTAGATCATATAAATATAGCACCAACTTGCATCATATGGTGAAATAGAAATTAACTGTGCAATTTAAGTCATTTAGGGTATAGAAATTGTCTTGTAGATATGTCAAAAAGCAATATAGTCCTGTGAAAAATATAATTACTATGCAATTGCAACAATTATTAGATAGGAAGAACTGCTTTTATTGCTTTAAGTCAGCAAGAAAAATGCTAAGAAGTCAACATGATAGTGGGGCTAAGCCGTAACTTGCTGGAGAGCTTCGGAAACCAGTGACTTGTAATTTATGCTCAACACTTCATTTTTCTTTTTTGAGCATTGTCTCATTTTACTGAGTAGGGAGTATAATAGAAAGCAAAGGGAGGAGAAAGAAACAGAAAGGAAGTTGAACAAAGAGTAAACGGGAAAATGCATTTCTATTTAGAGATATTTGCTTTCATAATAAGAATATGCAAATGTACTTTCATGGTTCATGTCAAAATTATTAACTTTTTAAAAAATTTTATTTATTTTTGTATGTGTATGAGTGTACTATTTGCATGTAGGTTTGTGCACCCGTGTCGTGCAATGCCGCGGAGGTCAGAAGAGGGTCTCGGATTCCCTTGGAACTGGAGTTCTCCTGGAATTGGAGTTACAGACGGTTCTCGGCTGCCATGTGGGTGCTGGGGATCGAACCCGGGTCCTCTGCAAGAGCAGTCGGTGCTCTTAACCGCTAGGCTATCTCTCCAGCCCCCATAAAATTATTAACTTTTAAATTGCTTAGATCTCTTAATTTTATAATGCATGTCTAAATGAAATAAATTACATCATGATGAATGTATCTGCTTATAATTAGGTAGTTCCAGGTCCCATATACTGGCCTACTTTATATTAAAAACCATTCAGACCAGCCAAAATCCAAAAAGTTAAAAATGACGGATGCCTCCTTTAAGTTTATTTTAATGTAATATGACCAGAAGGCATGGTTAAATCTCACCTCATTTGCTGGCTCTCGCCTATTGAACACTACTGTCATAACAGAATACCAGACAGTAGTGACTGAAAATAAGGATATGGTGAACTGCTCCTCTAAGTTGAAGTGGAACACTATTAAGATTGAATGAGTGAGGGACTGGAGAGATGGCCTAGCGGTTAAGAGTGCTGACTGCTCTTGAAGAGGGCCCGGGTTCGATCCCCAGCACCCACATGGCGGCCGAGAACCGTCTGAAACTCCAATTCCAGGAGAACTCCAGTTCCAGGGGAATCCGAGACCCTCTTCTGACCTCCGCGGCATTGCACGACACGGGCGCACAGACCTGCATGCAGACAGTACATTCATACACGTAGAGAAAAATAAAATTAAAAATAAATAAATAAAAGGTTAAAAAATTAAAAAAAAAAGATTGAATGAATAATAGACGAGATAGGCTGATTGAGGATACTCCACAAGCAAGGACTTCTAAATATGTTACTCAGAGGCCTGGTTTGTTAGGGTGTATAACCAAGAAGGCAAAATTAAAGTGCGATTGTAACTTAAGAAAGTTGAAGATTTAAACAGCTGTCCTCTATGCCAAGCAAAGGTAAATGTAATTAACAGATGAGAGAATATTTCCTGACAACCTAAGAAAAGGGGAGTACAGACTGTTCCTCTTCACTGTGGAGTCCTTATTGTCCATATAGACTTCTGATCTGCGCATCCACCTATATGTAGGGATGGATGCTTTGTGGGGTCCACCTTGGGGGTTCAGCAAGCCATATATTCCCCATTTTGATTTGACAGTTGTCAAGCTAACATCTATGGTTTTAATTGTACCATTTCTTCCCAGATGATGAGTCATAGATTCTCTGTTTTCCAACACCACCTAAGTTAACCAACCAATTCAACAACTATCTATTGTTTATCTCTTTTATGTCTGGGTTGAAGTTTGCATTACTCAGCAAAATAAGCTCGGTGGCAGTTTTCATAGAGCATATAAAAATTCTTGTACATGGCTGAAGATATGGCTTAGCAGTTAAGAGCACTGGCTACTCTTACAGAGGATCAGGGTTTAATTCTCAGCACCCACATGGTGGGTAACAACTGCCCAGTAACTTTAGTTCCAGAATGCCCTCTTTTCACATCTGAGGGCATCGCATGACATGAGATGCACTTATATCCATGCAGGCAATACACTCATACACACAGAAAATAAAAATAATAAAAATGTTGTTCATGAGTGGTTCATCAAAAAGAAACTTTGAAACAAAACAATGTTTTATTTATTTAGATTCACAATTTTGTTACAATGAATTAGAAATCTCATCTTAGGCTACCTCATGAGGATTTGTTTAAAAACATTTAAAACAATTTCTGGAGACAAAAATGAGAACAGGAGACTAGACTGTAAAGTTCCCCCAAGTGGCTATGATGAACAAAGATATAACTTGCATGCCAGCTTGTCACATTCAGTGATATCTCCATATTTATTTCTACCTGAAATAACATTTTGAAAGTTATTTTTTGGAAGTTATGGGAAGATAAGATTCCAAATAAAAATGTAAAAATAAAAAAAAAAGATAAAGGATAGAGCACTTGGCTAACATGTGTAAGTCACTGGGTTTGATCCCATTCTCAATACTGAAAAAGAGATTTATCTTTATAGCAGTATTCTTTTAAAACTTTTATTTATTACTTATTTATCTATTGTTTATACTTTTTATGTGTACCAGTGTTTTGCCTGCAGGGATGTGAACAAACTGCATATAAGCAATGCCTGGAGAGACCAGTGGAGCATGTCAGATCCCCCAGAACTGAGCCATCTCTCTAAACCTTGTAAGAGCATTCTTAAGTTTAAGTAAGTTTAAGGTAAGGGAGAAGTATTTATATTCTGCTTTTTAATATGAAATAGAATGAATACAAATTGTGGCATGTGTAGATGTGCACAAACACAAATAAATATAATGAAATATTTTAAAAAATAATTTAGGGGGTGGAGAGATGGCTCAGTAGCCAAGAGTACTGGCAGTTTTTGCAGAAGACCCAAGTTCGAATCCCAGGACACACATGGTGTTTAACAACAGTCTATGACTCCAGTTCCAGGGGATCTGACATCCTCTTCTGTACTCCACTAACACTGCACAAGACAGGTGCACTTAGACACATGCAGACTTAACACTCATACTCATAAAATTTAAATAAATAATTAAAAAATTATTATTAAATAAATAATTTTTTTAAATTATTTTTTTTAAATTATTATTAAATAAATAATTTTTTAAAAAATTATTATTAAATAAATAATTTTTAAAATAATTTGTTTGAGGAGCATATATTGTGCCATTTATAAAATCAAAGCAGAAATGTTACTTTCAAGGAATGTCTTTAAAAATGATTTTGGTTATAATTTTGGAGCTTTTATGTTTAAATGTATAGTTTTATTATTTTAGAGACTATATTAAGTTAATTATAAGCAAGTAAACTTAGTTAAGTGTTAATTAGATATTGAACAAACCATATTGAGTTTGCCTAAAAAGTTAAGTAATAATAAAACTTTTCTTGCAGAAAAAGTTAACTTTAGATAATTTAGCAGGCTTTAAAGTTCTTTATATCAACTCACAATATCTAAAACTGAAATCTGCGGGATAGTAAAGATGATTCTGTAAAGGAAACTTCTCAGAAAAAACCTGCACCTTAAAGCTGAACATTTTTCAAAGGCTGATCAACTGATTAGAACTTGAGAGACTGTGGAGAGTTTAGAATGATGCTGGTCCAGAGCTTAATTACTATTTATCTTGGGCCATCTTTCGGCACCACCTTTGTTTCTGATTTAGCATTTTGTGGCTAACAGATAAAAACCTTTTGTAATTTATTAACAGCAGACCACCAACTTCCAGTAAGTAAAAGGCTGAGTGAGGCTTATAGCTGAGATTTCTCTCTCTGTATGCAATGTTTCCACCAATGTATTTGAAAAGCGTCTTGATTTATGACTGTTCTTTGTTCTGTTCCTATAAAATTTTAATGAAGGACATCTGGATACAAATGCTTGACTGGATATTTAACGTGCATGAGGTCCACTGGGGGTGTGTGGGCATGGATAGGGGAGAGGATGTCTAAATTTGATTAAGAACTACCATATGAAATGTACAGAAGCTCAATACATTTTAGAGAAAAAACTTGATGAAATTATTACCACATTGGATTTGAGGGTAACCTGAATTTGTGTTCCCAGGTCATATTTGACTCCAGAGTAAACTGTCTTTTCTCTCCTTTGAGGTGAGAGCTGTGCTTTTTCATTGACAATTCTACATCCCCTTTTCCAGAGTGATTCACTTTTGTAGACTCTCAACCTTGAGAATAATTTTATAATCTGATGTTTCATATTAGAAAATTGATATAAAAATTAAAATGCATAGTAAAATTGAGATTAATTTGATAACATATGTAGCACATTATTTTTTTTGTCTGAGGTCAAATGTTGAGATTTCAAAGTTCAATTTTATGTTTAGAGGCATTCAGGGGAACAGAATTCTGACTCAGGAGCAAGCAGCTTAGAAAGGTCTGCACCCACATGTGAAGACTCAAGTAATTGAGCTATCTGTCTGTGGTTCTCAGAAAGCTGTGCTTTCTAATCTTGAACTGCTGTTTGCTTTAGGGCTTGAGCATTCACATTTGTAACTTCCATTTTGACAACAGATTCCAATTCAGATTGTCCTCAGGGCAATCAAGTTGGTGATTTGGGGCTTTGCCTGCTCTACTGCATGCATCCTGCTGTCTTCTCTCCATTCTTCCTTAGTCCTGTTCTGAGAAATAGTTCAAGTTCCAAAACCTTGCTTTATTTTTTGCATATTTATTGTATTATAATAGAGAAATAGCCTGATACAGTAATGTTACTTTTATCTTAGGAATATCATAAGATATTATATAGCTGCCATGCAAGTTTCTATGTTTATAATTTTGTGGCATTACTACACCAACGTTATAACTACCTGTACAGAAAGCCTAACTCTTAAATTTAGTTTTATGAGCAGGGCTGAACTTGGAGAACACTAGTTCCCCTAGGTATCTCATGGAACTGTCGGTCTGTATCGTGGAACTGTTCTGATGGAGCTGTGTTGATGGAACTCTGTGTAGCTGTGATTTTTTTCTATTAAAACATTTTATTTTCTATAGAATATTAGTGAATGAGAGTTGATAATATATAACTTTTCTGAATAATTATCTATAGCTGTGATTTTATCCAAAATTGTTTCTCCAGCTTCAATTGGGGAAGTACAAGCTTGGTTCTACCATAATCTTTTTTTTTAATATTTGTATTGGTGGTTTGTGTGTTTCATACATCATTCCTCAGTCCAATTTAGTCAAGCTCCCTTTTCCATGCCCCCTACCCCACCCCAGTTCATGCATTCTGCTATACATGCCTTGCAACTTTTTCTCAGTCTTTTTAAAGTTTTTCTCTGCAGAGGTTTATTGTTTGGGCAGAGTTTAACTGTTTCAGTCTGTTCTTTGTTCAGTCTTTTTGTCGTTGTTGTTCCCTCCCATTTGTATTACTCCAAAATATGCCTATATATACACTTCACATAGATACCAGAATTATGACCTGTGAAAGTAAACTGCCTGCTAATTCCAAAATATGTTTAGGAGCTCACATTTTTCCCTTTAATTTTATATTACTCTAATATATGAATACATACCCTCCATACATATACCACAATTACAAAGTCTGAAAATAAGTGGTCAGTTAATTCTAGAGCCCATTAAGGAATTCACATTATAACAGCATAGTTGCCTTCAGATGGAGAGATGGCTCAGCGGTTAAGAGCACCGACTGCTCTTACAGAGAAACTGGGTTTGATTCCCAGCACCCACATGGTGGCTAAGAACCGTCTTTAACTCCAGTTCCAGGGAAATCTGATGCCCTCTTCTGACCTTCGCGGCATTGCATGACATGGGTACACCAACCTACATGCAGACAGTACACTCATATACATAAAAAATAATAAATAAATAAATAAAAAAGAAATATAACATTAACTTTTCTCAGTTTGCCTTTCAACTATGGATTTGGTGCTAGCTCCACCTTAATCTTTTATTTATTTATTTATTTTTATTTTTTAAATTTAATTTAATTAATTTATTTATTTATTTTTGGTCTTTTCGAGACAGGGTCTCCCTGTAGCCTCAGCTGTCCTGGAACTAACTCTGTAGACCAGGCTGGCCTTGAACTCGCAAAGATCCGCCTGCCTCTGCCTCCCAAATGCTAGGATTAAAGGCATGTGCCACCACGCCCAGCCCCCACCTTAATCTTAACAGACCATCTTGTCTTTTATCCCTAGTTCTAGAATATCTCTTTAACTCAAGATCATGTATCCTTTCCAGTCTCCACTGCGTGTGATGGAAATGGGTAGACTTGTTTTCAATTATCAAGCCTCCCCACATTCATTATCTTTTTGGGTGGAGTACCAAATTGAGGTTTCTAGGAAACAAAATCTGGTGCTCATGTTACAAGACAGAAGAGCACAAGGACTACCATAGTATATTTAGAGTTGGGAAACATGTTAAGAATGTTACGATTCCACAAGAGCTGCTGTAACTTACCGATCTGTGTGGTGTAGACTCAACTGATGCAGAAAAAGCCTTTGACAAGATCCAGCATCCCTTCATGTTTAAAGTCCTAGAGAGAACAGGACTGAAAGGAACATTCCTCAACATGATCAAAGCCATATATAGCAAACCCACTGCCAACATCATCCTAAATGGAGAAAAATTGGAACCATTTCTCTTAAAGGCGGGAACCCAGCAAGGCTGCCCCCTATCACCACTCCTCTTCAACATAGTGCTTGAAACACTTGCTTGGGCAATAAGACAAGAGAAGGAAATTAAAGGAGTATCAATAGGAAAAGAAGAAGTTAAGCTATCCCTTTTTGCAGATATGATAGTTTACCTAAGGGATGCTAAAGACTCCACCAGAAAACTTCTAGAAACTATTAAAAGTCTTTTGAATCTTTTGCAAACAGAGGTGGAGGTAAGGATTTAAATGAAGCAGCTTTTGAGGTGAAACCAGGGTTCACTAGTGAAGCGGCAGAGGTGAGGACAGAAGGTGTCTGTCTCAGCTCATAGGTGCTTACTCATAAGGCTGTCTAGGAAATAGGAGGATGGAACATTGTCCATGCAGTCCTGTTCTCTCTTCCTCCTTGCCTCTTCTAAATTTTACTTGCAAGGAGGAAGAGAGATGTTTTAGGGTTTGGTGGTAACTGAACTCTGTCAACATTTGTTGATTAATGTAGGACATCATATAGGAGTATCTCAGTTGTTCATATCATAGTGAAGAAGTCACAGCATTCTAATTGACGCCTCTGAGTGGGAAATGGGCCAAGTGGGCACATTATGGATGAAGGAAGTTTTTAGAGCAGAGATTTTTAGTTTATTTCCCTTGGAGTTTCTTCTGAAGTGTAGGCTAGAGGAGTAACTTCATGGTATGAGCATTATCTTATTTCAGCCAGTCAAGTTTAAAGTCACTCCTTTGTTTTGGGGGCTTTTCAAATAAACTTTTGTTCTGAAGTGAAGAAAGATTTGAAAAACCATGAAGTATGTCAATTAAAGTTGAGCTTGGCCTATAAGCTTGGCCTTCACCCGACAGCAACTGTGTCAACATTAGACAAGTTATTGATTCTTATTTTCACATCTCATGATATTTACTTATCTCCTTGCCTTGGCAAGATAGCTGGAGATAATGCAAGGAAAGGGCTTAGCACAAAGCCTGGTGCAGAGCTAACCCTTTAATAAGCATGCTGGGACACTTTGAAGCATTGGGGGACAAGTGCAAGGCCCAGGGATCTGAGGAAATTAAAATTGTGCTACCAGAAGCTGCACTTTGCCTGGGCAATGATCTGACTATGGATGTCTAAGGATTAGAGATTGATGAAATTTAAGCTTCATAAAGTCTGTGTTCATAATTTATATGTGCTTTGTAAGGTAAAATATATACAGGGATTTCTAATAGTACTGGATTCAATTTCCTTTTCAAATACTAAGATTGTTAAAATTATAACCTTGGGGTCTGGAGAGATGGCTCAGTTATTAAGAAGACTATCAACTCTTGCAGGGAACCTGGGTTCAATTCCCAGCACCCACATGGTGGCTAACCATCATCCATGACTCCAATTCCAGGAGATCCCACATCCTTTTCTGACCTCTGCAGGCATTGCACAACACGGTGAACTTATATACATGCAGGTAATACATGCATATGCATAAAATAAAAATAATAAAAATATTATAATTTCTTCACATTTCCATGGATAGGTGCTTGTTTATAGGTGGTGGAAAAATCCTTATGGTGCTTGTTAATGGTTATACAGTCAGATTCCATAATACTTATAAAATATCTTCAGTTTTGAATCTGTGTTTGCCATATCTGACTTCATTTCATAGCAGTTGACATTCCTTCTGATCTAAATTGAAAGATAATATTCTAAATATGAAAAGTTATCTGGACAAAATGGGTAAGAAAAGACATTAGTTTTCAGTACTAAATCCTGGGATGAATATTTAAGAATATTTTAAAATTTTTATCCTTCTAATTTTATGTCTAAGTGTTCCTACAATTTTTCTCAGCTTTGGGATGGCAACTATAATTTGTATTTCCTAGCTTTCTTGTGTTAAATTCTAAGTTTCTTTCTCTCTTTTTTTTGTCTTTTTGAGATAGGCTCTCCCTGTAATCCTAGCTGTCCTGGAACTCACTATGTAGACCCGGTTGGCCTTGAACTCACAGAGATCTGCTTGCCTCTGCCTCTGCCTCTGCCTCCTGAGTGCGGGATTAAAAGTGTGCACCACCAGGGCCAGCCATGAGTTTCTTTTATAAAGAAGTAATACATTATTACATTTAAAGGAAACAATAGAATGTATCAGCTTAAAATGGGATTGTGTATAAAATTAAATTGATTTATAAATGTGTTTTCTTAGATATAATAATATATACAAACCATTTATTACAGTAATTAGTGATGATTTTACAAATATGAAAGACCTGGGTTGTGCTATCAGTTACAAAAGCATTAGAAGCTCTAGAGTAACACACAGTATGTTTTGATCTATACTTACATATATAATGCATATAAACATCTAATTTATGCATTTAAGTATGTATTATCTCCTTAATATATCATCCTTTACGGTGGCCATTATTTTACCTGTATATGGAAGAGGAAGTAATGTCATGAAATAGTAATTAAATGTCACATTGATACTATGTGGCAATGAAGAAATTTGAACTTAAATTGGAGCTATAATTGTGGTACACATCTATAAGTTAAAAGACAGAAGACATTAAGTTTGAAAAACAACTCCAATATTTTAAGGCCATTTTGTTAAGGAAATTCAGACTAAATGAGTATTTCCTGTTTACACTTTATTTCCAGTTAACCAAGCTGAATAAGCCCATGTATGAAGAGAAATTTCAGTCTATTTCAATATGTCATTTTGGGGACAGATTTTAGATGGGAAAATCCTAAGTACTTAATTCATTAAGGGATCATTTGTCAAGTACTTTCAGCATAAAGACCTGTGTGATTGCTAGGGATGCAGAGATGAAAGATGATGATTTCACAGTATAGTGAAGGATGTAGAAAAGGTTCCAGACCATTCACTGCACAGTGGGAGGCAAAGCCAATGATCAAGGGTGTGTGTTTGTCAGATAAACAGAGGATGGGACAGGTTCTGAATAATTATTTGCGAAAGCCAGCAATAGTGTAATGTTGGTGATTAATCATGTTCAGAGGATGCATGACTCTCCTACAGGGTGTCACCAAGGGTCAGCTCATAAAATCAGAAAAATAATAGGGGACTAATCTATGCCATTTCTGGTAGATGTAGGCACATGAATAGAAGACACTCAGTGGACATTTACTAGAGCAGTTAAGATGCTTCTACCACAGGCCAAGAGATGGCCTATAGGTCTTGCTTCTACTTACACCAATTTCCCTGATGGATAATGATGGCACTGACAGTCTCTTTTCACTGATTTCCTTCTCTCTGTGTTCTGGCCCTTGCCCTCACCAGGTTGAATGGCCTTGTTTGTATCTCATGACCGCTCCAAGATAAATTTTTCCCCTTTTAGATAGACTGTGGCTTGGCCTCTTGTAGAAAGGCTTGTTTTGCTTATCATTATACTCTGTCCAGATGAGTTTTATAAGAATAAATGAGTGCCAAGCTTTTGTAGTGCCTCCTCTTCAGACTCAAGGGACTTTTCTTTAGTTAAGAGACACATACATCTTGCAAACCAAAAGCTACACAATTAAAATCCCTATTTGTCATCACATGCTTTCTCTCATACATAGATTCTAGCTTTGAGTCTTTAGATATGTGTGTTTCAATAAGATCCATAGAGGTTAGGAAAATAGTAAGGGGCCATGGGAGGGAAGGGGTGATAGAATGAAGTGTAATAAAGGCAGAAATGTGAGTAAAGGGGTAAAAAGGATTAAAGGGGCTGAGAAATGGGATGGCAGGGCAGAGGAGGGAATATGGGGAGATGTAACTAACACTAAAGGCTTTTAGAAAAAGTCATATGGAAACTTAGCACTATAGAAGCTCGTCAGTGAAAATACTAAAAAATGATTGCAATGATTACTTCAGAAGCCTATTGGTATATGGCTCTTTGAGTAACTGAAATAGAAAGATAAACAGTACTCAAATATTCCATTATTGTTATTTTATGTAAATAATTTGTGTACATGATTTATAATACCAAGTAATTCTGTCTTGGGATAGAACACTAGCAGTTCCCTGTCCCACTCCTGAATTTGTCTCTGACAGTGCAAGCGCTTTTAACTTTTTCTTTTGTTTTTTACTTCTAGGTTTCAAAATAATATACTTGCTTTTCAATTTTGCACACCAGGCAGGCAGAATATTGACCTTCAAACATGTCTACTTACTTGTGCTCAGAACCTGTGAATATTGTTTGCTTCCTGGAAAGTTAATAGATGGAACTACTGCTCCTAAGTAGTTGGTCTTTAAATAAGGAGATGAGCTGGATTATATCCATTGGTTCCTGTGTGTTCATTCAGTATCATTAAAGTCAGAAGAATCCAAGTAAACATGATGTTATCAGAAAGACTCAGATGGTCATTTTTGGTTTGGAAACTGGTGGAAGAGTTCCACTAGCTAAGCATTGGTGGCAGCTTTAGAGACTGAAGAGGCTAGAGCCTCTGGGAGCAGCATAGCCCTGCTGTCTAGTCTGGATTTTGCCCAGTTTGACACATTTTGTTTTTCTGGTTGTCTTCAAGACATTCAGTTTGCCTTTATGATGCTCTCATGCTTTACAAGTATTGGCTGAAAAAATACATCTGTTCTGGAAAATGCTTTTTACTTAATTTTGAATCTACTGGCACAGTGTCTTCTAATTCTGGTGTCATTGACAAATTCTCAGTCTTGTTTTTGTGACCTGCCTTTTTCCTCTGGAAGTTTGAATGCCTTATTTTTATTTCTGGTGTTCTGAAATTTTGTGACATACAAATTCTTGTACAGGGAATAATTACATTATTATTACATTATTATACTCACCTCCTTATTTTAAGACCAACTACTTAGGAGCAGTAGTTCCATATATTAACTTACCAGGAAGCAAACAATATTCACAGGTTCTGAGCACAGTAAGTAGACATGTTTGAAGGTCCATATTCTGCCTGCATGGTGTGAAAAATTGAAAAACAAGTGTATTATTCTGAAACCTAGGAGTAGAAACCAAAAGAAAAAGTTGAAAGTGCTTGCACTATCAGAGACAAATTCAGGAGTGGGACAGGGAACTGCTAGTGTTCTATCCCAAGACAGAATTACTTGGTATTATAATTATTACATTAGTCCTGGGAACATGCCTTTTGCTGTAAGCAAATTTTATTGTATAACTTACTTGGTAATAGCTTTGTCTAAATTTTTCCTATTCTGTATATCTTTTTTTGTCAGTTCTTAGCCTTAGCCTTTAATGGCTGTGCTATCCCTCCAGCCCTATTCTGTATATCTAAAATTAATTTTTCAGATATTGAAAATCCTCAAATGCTCTGATATGTTTTCTTTCCTAAGTCTAATTTATTTAAAAATAACAAAGATCTTTATTTATTCATCCTTTTTCTGGCCCTGAAAACTATTACTACATTAAGGAACATTGATATGGAAAGTATGTAACTAGCATCCTTGGCATATGACAGGTCTTTGTAAACAAAGGCAATGTTGCACTTGACATAGAAATGAATAGCAGTATCAATTTATCAAAATTAATATTCTTGGTTTCCTGCAAGTTCAGCTGGACAAAAACTCACCACAGAACTGCAGAAATGGGAAGCAGAGCCCAACCTTAGCTGAAGAAATACTTGCAGCAGATGGTGGTTGGGTGAGGAAGACCTGGCCTTCCTTAGAAAAGAGAGCCGGGACAGGCTGACTAGAGCTCAGGGAATGAGCTGACACTCAGAAGTGAGCAGGGAGACTAATTTGGCCCAATGGACCCTAGCACAAATGACTGAAAGTGTGGTCTGGTAGGGGAGTGCAAGAGGATGGCAAGGGAGAAGCAGATGTAATGGCAATTAAAACTGACTGAAAATGAAACACATTAAAATTAATTTAAAAATATATTCTTGGTTTCCTAATACCAACTTGAAGCAAAGTACCTGGGTAAGGACATCAGACATCTGATAAAGCTCCAATTTGGGGGGGTTTATTTTTTATCTAGCCTACAAAGTAACTCTACACAGAGATGATCACAATGCAGAAGGGCTGGAGAGATGGCTCAGTGGTCAATGGCACTGACTGCTCTTGCAGAGGACCCAGGCTTGACTCCCAGCACCCACATGGTCTCCAAGAACGGTTTTTAGTGCCAGACATGGTGGTGTTTATTTATTTATTTATTTATTTATTTATTTATTTATTTATTTATTTATTATTTATTTAGTTTTTGCTGGGATTAAGGGTATGAGCCACCATGCCTAGCTTGCTTTAAGCATTCTTTTTTTTCTTTTTTCTTTTTTTTTCTTTTTACTCTCCGATCCATCAGGTCCTTTGCTCTCTGATCCATCCTGGAGGTGGGTCCTTTGCTCTCTGATCCATCCTGGGGACGGGTCCTTTACTCTCTGATCTATCCTGGAGGCAGGTCTTTTGCTCTCTGATCCATCCTGGAGACATGTCCTTTGCTCCTATGTCTAATTTTTTAATCTTCTGTTTTGCTACCTAAAAGATTTCTTTTCTATTACACTTTTTCTATCAATTATTCATCTTTTTAATTTTCTCTAAATTGAATTTTAAAATATTATATTTCTATGCTTTAAAAAAACATTTATTAAGATATATCTTATATACCCCCAAATTACTCTATCTGTGTCTTATGGATGTGATTCTTCTCCATTTCTCTGAGGAGCTGACTGCAGGTGGGTGGGGGGGAAGGGAAAGGGAAATATGCCTGATCTGAATTGGAAAATGATGTACGAAATGCACAAACCATCAATAAAAATTAAATTAAAAAAATTCTAGCACTTGGGAGGCAGAGGCAGCCATCCAAGTGCTACAATTATATGAAAAAAAATGAAATTTTCTCCTGCTTTTCTTATCTTTGCTTCCTTCTGTATTAGGGTTCTCTAAAAAAACAAAATGGATAGAATGAGAATATATTTCAAAGGGGATTTACTAGATTGACTTACACAATACAGGCTGCATAGTGCAACAGCAGCTGCCCACCTGCTGGTAAGGTGAACACATCAATAGCTGCTCAGTCCATGAGGCTGGATGCCTCAGCAATCCCAAGCTGGCACTGAAGGTTTTGACAATTCCTGGAGAGCTGCTGGTCTTTCATCTACATTGGAAGGCAGACGAAGCTGGATTCCAGTGTCAGCAGAGGATGACAGCAGCAGTGGCAAGAGAATAAATGCATCACTGGCAGAGTGAAGGTGAGCAGGCAAGGGCAACTGGCTTTTCTGTCGGACCTCCTTGTATCTGGGCTGCTCCTGGAAGATGCCACTCATGCTGGAGGAAGGTTTTATTCCTTTAGTTAATTCTTTCAGAAAATATCGCCACAGACTTTCTGAGAAGCATTTTTCTTAATTTATTCTAGATCCAACCAATATTAACCATTGCTCCTTACTTTTTAAGAGTGTTTGCTTTCTTTTCTTTTTTCTTTTTTTTTTTGTCTTTTTCCGAGACAGGGTCTCCCTGTAGCCTCAGCTGTCCTAAAACTCACTACATAGACCAGACTGGCCTTGACCTCACAGAGATCCACCTGCCTCTGCCTCCCGAGTGCTGGGATTAAAAGTGTGTGACATAGACAGTGTTTGCTTTCTTGGTTATAATCTTTTTAAAAATTTTAAATTATTTTTATTTTTATGTTTATGAGTGTATTGCTTGCCTGTCGGTAGGTGCACCTGGGTCATGCAATGCCCAAAGAGGTGGAAAGAAGATGTTGGATCCTCTGGAATTGGACTTAGGGATGGTTGTTATTTGCCATGTGGGTACTGGGAATCAAACTCAGGCCCTCTGCAAGGGCAGCCAGTGCTCTTAACCACTGAGCCATCTCTCCAGCCCCTGTAACACTAAAAATAAGGAGCTCAAAACCTGACTGGGCCTTGCAGTTCTTGTATAGAACTTGTGTAGATGCACAAGTCTTTCTGTGATTAAGTAACATTCATGTAAAACCAATTTGCAAGTATCTATGTCCAAATTTTGAACAACCCAAGGTTCCCATAGTCAAGTTGGAGATGCTTGTATGCACAGGCATGTTGATCAATTAGGAGTCCAGTCTATATTGCTGTAGTCTCACGATTCACCCCAATCTCTCTGCAGCCCTTACATTCTACCACACCTCCTGTTCTGCAAGTTGTTCCCTAGGCTTTGGGAACACACAAGTGGGTGAGAAGCAAAACAATCTATTTTCTTTGGAGATGTCATTTTGGACTCTAGTCTGTTCAGGTTGTTTCCCTTAATGGGTTGACAGCTTATTCAGCAATACCTTTTTAGTCATACTAACAAAGCACAAGCAATTGGATGTACAGGCATTTAAGCAGTACTAATTATTATGGCAAGCTAAGCTGTGAGCATAGACACAGATGCTTGGATGGTATGCTAATCCACAAACTGTGGTTTCTCTATAAAGGGTGACAAGTTCTTATTGTGGCTTATAACATCTCCTAACCACTAGAGGACATAAGCTTGTGGCATCCGCTGTGAGTTATTCCTCCAAGGAGAAAGCTAATAGCCAATTAGATTTGGGATATATGAGGACAATGGCTGCCACTGTTGCACAGTATTTCCAGGCAGTGAGGTGTAGCTGATACTGATGGAGGAGACTTGCTTGTCTCAAGGAGACCAAATTTTGCTGTATTGCTTTAGTGGCCTTGGTAATGCTCTCTGGCATTTCAGAGGCCAGTTATACATTAGCAAGTGACGTCTCAAACTTTTTTCATGCTCACACCATGTCTTCAACAACAGGGACTTACTGCCTTTCTCCTTGCATATATCCCACTTAAAGGCAAAAGGCCTTTATAATTTTGGGGGGTTTGAATCCCCTAGCCAACATCTCTCTAGGCAGATAATATTCATTGCTGATTCAGAGCTTCCTGTACTAATATTTTTGCTTAATTCACAGCTTATAAAGATTTACTATTGAATTTAGTCTCTAGATAGAGAATTATCCTTTCACAGTTCCTAGCTATCAGTCAATTAAAAAGAGTCAGTTATACCTGTTTTTATAAGAAGATTACCCTAGTAACAGTTGGCCTAATTTACAGTTAGGGAATGATTTCAGTACCATCATGTTTTACTTTTTCCTAAAGGGGAGAGGTAGGAGGTTTTCAGCATCTGGAAGGTAAACTTCATTAGGGCCCATTATAAACAGTTAACCCCAATAGAATTCAGAGATACCTCAGTGTCTGTGACTCAGGCAGTCTGAGGTTCCACTTTCTTTAATGTCAATGGGTCATCCTCTCTGCTGGCATTTCCAGTCCATCCTGCACAGCCAAAAGGAGGCGGGAGGTGGGGTCGAGTATCTCTTCTGGGATACAAATGGAAAACTCTGTGTTCCAATCCTATTGATAAATTTTCAATTTTTGAGATCTTGAAACTAACAATGGGAGATTTGTATGTTCCCACAGGTAAAAACACCAACCCAAATGCCTGAAAACCATCTCTGTATCTTTCTTCATAATTTCAATTTCCCAAAAGAACTCTCAAACCTTGGCTTGGGTTGGAGTAGTAAATCTGGCTGAAGTAGGAGTTGAACTGAGGCAGGAGACTGACAGTGCACCTGTGCAGTAGATTTCCCTTCAGTTAACTCTTCCTTCTGGTGCATGCTCTTCTTCTCATCAGTGCCTTGCTCTCTGAGCCCAGGTTGCCGATTCTGCCTCCAATCCTTTGATAGGTGTATCAAGGAAGTTGTCAAATGAGTGGGGTAGATGTTGGATTTAGGGCCTTACTGTTTCTCCCATGGACACTCACCTCAGTATTTTCAAATTGCATCTTTGCTCCTGTCTTCAGCAGTACCTGACCTATTCAATTCCCAAATCTGGAGTTGTGTATGCAGTGAAGCTTGCTTCTCAGCACCCCTCCACCCTCTGCTTCTCAGGCAGCAGGCTTTCAGCTTGCTTCGCTGTGCTGCATATATCACCATTTGTCTGTCTCCTTTGCTTTTAGCTTTTAAATAATGCTTCAGACCACAGAAAGGAAAGGAACATAAAGTATATAAGTGTAGCATAATAAATGATCTGAAATTGAAGGCAGCCTAGCCACCATTCTTGTCAACAAATAATACCTACACTCCTTTATGATTTTATGCTTTCCTTTAAGGCAGCCATTCTTTCCATGTTTTTGTTAATCATGTTTTTTTTTTTTTTGTAGTTATGCTACTTTTGAATGGCTCCTTATGAAATATCTCTTATTTCCTCCCCTTCATAAATTTGAAATCAGTGGAAATAGATTATTCATGATCATGTGTTTTACTTCTTTGCTGTGTTGCATGACCATCAGATCTGCATTATGTTCTGAGTGGCTGGACTCTGTTTCATCTCTTTCTTTTATTTTTATTGATGCTTTGTTTATTTCTTTTTTTTTATTTTTTATTTTATTTTTTTTTTATTTTTTGGTCTTTTCGAGACAAGGTCCTCCTGTAGCCCAGCGGTCCTGGAACTCACTCTGTAGACCAGCTGGCCTTGAACTCACAAAGATCCGCCGCCCTGCCTCCTCCCAATGCTTTTGTGATTTCATACATCATTTTCCAATTCAGTCAGGCATATATCCCCTTCCCTGCCCCCACACCCCACCCCTACCCCCAGATCTACTCTGTCTTGGCTGCCGTAATTTTTTGCATCTTTCTTTTTATATTTTTGTTTTCATTTTTTTTTTAAACAATAAGTGAATTTGTGAGTACAAAGCATCCTTCTGTAAAACCAATTTGCGAGCAGTTGTGCCCAAACCCCACACAGCTCATGGGTCCCACCATCCAGCAGGGGGGGGGGCTTGTATGTTCAATCAAGTTGATCAAATGAGTGTCCAGTCTATATTGTTGTAGTTTCACCATTCCACCCAATCGCAGCCCTTACATCTAACCACTCAATAGATGGAGCAAAGAACTGAAGAGACTTCACAAGTGAGGAATTAGAGAGTGTCTGAGAAACACCTTAAGAAGTGTTCAACATCACTAATCATTAAGGAAATGCAAATCAAAAACCACTTTAAGATATCATCTTACTCCAATAAGAATGGCTAGATCAAGAAAACAAATGATACAAAGTGCTGTAGAGTTGTGGGGAAAGGGGAACACTCATCCATGCTGGTGGGAATGTAAACTCGTACAGCCACTATGGAAAGCAGGGTGGAGAACCCTTGGAAGACTTGGAATGAACTTGCCCCTACATGACCAGCCATACCACTCCTGGGCATGTACCCTCAAGACTCAGCCACCGCAGAGAATACATGAGGCCATTTTTTATTGCAGCTCCTTCACAATAGCAAGGAGCTGGAACCAACCTAATGTCCCTCAACTGACGAGTGGAAAGAAAAAATGTGGGACATCTCACAATGGAGTTCTATGCAGAAGTAAAGAAAGCGACATCACAAGCTTGCAGGAAAATGGCTAAAGCTAGAGGACATCATGCTGAGTGAATAACACAGTCCCAGAAAAACAAACAACAAATGGTATCCTCTCATCTGTGGATGCTAGTGCCAATTACCTAGTTGTAAGTATTTCTTGTGTAGGGCCCCCTGAGCTTTTGTCCAAAGCAGTTGTTCGTAATGCATATGGAAACAACAACAACAACAACCAACACAACACAACAACAGAAAGGACTGCATCAAAGAACTGACTGAAACAGTGAACTTCTGCTCAAAACAGTCAACTTCCTCATGGAGAATATTGAGAAAGACTGAGAAAGAGATGAAAAACATGTTTGGCAGAATGTATGAGCTCTTGCGGGGTGGGGGAATGTGTGGGAACACGGGTCTAGATCTGTTAAAAATATAAATAAATTTATGAAAAAGAATTCTTGAAATGTCATACTTGTATACTATGTATCTTCATCATATTCACTCCTTATTCCCCCCTCTAACTTCTATGGGGCTCCTCCCCAACATATCTCTCTCCTAATTTAATGTGCCTTTTCTGGAAATACATTAAATTCAGCTAGTGCTGCCATGTCATCCCCTGGGACATGGGCAACCTACCAGTGTACATCTTTGAAGAAAGTGACTGTCCCTCATCCAGCAGCCTTCTATCATCAGTAGCTCTTCCCACAGGGGGTGGGGCTTCCATCCTGGAATTAACTGGCTTGCTCTTATGCAGGTGAACACAGCTGCTGGGAGGTCATGTGTGTAATAGCCATACTATGTCTAGAGGACAGTGTGTCATAGCACTCCTCCTCATTCATCAGCCGTTACGTTGTTTCCGTCCCCTCTTTTGTGATGTTTCCTGATCCTTGGGGAAGGGGAGTGATCTTCAGTACTTGGAAAAGTTATCAGACTTTGTATTGATCAATACTTACTGCAATAAGACACTTGGAGATGATTTTAAATGCATCTTTATATACTTGACTTTTCTGGCTCTTTGTTTTCTATCATCAAACCAAATGGACAATCTTAGGTTAATACTGAAACCAATTTTGAAAAACCCAATACTACCATGTGGTTGGAAGAGATACATACCTTCATATATTTGTGTGGGGAGTCTATTGTTTGAAGATGCAGTATCTGCCTTCTGAAGATATAAAGCTGCCGGCAGCTATTAAACACTAGCCTGTAAATTTGTAGCATCTTATAGTTGTCCAGTATCTTTTCCTTTTAATATTATCTTAAAACACTATCTGAAAATATCTTCTAGCAGCAAAGCAGTGTGTACTGTGCAACAAGTATAAAACATTGATCATATTGTTTTTCTCCTGGCTATTCTGTTCTCTGACCTTCAATGCCCTTCAGTATCTTGTGTTTCCAGGTAATAAGCAGCTCTTTGCTATTTTGATTGCTGGGGCAGAACATGGACAATGGTTGATGGATGTGTATTAGTAATAGCTGAGTGTAGATCCAGAATCATAATACTACAAATTATACAAGGTCATTTATTATTTCTAGGCAGCAGCACACAGAAGAAGGGAGAATATAGGCAATTGACTACAAGTGATAGAAGCACATTCTTTATTCTATTGTTGTCATGCATAATTATGTCACGTGTTTCATAATTAAAAGTTTTATTTTGAAAATAACCTAATTATTTCTAAAGTATTTTTCTTAACAGTTGTCATTAGCTTGATGATTATACCATGTGAACCAGCTGTATTTGAAATAAGTATCCATGTAATGAGTGTTTTCTACTAGTTCACAAAAGGGACTAGAAAGCATTTTCCACCTTTCAGGTTATGTGAGACAATGGTAAGTAAGCCACCTTGATTACAAGCATTAGTGGCTAAGTGAAGAATAAACTTGAACTCCAGGAAATTCCATACCTATTATCAATTAGGGTATTTATTTTCTAACCAGATATATTACATACAAATACAGGGGAAAACAAATGTCCGTTAGGAAGAGGAAATCATAACTCGGCAGTGTAACCTGTGGCACAGTGCTGCAAAGACCAATTTCCTCGTGTACCTGCCATCTGGTTTGGAAAGCAAGATAGTGCTCTCTTGTTTCTTATATACAGAAAAAATCCAAGGATGTGTGAAATCACAATACTAGTGCAGTAAAGAACACCATTACCTTTCGACACCAGGGAGGAAGTTCGGAGAAGTTTGCATGATGATTTTTCTAGAGTTAATTCTCCCATTTGCTTGGGAATTTTCAGATATCTCCTGTAAGAGCCATAATGGATTTGGTGATACGGCTCTAGCTATTTTCTTTCTTTTATATCCATTCCCCCCCTCCCTTAGTTACCTCTATTTTGAAATAGAAAAACCAATAAAACAAACAAACAAAAATAACCCAAGCCTCAACATTCCCGTGGAAGACAGAAGGTGGCACTCTTCCTTCTGTCCTGTGATATTTTCCACTTGAGTGTTTATTTTAATTCTTTTCTGTTAAGATTCAGAGCAGCACACTCTTGGTGAACTGATTGTTTCTTTGTGGTTAATGACCACTTTTTCACTTATGAAAAGGCAGGGACACATTCTATGAAGTGTAATATTGAAAGTAAGGCACCAACTGTCACTGGTAATTCAATAACAAGTGGCAGTTAAAGTTTGACAAGGTCCCTTACAGTTTATTTGCCTGTGTGAGCAACTTGTCTCCTGAGTAATTTTCAAGTCATTTGTTTTACAAGCATGGGGAATAAAAAAACATTCAAGTATTTGAGATCTTTAGAAAAGGTTTGCTTTTAACCACTTCTATGTGTCCTGGAAGTAGCCGCTGATGAAATGAGCCCATGGTGATGCATTCTGTGACCTTTCAGCCCGTTGGAAGCCTCACAATAAACATTTGAAACTTAAGGCTTATTTTATTACCTTGTACTTGGTATTCAATCTAGGCTAATTTGTGTCAGTAAAGTTTAGATTACCTCATGGATGGCACTAAGATCAATTTGTTTGCTCTCATTTGTATTTACGTTATATTCTTTTCCAAGGGCTTGAAAGTAATTACAAATACTCACCAAGTGTTTCTAAATGGTATTATCTCCTTAGAGGTAATAGATTCTATTCCTTTTGTTGGAAGTTCATCTCTTTCATTACAGGTTTAAAAATAAGTCTAGTAGATTTTCTTAGTAATGTCTACATTTGATGTTGTATTTTTATGTAGTTATTTTTCTTTTATAATTTGCTTCACTTTTCATATAAACCCCAAATTATTTTATTTGGATTATAAACAGTACTAGTTTTTGTTACTAGAGCAAACTATTAGAGTTGTATGTGTTAGGACAGTGTTAGCTATTAAACTGGAATTGTATCACTGTTCTATTTTCAATATTTTTCCAGGTATTAGTATAGCACTCAAATCCTGGCTCTGTCTAACACATTAAATGTACATCCTTTGGAAAATGCCTCATACCTGGTAATCCTTAAGAGGCTCCGTGTTTTTCCAGAGCTGTGTGTGTAGCTGCTGCAATTCTACCTTTCACATCATAGACCATAAGTGTGCTATTCTAAACAGTCTTTGTTTAAGGTGTGTGTGTGTGTGTGTGTGTGTGTGTGTGTGTGTATACTTGCACATGCCATGGCTCATGTGTAGAGGTCAGAAGATGACATTCAGGAGTCAGTTCTTGCCTGCTAGCTTGTTGAGCCAAGTCTCTCTTTTTTCTCCTACTGCACTGAGTACTCCAGGCTAGGTGTCCTTGAGCCTCCAGCCAATTCTCCTGTCTCAGCCTCCTGTCTCCCCAGAGAAGTGCTGGGATCATGGATGTAAGCTACCAGCATCCAGCATTTTACATGGGTTCACGGGATTGAACTCAGGCCATCAGGCTTGCTAAGCACATGCTTTTACTTACCAATCCATATTCTTGTGTTGTCAATTTGTTCTTTTATCTACTGCACTCAATATTTTTTTTTCTTTTTTGTTTTACACTTTTTTTGGTAATTTTGAGACAGGGTCTCCCTTTTAGTACCAGGTGTCCTGGAGCTTGCTCTGTAGACCAGGCCGGTCTTGAACCCACAGAGATCCACCTATCTCTGCCTCCTGAGTGAAAGTTCAACTATGACAAAATCAAACCAAATAATCAAATAAATAAAATCAAAATAAAAAAAGTGTTTGGACATTTTTAGTAACTAGATAAAAATAAATGAGGGTTCTTTTTTTTGGGGGGGAGAATGCAGTATTGGAGTAGGCAGAAATATAAAGACAATACTTTGAAGCAAGCTTGATTTTGAGCTTTTTAAAAACACTCACAGCTGGTAAGGGATTAACAAAAGAGCAGCAAAGTAGGGCTGTGGTCACAATCATGACCAGAGAGTAGGTTAGGTTTCATGATTATCTCATAGTTCCACTCTGATACTACTAAACTACAGAATGATGGTTCACAGAAGCCAGTTAAGATGACTGTGTTGTACAGACTCTTTCAGAATAGCTCTGAAAAATTATAAAAAGATGTAACTGCATCATTGAATAGGGAATTTAACAGTTACAGAACCTAGGTGCCACATTTTGTCTTTTGATTATGTAAGAGTAGGTTATTTATTAGTGTTGTCATGATTTTGTCTCTCATTAGAAGACCAGTGATTTCAGAGACTTTGAAAGTCCTAAGTTGGTGGCTACTAGCCAGGAAACACTTTACATAGGTCTTGCAGGGGTACCTGTCATGAATAAGTTTGTGAAGCCTAGAAAGACTTCCTAGTAAATATAGTGATATTTGTCAGCAACTGTTTTAAAGGCCAGATAGTTAACATTTTAGTTTTTCTGTGCCAAAAATTAAAATCAAAGATACTGTATAGATACTTTTTACAACCATTTACTATGTAATCACTTAAACATGTAAACAAACACCTTTGTTAACAGGTACATAAAAATAAGCAGCAAGCCTGATTTAGTTTGCAGACTACAGTTAATCATTCTTTCCAGGATTCAAACACTATAACCTACATCTACATTTGCTTTCAATATTTAGGCTAAAGTCAAAATACTTGTTTGGTCAAATATATAAAGGATACAAGTATGAGAGAACATCATGTTTGTTTGAATCATATAAAAAGTTGAATCATATAAAAAGTTGAAACTGACTGGCTTAAAATTTTGGTATACTTGTTTTGCCTCGATTAATAAAAGCAGATTTATATTTGGCAAACATAAGGCAGGTCCTTAACAATCAAGAGGCATTTACTTACACTCTTATGGAAATGTCAAACGTCCCACTAGAGACAGAGCATTACGGTAGGTTGTAACTATGATGGGAGATAACTAAGTTTGTTTCATCAGTTAGGTGAATCAGGAAGATATGTAGCATTTTTTTGGTAAGGAAAAATATAAAAGCATATTTCAGTAGTGGATTTTATTTTATAATTGTAGACCTTTTAACAGTTCCTTGTCAGTATTAAGCTTTTGAGAATTTGTTTCCTATGTTATTCAAAGGAAAACTTTCAGCAGATGGGCTAAAGGTCTTGTCTAGCAATTGAGAGAGTTGTTAGCCCTAAAAGAAATCAGGCTACCCAATCAGAAGAGCCTACTCTCTTGAGGCTCAGCAGAATTGTGCCTCTGGATGGCAGATAATCATCAGGCCATATGGGGCTTTTAGTGTCTGGCTGACCTCCAGGAAGACTCTAGTAAGTTTGGTGTATTACATTTAGGCTAAATCTTCCACTGCTTATATGCTTTATAATTTGTAGAAAATTACCATTCCTTATTAGGGAATAAAGACAGCATCATCACAATATTCCATTTATGAGACAGGAAAGATAAAAAATTAAAAAAATCTATTTAATGACAAATTATATAGAAATTTAGCAAGTGCTTTGATTAAAGAAGCCAAGATAGAATATTTTTTCTAGAGCATAGTTCACATTCTAGTTACTTTGTAAACATGATGAAGTTTGCCCTAATTATAGTTAGTAGCACTGACTGAATATGAATTTGATTTAATTCTTTATTTTACTTAGTACTTCTTTGTAAAGTATCTCGGTATAACTCTGAAATACCAACAAAAGTTAAAGCTCTTGAAAATAATTCTCTACATAAATATAAATTTTATTTATGAGTCTGTAAAATTTTACTGATATTGATAACTAATAAATTCTCAATGATTTTTGACAAAATGTTTTCTTGAGAGTTATTTTTTGCTGTTTCTTTCAAGACAAGGTCTTATTCTGTAGCCCAAATTGGCTTAGATCTCAGTATGTAGCCCAAGCTGACCTTGAATTCACAGACATCTTCATGTCTCAGGCTTTCAAGTGTTGAGATTATAGGTGTGAGCCATGACACCTGCCAAGGGACAGTTTATTCCTTTTCCTTTAAAACAATTTCTCTTTTACAAATATTAAAAAGGTAATGTTGCTGTATATATCTCTATGTATGAAGTGAGAGAATGGGCATATATTCAACATTCAGTTATATATATATAGACATGTGGACACATGTATACATACAATTTGAAACACTATTCTGTGTCAGAATATTTAAGCTATTTAGAATTGTCACCATCAAAGTCACATTTGTTGTTTGCTACATGGCTTTAATTAGAACAGTATAATGTCAAGCATAAACTATATTGAACAAATTTAGAATTCATCTAAATGAGAGGAGTTAGGACAAAAAACTTATTTGATATGGGAGAAAATAGTAACAAAAAATTTTGAAACCTGATATGGCAGTAGGTTACAATCCTATAATGTTCAAATACTGCTGGAGGTGGTGGAGATAAGGGTGGCCATAGGCCAGGAAACATTGCAGAGGCAACTTTGTGCTGAGGTTAACAAAGCCTTGAGAAGGCTTGAGGACATTGAATTAGGACATCTGGACTTGGAGAACACTTCTCTTGCTTCTGTTCCTCCATTAGCCTTCATTCTGTCAGCTGTAAAGTTTCCATTCTGTGACTTCACAACTCATTATCTGTTTACTTAACTCTGCACACCTTATGGCTTCTAGAATATTCTCATTGTGTTCTAGAACTGAAATCTCAAGTCCAATTGTATCTTCATACAGTTTCAATATGTAGATGCTTTATCATGAGCAGCTGAAGCTACTTTGTCATGGAAAATGGAAGAATAGGTCTTAAACAGCTTATTTAGCTGCCCAATCAAACCACTGGGAGCAATTGACAATGGCCTGTTTGTGATTCAGCCTTTTGCTCACTGTCCTTCTTAACAGAAGTTCTATTTTGGGTGATGAGATCAATAAAGTTGAGACCTCATCAAGTTATTTTGATTCTTATGTTACCTCCGTCCTTACTGTCTCAGTTTGGAGGACACAGATTAATAACCTAATTGATTTGGAAGGAACCACTCTTGGAAAATTTGTAATGAATGTGTGTCATTTTTATATAATCTGAATGTGAAAAGCACATTATGCTATTTATGTTTAATTATTAGAACCCCCAAGTTGACATCGACATAGGAGGTCTCTAATCTAATGCTTCCTTTATCCCCATCAAGTTTCTAGGCTGTCACTTACATTAACTACTCTGGATGACAGGTGTTTTTTCATAGCTCTTTTCTATAAATAAATTAAATTTTCTCCAATTAAATTTGAAGGAAGAGAAAATCATAGTCTAACAGATATAGCAAAATTAGAAATTTATTCGCTTTATGAACTAAGTGCAGATCTTTACACTATAAAGATTGTACATATCTCTGTGTCTTGAGCCAGGTCACTATGGGCCCTGCTTTTTTGGAAGTATAGATTTATGTCCTACCTTGGATGACGAATTATATGATCATGCTATCTGTCGGCCGCTGAGTTGGTCTTGTGCAGGTTTATGCAGTTATGGTGGAGATAGCATCAGCAATGCCAGTTTTAATTGTGTTGGTTTGTACCAATATGTGTTAGGTCTGAGTTTCCCAGAATTCTAAGGGACACACAGATGTCCACTTCCTCCAGAGGCTGTCAATCTTATGATCTCTTTCCCTTTTTTTTTTATTTTATTTTATTTTTTTTATTTATTTCGGTATGTGTATCAATGTACTGTCTGCATGCAGGTTTGTGCACCCGTGTCGTGCAATGCCGCGGAGGTCAGAAGAGGGTCTCAGATTCCCCTGGAACTGGAGTTCTCCTGGAATTGGAGTTTCAGACGGCTCTCGGCTGCCATGTGGGTGCTGGGGATGGAACCCGGGTCCTCTGTAAGAGCGTTCGGCGCTCTTAACCACTAGGCCATCTCTCCAGCCCCGATCTCTTTCCCTTTACCTGAGGTCCCAACCAGTGTCTATAAAGGGGCATATCTCAGTCGCCATCTTTCTGGCTGCCCCACTATTTACCAACAGGTAGCCCACCCTGGCAATCTCTGAAGTAAATATGTTCCTGGAGTGACTAAGCCTCATGTGCCTGCCTTTTATCTGGGTTTTGCGCTGTTATAGATCTAACAATGTGTACATTGACCCAGAGATCCTTCCTATTACATGGGTCCTGTGCTTTTTCCAAATCAGTGCTTTTGCATAGATGAGTAGAAATTTCTGTTGAAGCTGAGGGTAGAAGGGGATGACAGAGCCCGGGCATAGGAAGAAAAAATGGTTCCTAAAGTAGAATTTCCTCCAAAATGCTATTCTGAGAAATATGACAGTGCATGGAATAAGCAAAAACAAAATTATTCCTTGAAGAATGTGCATGTTTCATTTTGGATAGGAGTACTAGGAAATTCTATTTCTCTTCTTTTTTTCAGTTTTGCAACTTTTAGTAACAGTAACTGTTTATCTCACTCCCCTGGTTGCCAGCAGCTGTGTTTCTTGTTCCTACTTTCTCTTTTGTTGAAAGGACGCAGACAACTCAATGGTTTCTGCATTGTGGTGCTGTCCTCTTTCTTCTATAGATCTTTTTCAGCTCTCAGCACTTTTTAAGTTGTTCACATGTTGAATTGGTTTATAGTAATCTGTCTCTGAAGGGACTGATTTGTAAATCAGAACCCAGCTTGTTTATACTGGAAGGTCCATCTAATGTAATCTATGATGGTACCAGCTGTCTTCTCGGCACACCACTCTTGACATCAATATATGTGGTGAACCCAATTTGTTAGTGATAGATGGCCCAGAGCAGCATAGAATCAGCCAGATCAAAGAGAAGCGGATGGATTTAAGGGACACATCCTCTAAGTTTCGGTACAGACTGAAGGAATTATGCTTCCTCACAGTACAGACAGAGCTGAGTGGTAATCAGTGCCTGCCATTCCTGTGAATGTCTTCGCTCTGCAGGCCAATTCCTGGTAGGCAGCTCTAAAGCTCCTGTTCTCTCTCTTCCCAGCATACTTGTTGACATTGATGGATTTTGCTTTCTCATTTTTCCCTCTAAGACTGATCTTAGGCAAAATTGGGACATAGACACAATTTTCTCAGTGTGACACACCTAAGTTTTTATATTCTCAGTATTTTAAAAATTTTATTAGAAACACACAAAGGAAACCATATATTAACATACACCTCACTGAATCATTACAAGCAACATCTGCAAAGCACTCTTTTTTTTTCTTAGTAATTTCCCTTTCACATCCCTGCCATGTGGTCTCCTGACTCTTGCTTTGATTTTGCATTTCAGAACAAGACCATAAAACAATATCAATGCTCAATGATTAATTGCCAAACCTGAAAGCCATGGTTGTTAGAGAAGATCAAAAACTGAAAATTTGTCAAGCCATTCCTTTGCATAAAAGATAGAGGGGTTTGGGAAAAATAAAGTTAAAAAAAAGTAGAATAAAACTTTATGTATAAATTGAGACTGAATCTTAGATCAAGAATAGAATCTACCCATTTGAAAGCAGGAATAGAAAGGGAATGTGTGAAAGGCAGTGGACTAACACAATAAGGCATAGTATAGAATATAAAAGAAGGCTGGAGATGGTTGGTATACAGGCCGGGGATATAGTTCATAATACCATGTGAAGTAAAGTTTCAAAGATTTGGAGTACAGTGAAAGGAAGATATGGAATAGAACAGAAACCTTGGACAACATCTTGGCTTTCAGTGAGAACAACAGACCTTCAGGAAAATATGACTGTTACATGTGGAAAGTTTGAGAGCAAAGTGAGGTCCTTGGGAAGAATAATTAGGCTATTTGTCTACTTAGGGTATGAACTGATTCTAATTTGAAGTATAGGGATGGAGAGAAAATGTCTAGTGCAGGTTCTATGAAATAAGGATTCATAAAATTAAGTTTCATTTCATGTATAAGGCATAGATATGAAAGTCAATTAAAGAAAATAGTTCAAACTTGTGGAGCTGGTCACTAAGAAGAGCTGGTTTAGGGATAAGAAGAAGGGTTCAGGTAGGGAGATGAGGACAGCATAGGTAGCAAGGTATCAGTGATCCAGGAAAGAGGGACTCTAGTGTTCATTCAGAAGCATCAACTGCAGAAATAGGAACTGTGCTGTTAGCCAGAATTATGGGAAGATGGTGACCAAATGATATAGTTATGTCTCTACCTGGGCAGGTAATGAAAGGGCTTACTATCTGTATCCACGTGGGTTCGAACCCCACTTTTGGAGCAAGGCTCTACCTTCATCTGCAAACAACTATTCTCCTTTCGAAAGACAGCTTTTAGCCTGCTATTGGGCCTTAGTGGAAACTGAACGTTTGACAATGGGCCACCAAGTCACCATGCGACCTGAGCTGCCCATCATGAGCTGGGTGTTATCTGACCCACCAGACCATAAAGTAGGATGTGCACAGCAACAGTCCATTGTCAAATGGAAGTGGTACATACGGGACAGGGCCCGGGCAGGCCCTGAGGGCACAAGCAAGCTACATGAAGAAGTTGCCCAAATGCCTATGGTTCCCACTCCTGTTACAATGTCTCCTGGGCTTAAGCATGCACCTATGGCTTCATGGGGTTTGCCCTATGATCAGTTGACTGAGGAAGAGAAGACTAGGGCCTGGTTTACTGATGGTTCTGCACGCTATGCAGGCACCACCCAGAGGTGGACAGCTGCAGCATTACAGCCAATTTCTGAAACAACCCTAAAGGACACTGGTGAAGGAAAGTCTTCACAGTGGGCAGAACTTCGGGCAGTGCACATGGTTGTGCATTTTGCCTGGAAGGAGAAATGGCCAGAGGTTCGATTATATACTGATTCATGGGCTGTAGCCAATGGTTTGGCTGGATGGTCAGGGACTTGGAAGGAGCATGACTGGAAAATTGGTGAGAAAGACATTTGGGGAAGAAGTATGTGGATAGAGCTCTCTGAATGGTCAAAGGATGTGAAGATACTTGTGTCTCATGTAAATGCTCATCAAAAGGTGATCTCAGCAGAGGATGAGTTTAATAATCAAGTAGATCGGATGACTCGTTCTGTGGATTGTCAGCCTCTTTCTCCAGCTATCCCTGTTGTTGCTCAATGGGCCCATGAACAAAGTGGTCATGGTGGCAGAGATGGAGGTTATGCATGGGCTCAACAGCATGGACTCCCACTCACTAAGGCTGATCTGGCTACAGCTGCTGCCGAGTGCCAGATTTGCCAACAGCAGAGACCAACATTGAGCCCCCGATATGGTGCTATTCCCCGGGGTGACCAGCCAGCAACCTGGTGGCAGGTTGACTACATTGGACCACTTCCATCATGGAGGGGACAGCGTTTTGTTCTTACAGGAATAGATACTTATTCTGGTTATGGATTTGCCTTTCCTGCACGTAATGCTTCTGCCAAAACTACCATCCAGGGACTTACGGAATGCCTTATCCACCGTCATGGTATTCCTCACAGCATTGCTTCTGACCAAGGAACTCACTTCACAGCCAAAGAAGTGCGACTGTGGGCCCATGGTCATGGTATCCACTGGTCTTACCATGTTCCCCACCACCCAGAAGCAGCTGGCTTGATAGAACGATGGAATGGCCTCTTGAAGACACAGTTACAGCGCCAATTAGGTAGCAATACCCTGGAGGGCTGGGGCAAGGTTCTCCAGCAAGCAGTATATGCTTTGAATCAGCGTCCACTATATGGTACTGTTTCTCCTATAGCCAGAATTCATGGGTCCAGGAACCAAGGGGTGGAAGTGGGAATGATTCCACTCACTATCACCCCTAGTGACCCAGTAGGAAAATTTTTGCTTCCTGTACCCACGACCTTGCGTTCTGCTGGTCTAGATGTTTTGGCTCCAATGGGGGGAGTGCTTTTGCCAGGAGATACAGCAAACGTTCTATTGAACTGGAAGCTAAGACTTCCCCCTGGCCACTTCGGGCTTCTACTGCCTTTAAGCCAACAGGCTAAGGAAGGAATAACAGTAGTAGGAGGAGTGATTGATCCAGACTACCATGGGGAAATTGGACTTTTTCTCCACAATGGGGGCAAGGAAGATTATGTCTGGAAGGCAGGAGATGCTGTAGGGCGCCTTCTGGTGCTACCATGTCCTATGATTAAGGTCAATGGGAAACTCCAACAACCCAAACCAGACAGGACAATAAATGGCCCAGACCCTTCAGGGATGAAGGTATGGGTCACTCCTCCAGGGAAAGAGCCAAGACCTGCAGAGGTGCTTGCTGATGGCGGAGGAAATACAGAATGGGTAGTAGAAGAAGGTAGTCATAAATATCAGCTGAAGCCACGGGACCAGTTGCAGAAACGTGGATTATAATAGATATTAACCTTCGTCCTATTTGGTTAAGAATGTGCTTGTTTATATATGTATATATATATATGTATATATGTATGTATATTAAGTGGATACTTGTGTTCCCTTTTGAATGTGCAACTGAGATATGTGTTAAGTGTTGTCATATTTAGGTTATTAGATACTGAAGGACTAAGTTCTTCTCAAGGACATTACCACCTACTCTAAGATATAATGCTTTGCTATTGCACATGAGATACTTATAACATGTTAGGTGGAATTATGACCCTGCCATCGTTTGCAATTGACATTTAAGCAGAGGCTATTTATTGGGTGTCAAGTTGACAAGGGGTGGACTTGTGATGGTTAATCCTGGGTGTCAACTTGACTGGACTAAGGAACAAATAAGAGAAAAAGGATGTTCGGATTGGACCACCTCAACCCGGATGGCCCACCCCAAATGTGGGCGTTACCTTCTGCCGGCAGGCTGTATAAAAGGCCATGGCAGAAGGAGCTGGTCCCTTTTCTCCTGCGGCTTGCCTCTCTCATCTGGTGAGTTTGTCTTGCTGCTGTGATCAACCTTTCGGATCCCAGCGTGTACTGAGACCGGCAGATCTCCTGGAATCCATTCGGGCCTTCAGCACTAGATTGGGACTACTGAGACATCCAGCCTTGCAGACTGAGAAGTTCCCTGGATTCTCTCGGCCTTTCCAGTGTGGTGTAGCTACTGTTGGACTCCTTGAACTCTGTCACGTGAGCAAATCAATAAATTGTATATAGCTATATATATTCGTCCTGTTACTTCTGTTTCTTTAGAGAACCCTGACTAATACACTATCTTTGACAATCTAGAACTGAAACAAGTATTAAATTCATAAAAAAGATTAAGGAATTAAAGAAAAGGCTGGTCAGGAAGGAGGGGCTGATGTAAATAAGAATCTGTTTTGGGCCTGGTGGTGATAGGATATCTGGAAAGCTGGATGGTCTAATTCTTTAGTCAATTAGTTTTGCAAAACTGAATGGCTTATTCAGGCAATCTATCATTTCTGCCATTATTGTTTCACTTGAGAAAACTGACCCTTTCTGTTTTCTTTTCATATTTTGTTTTTTCATCCCACCTACTTTAGGTTGGCTTATTTTATTCTGTAAGAGGAATTCTGCCAAGGTAGCTTCCAGTTTGAGTGTTTCATCTGTAAACCTAATCTCAAGTACCAGCAATTTCCTTTCTTTGAAACTTCCACAAACCTCACAATTTTATTTTCTCCATCAACTTTTGAGTAGAAGCACTAGTCTTTAATCTCCTTGAAATAGTCTTTAAATTGCTTTACATCTGCTAAAATGTGCATGTGGATGGTTTTCTGGCAGACTAAAATAATTATGCTCTCAAGATTAAAAAAAAATCAAGAAGTTTATTATCTGTATAATAATTTTTACCTGATGCTTTATAATATTGAATATGATAGAATATTCAAGGAATTCTTTTCCTTTGATAAAAATTACACTAGTTTAAACATAACAAATATTGTGCTGCTAGGCAGTCAAATGCATACTTGTCTTTCATCTTTAACCCTTTTAAGCTGGTCATTGAACATTGGTACTTTCCATGTGTGGGAGCATGAAAAATATATAAATTACATTGAAAAGATGTCAGTTAATGGCAGGGAGACTGGCCTTCAAATATCAATGAGGGGCTTTTAATGTGTAATAATAGCTAGGTTTGCAGGCTTTGTCTCCTCTAAGCTTTAGAAAGCATGGTCTGAGGTTAACTTTGTATTCTTGTTGCTATCCAGGGATTTTCCTCTGAAATCATCACTACTCATTACTGTAATCTCTTATAAACATGTATCACCAAAGTCCTCAACATTCCTGTTTGGAAATACAAGATTATAAGAAAGATGTTTGTAAGGATAGCTGCACGCAGAAGTGGATCCTAGTGCTGTTAGATTAACAGGAATGTTCTTACTAGACAAATTATAGAATTTAAAAAATGTTTTACTGGTATATCAGAATCATAAGTTAGTTTTTTTCTCATTTTAAATACTTTATTTTATGTATTTGAAGCTTATGGCATGAGGTTATAGGATGCTTATAAATGTTTCAATGGTTACTGCAGTGGTGTAGACCAGTGTTTATCATCTCACATTGTATGTACACAGTGTGACATGGAAGTTAAATTGTCTTATTAAATCCAAACCCTTAATACAACATAGGTTTACCAATTTTATTCTTTGTATTGTACATTACATTAGTTCTTTAAAATGTTTCATCCTACATATCTGCTATCTTGTATTTTTTACTTCTATTGTCTCATTTCCCCTCCCCTTCTTTCCTGTTCTTCTGGGCTTTGCTCACAATAATTGCTGTTATATTCCTTATTTCTGTGTATTAGATCTCTATAATATATACACATATATACTATATACATGTATTTTACATATTAGTAAGATCATGTAATATTTCTCTTCCTGTGTCTGGCTTATTTCACTTAGTAAGCATAATGTCTTCCAGGTCATCCATGCTGTGGCAAACTATAAACTTTATTTCTTTTGTAAGACTGAATAACATTTCAGAGGTTTTGTGTGTGTGTGTTTGTTTGTGTATGTGTGTATTTGTGTGTTTGTGTTTGGTGTGTGTGTGTAAAATTTTCTTTGTTCATTGAGGAATACTTAGTTTGTTTCTATACATTGGCTACTGTGTGTAATGTTGCATGAACATGAAAGTGTGATGCTTATAAGATGAGATACTAGCACTCGAGGGGCAGAGGCAGGCAGATCTCTGTGAGTTCAAAGCCAGCCTGCTCTCCATAGTGAGTTCCAGGCCAGCTGAGGCTACAGGGAGACCCTGTCTCAAAAAGACCAAAAAAAAAAAAAATGAGATACTTCTTCTTTAAGTAAAAGTGTATAGTTTTTTCTTATTGTTTTCTTCAATCAAAACAAGCACCTCACACATGCTAAACATTCTGTACTACTGAATTATATACATTCAGCCCCTGGTGGTATTTTGAGTTTTTCAGTTTTCACAATGAATTTTTAGAAAACACACTATTTTTTATTTTATGTGTATGAGTTTGCCTGCATGCATGTAAGTGTGCCTGTGTGGTGCAATGCCCACGGAGGTCAGAAGAGGGTGTTGGATCCACTGGAACTGGAGTTACAACATGTGGACGCTAGAATCGAATGCGGGTCCTCTGCATGAGTAGCCAGTGCTATTAACTGCTGAGCCATCTCTCCAGCTCCACCTATGACTTTTTAAATGTAGGCCATTGAGGTACTTAATGTAAAACACTTTTCTCATGGTATCAAAATTTCTAAATGTGTTACTCTTTGTAATCTATTCTTTCTTTAAATATTTAGAATATTAAAAACATAATTATAGAAGAAAAAGTAAAATGATTTCAATAGACAGGGTGTAAGCTGACTTGCTGTGGGAAGGAAATCCAAAGGTAGTGACACACTAAGTGGTGCAGCAGAGCAGAGACTGACAGACCATTCAGGGAGGTAGCTGACTTGATCCAGGATAGCGTTCAAGGGCTAGGCCCCTTTCCTTTGTCCCACAGCATTTTAGCATGTCACCTTTATTTGCATCGACAAAGTTATTTCACCAGCACTATGTCTTCCTTGAAGGCTAAAAAAGAGGGAAAGAGAGAGGTCGGGATTATTCATAAGAATTTAACTGGAAGTTACAGTCATTTCTGCCCATTTTCCAATCACTTAAACTTAGTCATATAATGCTACCTGACTGGATGAGAGGCTGGGAAATACAGTCATTGCTTTCAGGCCATTAACTACCTGAAATTTAAGACTTTTCATTCTGGAGGCTGGAGAAATAGCTCAGTAGTCGTTAAAGGGGTGGGCTACTCTTGCAGAGCATCCAGATTCATTTCCTAGCACCCACATGGCAGCTAACAACTGTCCATAAATTGAGTTCCTGGAGGTCTGACACCCTCTTCTGTCCTCTGTGTGCATTTTATGCTTGTGGTGCAATTAACATACATGAAAGCAAAATACTCATACATATAAAAAATAAAAATATTCATATAAAAATAGCACTTGGGAGGCAGAGGCAGAGGCAGGCAGATCTCCGTGAGTTCAAGGCTAGCCTGGTTTACATAGTGAGCTCCAGACCAGCTGGGACTAAAAGGAGACCCTGTCTCAAAAAGCGCAAAAAATAGATTTTAAAAGTTTCTATTTTGAAAAAGGGAAAGCTAGACATTACAAAGCATTTGACAGTCTTTTCTAAAACACAGAAGGAAAGTTGAACAATCAGATGCTATATCATCCTCAGAGGCAGAGGAGAGAACTTTAGGTAATAACGTGGAGTTTCAGCTTAATCTGCCACAGTTTCTACTGCTAAGCTATTTGAAACTTAGAAATATGCATGAAACTATTCTAACAGGTCAAATTGTGTGTGTCTGTACATGTGAATGTATATGTATATGTGTGTATGTTTCTGTAAGTATATGTATGTATGTGTGTGTGCATTTGTGTGTTTATGTCTGTGTACATGTATTTGTATGTGAATGTATGTTTATGAGTCTATTTATGTGTGTATGCTTGTGTGTGTGTGTGTGTTTATGTCTGTGTACATGTATTTGTATGTGAATGTATGTTTATGAGTCTATATATGTGTGTATGCTTGTGTGTGTGTGTGTGTGTGTGTGTGTGTGTGTGTGTGTATGTGTGTGTTTCTGGCTTGTGGAAGTAACACCAATACTGAAAGGTAAAGAACTTTACATTCTAGTGCTTCAGTGTTTCAAATTACTAATCTCATTCTACCTACTGTGCTGGCCCTTGTTTTCTTTCAATTCATCCAAATTCAAACAATTAGAAAGCACCTGCAGTCTGTCTTGCCCAATTTCATATAAAAGCAGAATGACAACTCGGGCAGTTTGAGCTTCAAAATTCAGCAGGAAATCCTCACGCAGAAATATCTATGGTTAAAACAGTTTATTACTTTACATAAAAGCGTTAAGCTCAAGTTGATAATGAATTTTGAAAGCAGTTCCCTTAAAACTAGCAAATAAAAAGACTATTTATAAAAATACAGTGCAGGTTAATAACATGAACCTTTAGTTCCTTTCTTCCCTTTTCTTTCCTTCTTTCCTTATTTTTTCTTTCACACTAGTGAGATTCACATTTAATGGTTTTTGCCATAGGTTTTGGAAATATCCAAGGTTTATCTGGCTTAGAATACATGTATAATTTTGATACAACATAGTTTATTCTTATATTTATTCTTTGGAGTGTTAGGATAACTTCTCCTTTCTTTGATTTTTACAGCATAGACATATGCATGCCCATACACCTGCACATTAGAAGCTTCCCATTAATACTAAGACAAATAAAAAGACCTTTCCCAGTTTATAGTAAGGTATTGCATTAAGTTCTTGGTTTTGGGTTCAGGTGCTTTTTTTTTTCCCTGCTGGGATTGAAGGCTGGAGAAATGAGCCATTCCTTATTTATATCTTTTGTTTCCTGATGCATGCTTAGAATTCTTTACTATAATCTCTCTTATTCAAGCTCATGATGACCAATTTATTATTTGTAAGGAAGGTGGAGGAGGGCAAATGCTTGCATTGGAAACTGTAAGCAGGCATTCCAAGCAGACTGAACCTGAGCCTACTGATATCTAGCTGATTTCCTATTTCAAAAAATACATCTCACTTAATTACAGCAGCAGACAGATGCTGAACACCTCACAAAGATGGATAACTTGATTACATTTTATAATTTTCTTGACTTGACAAGTGTTGGCAAAGGCAGTACATTAGTCTCACTGTCGAGGGCATCAAATGTCATAGTGATAATGGGGTTTGGGACCATGTATTTCCTTTGGTGACAGGCTGCCACTTGCTGTTCTGTGGTTTTAGACCAGTATTTGGAAGAGATGAGAGAAAGTTGCAAGGAGGTGAGAAGTATATGAATCAGTTCCTGGGGTGTCCCGAGGCTCAGAAGAAAATGACTTGAAACAATTCCAGCTCTCACTTTTTTTTCTTCAATCAATTCCCAGCTGGGCTGTGACAGAAGACAGATGATAAGAAAAGGAACCGGAGCAATAAAGTGCAGCCAATTTATAAGAGAAGACAAAAGTTTCCCAGAGGGAAGCAGGATGAGAAAAAGGAATGGAGCTTGCTTGGAGCAGGGAGGTTATGGGGAGACATTTAGATGTTCTAAGCATCAGCTGTAACAGCTGTTAAGGAGTTGGAACAGGTATAACAGGGGTTGGTGGAAAAGGGCTCCAATGTAAGCTGTACATTAATGCTAGATTAGTATTCTTCAGTAATGAAAAATTACCTTGGTGAACTGAAAATTTATATTTAAGAAACCTTCCTAATTGCCATGTGAACTTTATGTGCTCGTTAGAAAAGCCAGTGAGATTTCCCCATAAAACAAGCAAGAAAGCCATGCAGACATCAGCGGAGACCTCCTCCCCATTCTTAGTTTAGTTAAAAACTAACAACACACGGTTGTTTCATTCAATTCCAAGTATTATGCATAATTCTGGGACAGTGGCTGCACAGATGCAAATCATCTTGCACACACTTGCCTTCACATGTTTTGAAGAGAAAGACTGGATTTGCTGTGTTCCTAGGAACCCAAGATGAGCTTTGTCAGTAGTTGAAACTGATGAAGAAGAACAACCTGCTTGGGACTAACAAGGTCAAAATGTGGAAGTTCAGGAAGTCTTTTCAGTCCAGATGAATCCCTGAATTTTTATCATCTTCTGTGGTTTGCAAAGCAAAATCAGGTTGAGCAGATATGGGATATTTTTCCACAGAAGTTTGGAAAAATAGGTTTTATATTAAAGCTTAAATAAAGATACTATTAATAGGGGGCTGGAGAGATGGCTCAGCAAGAACACTGACTGCTCTTGCAGAGGACCTGAGTTCAGCTCCTAGCACCAAGATGGCAGCAATCAGTTGTCCATAGCTCCAGTTCCGGGGGGATCTAATGCCCTCTTCTGATCTCTGTGGGCACCAGGCATACACAAAATATACTTCGATACCTGCAGACAAAACACTCATACATATGAAATAAAAATAAATAAAAAGTCTTTAAAAAAGAAAAAAAAATTACTACTAGTAGCAACAACATCATCTAATTAAAGTGAACCTAAGAAGAATTAAAGAACTATTTGGAGACTATCCTTTCAATGGGTTATTAACAGAAGTAGGAATATTTCTACTCTTTAAAGAAAGTTTTTTAATTAATCTAATTTTTAAAATTTTATTTGTATCTATTCATTGTACATCATACTGGGTTACGTAAGGGAATCTCCCCCCTACTTGACAATTCTATACACATATATACAATGTATTGAGATCATTTTCTGTCGGGTCCATATGTTGCATGTCCAACAATGGGGGACTTTGATGACTTTTCTCCTCCAGCAGCCTGCATAACATGTTCTGGGACTATGAATGCTAGCCAGCAAGGAGGAAGCTACCAGCTCAGTTCTGGATGGATTTCTCTAGATGCTGTGTATGGTGCTTCCAGAAATGGGGTTCTACCATCTAGTGCCACTGGACAAACAAAGGCAATGGTAATAGTCTGTATTGATTTGGGGACCTCTGGGGCCTCCCTCATAACTAAATAACAGGGAGGCATCCTGAGCCTGGTACTGGGGTGTTAATTTAAAAACCTATGGCTAGCTGGGTGTGGTGGCGCACGCCTTTAATCCTAGCACTCGGGAAGCAGAGGCAGGTAGATCTTTGTGAGTTCAAGGCCAGCCTGGTCTACAGAGTGAGTTTCAAGACAGGTGGGACTATAGGGAGACCCTGTCTCGAAAAGACAAAAAACAAAAACAAAAACAAAAACAAAACAAAACAAAAACCAAAAACTTATTGCTTTTCTACATTTACTCAAAAGCCATGTTTTTAAATGAAAATCCTAGTACCACGAGAAAGCAGCTTTCCAGAAAACTAAGGATATATTCAGATGAATTCCCAGTAATGGCGACAGCATGCACAAGATCTGTACAAGTTCAAGCCAGACAAAATCTTAGAAGTGGGTAAAAACTCCAGCCCTGAGAAACTACTTTCTTTGTTTTTTTAAATGCTTTTATTGATGTTTTGTGTATTTCAGACATCATTTTTCAGTTCAGTTTAGGCATATTTCCCTTTCCTTTCCCCCCACCCCACCCCAGATCATGCATTCTGCCATAACTGTCCTACATCTTTCTCTCAGTCTTTTTTTTATGTTTAGGAATTAACATTTTCCTCCCTTAATTTTTTATTACTCTATAATATGGATACATACTTTCCACCCACATACAGTAATCACAGATTCTGAAAATAAGTGGTGGGTGGATTCTAGAGCCCTTTGAGAGATTTAACTTATTATTTTTTAAATTTTTATTGATGCTTTGTGTATTTCATACAGCATTTTCCAATTCAGTTCAGGCATATATCCCCTTCCCTTCCCCCCACCCCATAACCACATAGTTGCTTTCAGATAAACAGAAATATAACAATAATGTTGTTCAGCTTGCCTTTCAACTGTGCATTTGGTGTTAATATCCACAAAAGAGAAACCATTCACCATTTGTTTTTCTGGGACTGTGTTACTTCACTTAGCATAATGGCTTCGAGTTCCATCCATTTACCTGCAAAGTTCATAATGTCATCTTTCTTTACTGTGGAATAGTACTCCACTGTGTAGATGTATTTTGTCATCCACTCATCAGTTGAGGGGCATTTGGGTTGGTTCTAGCTCTTTGCTATTGTGAAGAGAGCTGCAATAAACATGGATGTGCATATATCTTTGTGGTAGGATGAGTCTTTTGGGTATATACCCAGGAGTGGTAATACTGGATTAGGTGATAGGCTCATTTTGAGTCTTTTAAGGGTTCTCCACACTGCTTTCCATAATGGTTGTACAAGGTTGCATTTCTACCAGCAGTGGATGAGTTCTCCCTTTTCCCCACATCCTCTCCAGCATTTGGTGTCTTTTGTTTTCTTGATCTTAGCCATTCATATTAGAGTGAGGTGATGCAGAATGGAGCAAAGAGAAATTACTTTCAATTGTTCTAGTTCACTTTCAATTGCCGTGACAAAACACCGACCAATGCCAACTTGGGGAGGAAAGGCTTTATTTGGCTTACATCTCCTGGGTGATGGTTTTTCACTGAGGGAGCCCAAGGTATGAACTTAGAGCAGGAACCTGGAGGCAGGAGCTGAAGCACAAGCCGTGGAGGAATGCTGGTTCCTGGCTTGGTCCTTCAGTCCGTGCTCAGTCTGCTTTCTTACACAATAAAGAACAACCTGCCCAGGGATGACACCACCCATAGTGGGCTGGGGCCTCCCACATCATTGAACAATCAAGAATATGCCTCACAGACATGGCCACAGGCTAGTTCAATAGAGGTAATCTTCCAATTGAAGTTCCCTAAATCCATGTGTGTCAAGTTGATAACTAAAGCTATCCTGCATAACAAATGATAGCTGCTGAGAGGGGGAGTCAGTTTTCTTTTAGGGTCTGACACTGGGTAAGTTAACCAAGCTCCATAGATAGACAAACACAAATGGAAATTTGTAGACACAAATTTAAGGCTGTGGGGAAAGTGGAACATTCATCCACTGCTGGTGGGAATGTAAACTCATACAACCACTATGGAAAGCAGTGTGGAGAATCCTTAAAAGACTCAAAATGAGCCTGTCACCTGACCCAGTCTTACCACTCCTGGGTATATACTCACAGGACGTATCCTACTGCAAAGATACATTGTGCAGCTATGTTTACTGCAGCTCTCTTCACAATAGTGAAGAGCTGAAACCAACCCAAATGCCCCTCAACTGATGACTGGATAACAAAAATGTGGTACATGTACATATTGAATTCTATTTAGCGGTAAAGAAAAATGACATCATGAGCTTTGCTGGTAAATGGATGGAACTCAAAGCCATTATGCTAAGTGAAGTAACACAGTCCCAGCAAAAAAAAAAAAAAAAAAAAAGTGAATGGTTTCCCTCATATGTGGATGCTGACACCAAATCCCTAGTTGGCAGGAAAATTGAGCAACTTTATTATTATATTTCTTTGTATCTGAAAGCAACTATGCTGTTATAATATGACTCTCTTAATGGGCTCTAGGATCCACCTAGTACTTATATTCAGACACTGTAATTACTATATAGGGGTGGAAGATATGTATTCATATTCTAGAGTAATATAAAATTAAAAGGAAAAAAAGTGAACCACAAAACATATTTTGGAATTAACATACAGTTTATTCTCAAAGGTCATAATTTGATACATATCTGTTGTTTAAACAGGTATAATTTGGAATAATACAAAGGGGAGGGAACAAAAACATAAGGACTGGGTCAAAGAACTGACTGATACAGTTAAAGTTTGCTCAAAACAACAAGCATCTGAAGAGAAAAATCTTTGGAAACACTGAGAGAAAGATACAAGACATATATGGCAGAATGCATAAACTGGGGGATGGTGAGGAGGGGCAGGTAGAGGGGAAGGTATCCAAATTGGACCGAAAAATGATATATGATATATGCAAAATGTCAATAAAAAAAGAACATAATAAAAGAGAAATTTTTGGGATTGCTTATGAATAATGTGATATCATCTGCAAAAAATATATTTATCTCTGCAAGATCATACTATTCAGGCATAGAATGAAGTCCTGTTATTTAAGAGGAAGGACTGGAAGTCATTGTTTTAAGTGAAGCAAGGAAGCTAAAGAAAGAAAAGTATTGGGCAGAAGCAGACAGACTAATAACGTTTGGGATGGGACTATCATGAGGGAAGTCAAATTGAACTGTTTTGTCCTTCTGTGCTCTCCGTCTGAAAACTTGAGCTGGGAGCATTGTAAGTACAGTGGCCTTTAAGATGGGAAAGCTGACAACCATTCCTGCAGGTCTGGTATATTCATCTGTAAGTGTGCATTTGGCCAAAAAAGAGGAATCCAAAAAGCAGCTAGTGAGACCAGAACAGCTCCCAATATATACTGCACCAACTCTCCATTCTAAATATGTTGAAGAACAACCTGGTTATTTATAAGGGGGTTTTGCATCCATCCGCATTAAAATGGTTCATTATATTGGCTGGTGCAAAGGTGTTTATGTCTTTCTGAAGAATGGGATAATGGATACAATACCATTTGGAAAAGATGCATATATTTATCTGAATAATCCTCCTCAAGATTTTCTTCTCGAAAAGGGAGTGTTTACAGCTTCAGGATTGGCGGGTTTGATTTTGGCAAAAAAATGCTCTTGACAACATTAGTAGCAACTGTTTGCTATCCAGTTCAGTCAGTAATAATTGCGAAGATAACTGGGAAAAAGGCATACCTTACAAGCCAGCAAGTATATGAAGCTGTTAAGTCCTTGTGGGGAAAAAAAGCAATAAAAAAGATTCCCTGAATGGAAAGAAGAAACTAAGGTAGGAAGGTCTAACGAAATCAAAACAATACATGTCCTGAAGCATTCAGTGCCTTTGCCAAAAGAACTCACCTCTGAGACAAAGAACAAATCAGAATCCACCTCATGTACTACACAGCTTATACCTGACCCCAAGCTCACGGATCACAGGCAGCTTCATGCAGAAGACAGAGATATGTACAGCACTAGAGGCTGAAACATTGCAGAGAGAGCTGGCATAGAGAGCTGCAAGATATATGAAGTTGCAAACAATGCTGAAAAGTCATGTAAAGGGTAACCGGTAGAGCACGACCTGAAGTTCTCCCACGACATATTCAAATGAACAGTTTGGCCAATCACATAAAATATTAAACAAAAATTAAAAATGCAACACAGGCAATACTGAGTGATAACAGAAGTTCTAGTCCACATTTGAGGACTTGTAACAGAATTTATGAGAAAGGAAAATAGAACGAAGATGTGGATATCAGACTAAAATCTGAAAGTATGCATACATGTGTGTATTACACATATTTATGCATGGGCACATATGTATCTACTTCAGTTTTCCAAATTATTGTCAGTTAACTTAGAATGACGAATAGAAGGATGTGTTCTCTATACTTTTTATTTTCCAGAGCTAGAATAAAATATCCTTGTCTTAATGAAAAAAAGACAGGCAAGTACAGCTTTGCTTTTACTCATTTATGGAAACCAGCAACATAATATTGCAGAAAAATGAAGTAGAATATGGTTGATAGATCCTAAGAAGGATGCAGAGGAGAAGCAGCATGAAGTTCCACCAGGGGCCAAACTTCCACGTGGAGCAGTCACCTCTGGGTATTCTTCATCACAGTAGGTAACTACTGGTCAGCAACCATTGATGCATTTCAAAATGACTAGAAGATGAGTTTCCTAATACAAAAGTGACCAGCACTGGACAAGATGGAAATACCTGATGTGATAACCACACTTTGTATGCATGCATTGAATTATCACAGTGTATATTACAAATGATGTATTGTTAATAGGTATTGTGAAATGAATATTAATTGTACCTCAGGAATTCAGCATCTTTGTTGGAGACACAGGAAGGGTTTTTCTGTAACTTCATAGAATTGCAGAGTGATTGCTTGGTTCTCTCATTGTTTGGCTCTCTTCAAAGACCTCAGAAAGAGAAAATCCCATGTCTGACCTCATGATATCTGTTGTTTCTGTTATTTATTTTTATTTTATGTGTATGAGTGTATTGCTTGCATGTATGTCAGTACAACCATATTGTACAATGCCCTTAGCAGTTAGAAGAGGGTGTTGGATCTGCTGAAACGGATTAGGATGGTTTTTAGTAACCATGTGTGTGGTGAGAATTGAACCTGTGTCCTCTGCAAGAGGAGCCAGTGCTCTTAACCACTGAGCTATCTCTCTAGCCCAATTTTTATTTATTACTTATGAATCAGTCACCTACATGTAAATATTTTTCTTGGATCCTGAATAAGTGTTTTTTTTTTTGCAGTATAAATGTGTCAGCATTCTATTCCATAATATCCCATACTTTCTAAAATCATAAATAATATCTTTTGCAATCCAGGGCCCTTGTCCTTACACAACCAGTGTAAAGTATACATTAAATTTGAGACAGTCTACTAATACATATACGTTTCATATTCAATCCTCATTAACATGTAATTTTATTTCAATGTTTGAAGTTCTGATCAAATAATTTTCCCTTTTTTACTATTTCTTTATTGAATTTTTGTGCATTTCATACTTTTTTCATTCTTAAGTTAATTTTTATTGAGCGCATTACATAAATTTCTTAATCAAATTTAGACTTATTGCCCCATCCATGCCCACCCCTTACATGCCCCCACCCGTCACCAGAGCTCATGGATTCTGTCATACATGCTAAGTCCTATCTTTTTTTTCTCAGTCTTTTATAACCTTTTTGATGCACAAGTTTACTGTTTTGGTCAGTTCTTAGAATAGGTTTCTCTCTCTCTTTTTTGTTCCTTTTAATTTTATATTATTCCAAACTATGCATATATACACTCCATACATAAATAAAAATTATGAATTCTGAAAAGAAACTATAAGTTAATTCCTAAACATATTTGGAGATTCACATTTAAACAGTAAAGTTGCATGCAGGTAAAAATATATGTAACTTCACATTATTTTTTTAGAGTATGAATACATATTTTCCATCCATATGTGGTAATTACAATGTGTGAATAAAAGTGTTAGGATGATTCTAGAGCCCATTAAGAGATTCACATTGTACTAACACAGTTGCTTTCAGATACAATGAAATATAATAATAAAGTTGCTCAGTTTGCCTGCCAACTGGGGATTTGGTGTTAGCATCCACAAATGAGGGAAACCATTAACTTTTTTCTTTCTGGGACTGTGTTACTTCACTTAGCATAATTGGTTCGAGTTCCATCCATTTACCAGCAAAGCTCATAATGTCATCTTTTTTTTTTTATCACTGCATAGAACTCCATTGTGTAGATGTACCATATTTTTGTTATCCAGTCATCAGTTGAGGGACATTTGGGTTGGTTCCAGCTCTTTGCTATTGTGAAGAGAGCTGCAATAAGCATAGCTGTGCATGCATCTTTGTGGTAGGATGTGTCTTGCAGGTATATATCCAGGAGTCGTATGGCTGGTCAGCGGGTAGGCTCATTTTGAGTTTTTAAAGTGTTCTCCACATGGTTTTCCACAGTGGTTGTACCAGCTTACATTCCCACCAGCAGTGCATGAGTGTTCCCCTTTCCACAAAACCTCTCCAGCATTTGGTGTCTTTTGTGTACTTGAACTTGGGTAGTCTTATTAGAGTGAGATGATATCTTAGGGTGGTTTGAATTTGCATTTCCTTAATTATGATGTTAAACACTTAAAAATTTTTTTTATTTTGTTTTATTTATTTTTGTATGTGTATAAATGTACTGTCTGCATGCAAGTTTGTGCACCCGTGTCATGCAATGCTGCAGAGGTCAGAAGAGGGTGTCAGAACTGGAGTTCTCCTTAAATTGG
>VZQC01003012.1:42542-103867 GCA_009823505.1 Rhizomys pruinosus | reverse complement strand
CAGGAAAAATCTCAGACCAGGAGAGAACAACCATCAGACAAACTTTTTTGAAAGATAGATAATTACATTTATCATATAGGTAAAGAATCACACATCCATGCACACATCCATACAGAACGATGAAGCTCTTCATAAGTGAATAGGGGACTGGAAAACTTGAAATCCAGTGGTTTCTGTGGAAGAATATGGATTTAATGTTTAAGTGGCTTCTCCTTTTCTGATTTTGGATTGGTCAAGAAGTGGGTGCTGATGGCTTATGGCTCCAAATCATGAGGTGTACAGTTCTATGTGACACTAAGCAGGTCAGCTGAAGAGGCCCTGTTGGAATAAATGATAAGGCCTCCCTGCCAGAGACCAAGAAGCAGCAGGGAGTGTGTCATCTTTATTATTTCTCACTGACCCTTTGCTTATTAGGGATTTAGTCCCTTAGGGATTCATCAGTGTGGTTATTTTACTTGTAAGTTTATGGAAGTTTTGCTAGGCATGGTTGCACATGCCTTTGGTCCCAGAATGAGAGAGGTGGAAGCAGGAGGACTGTGAATTTCAGGTCAGTTTTGGCCACATAGTATAACCCTGGCACCAAACAACCAACCACCCAACCAACCAACCAACCAACCAACCAACCAACCAACCAATCAATCAACCAACCAACCAACCAATCAGCCAGCCAGCCAGCCAGCCAACCAACCAACCAAATAAACAACCCCAAACATATAGAAATTTGAAACAGAAGTGGTGAGATACCATCTTATATTTTTAGTAGTTTATTATAAAAAATATAAGACCTATGTGGTGTTATACACATCTTTATTGCTAGCACTTGGGAAGCAGCAGTAGCTGCATCTCTGTGAGATCAAGGCCAGCCTGGTCTACAAAGCAAGTTACAAGTCAGCTAGGGCTATCTTTAAAAAAAAATTAAGAATAAAGGTTTGGTGATTAGGGCTGGAAAGATAGCTCAGTGGATAAGAGCACTTAAGGGCTCCATGGAGGATCAGCATTTGGTTCCAAGCACCCACAGCAGGCAGCTCACAACAATCTTTTAACTCCAGCTCCAGGGGGATCTGACACCCCAGCAACTGCAAGCACCTGAACTCACATGTACATACCCACTGTGGTGGTTAATCCTGTTAATCCTGGGTGTCAATTTGACTGGATTAGGGATAAACAAATATGAGAAAGAGATCTTCAGATTGGATTATCTCAAGCTGGATGGCCCGCCCTAAATGTGGGCATTACCTTCTGCCAGCAGCCGGTATAAAAGGGCATGGCAGAAGGGAGCTGATCCCTTTTTTCTGCTGCTTGCCTTCTCTCTCACTGGTCTGTTCGTCTTGCTGCTGTGATCAACTTTTTGGGTCCCAGTGTGAACTGAGATGGGCAGATACCCCAGAATCCATTGGGCCTTCAGCATCGGATTGGGACTACTGAGACATCCAGCCTCATGGGCTGAGCAACTGCCTGGATTCTCAGCCTCTCCCGTGGATGGCTAATGTTGTACTACTTGGACTCTATCCCATGAGCAAATAAATATAGATTTATTGATTGACTATCTATCTATTATCTATATATTTGTTCTATTGATTCTGTTTCTTTAGAGAAGCCTAATTAATACACTCACATATAGAAACACATGTACACATAATTATAAATAAATCTTGAAGTTTGGTTGGGGCTGGAGAGATGGCTCAACAGTTAAGAGGACCTGCTGCTCTTGCAGAAGACCCAGGTTCTATTCTCAGAACCCACAAGGCAGATAACTACCATCTGCACTTTCAGTTACATGGGGTACAATGCATTCTTCTTGCCCTGTGGGCATTGTATGCATGTGGTGCAGTTACAGACAAAAATTGGTGGGAATATAGAGAAAAGGGAATATTGTATAAAATATATATATATATATTGCTGATAGGAATACAGATTAATTTAGCCATCACTGATAAATAATGGGATTCCCTCAAAATATTTAAAGCAGAACTGCTGTATGATTTAGAAATTCCACTTCTGGGCCTATACCCAAAGAAAATGAAATCAGTATATTGAAGAGATATCTGTACTGCCAGGTTTATTGCAGCATTGTTCATAGCTGGAAAATATGAAATTAACTTAAATGTTGATCAATTGAAGAAATAGTTGAAGAAAAGTTGTTGTGTATGTACAGAGAATATGCACATTATTATATATTTGTATATCAAATGGATTTGTGGTTAGCAATGATGAAATTCTCTCATTTTTGACAATATAAGTGGATAGGTCTGGAGAAAATTAGGCAAAATGAAATAACTAGACACAGAAGACTAAAACCACACATTCAGTACATGGAATCTGAAACATTTGATGTTTTGGAAATAAAGTAGATTGGTACTGTCAAGGACCAGAGTTTGGCTGAGGTTGGGGAGATGTTTGTCAAATATTTCAGTCAGAGAAGATACATTCTAGATATTAATTACAAAATATAGTGACTTCTCTAGTTTCATTTCCGTTGTGAAAAACTATTGTCAAAAAGCAATTTAGGGAAGAAATGTGTTAATTTCAGCATGCAATTCCAGGTTTACAGTCTATCATTGTGGGGAAGTCAAGGCAGGAATTTCAAACTTCTAGACACATCCATAGTCAAAAGGAGAGAAACATGAATCCAGACATGCTCTCTTGCTTGCTTGTGCTCAGCAGGATTTACTCATTGTTGTACATTTTAGAACTCCTTGCTTGGGGAATGATGCTGCCCACAGTGGGCTGGGTCTTCCCACATCAATAAAATAAAGACGGTCTCCTGCATAACAGGCCAAGTCAGTGTAGAGAATCCCTCATGAGACTCTCTTCCCAGTTGATTATAAGTTGGATGAAGTTGAAAGTTTATATTAACCACCACAGTGCATATAGTTAGTCATAGCATATATTGTACTTTTGCAAAACATGGAGAGTAAATTTCAATTTCAAATGATCTTGTCACAAATTGATAATGTTGTACAAAAATAATGGCTAATTAGCTTGATGTAGTTATCCTGCCACATATATTGTGTTATATACAGGAAGCACTGTTATAATTTTGTTAGTCAATGTATGAAAAGTACATTGTCTGCATAACATGTTTTTGTGTTATTTGTTGTTTTGAGACGATGTCTTACTTTGTATCCCAGGTGACCTGGGACTCATAATAATCCTGCCTCAGTCTTCTGAGTGCTGGGATCCGAGGAATGAGTCACCATGCTCAGATGTATAACATTTTTTCCCATTTGTTTTTCTATTCAAGAAATTGTCCTTGTACATGCAGAAAAATTCATCAAAGATCTCATTGGACATTCAGAATCTTGGGTTCTACTTAGATTTACTGGACTGAAAACTTATTTATTTATTTATTTATTTATTTATTTATATTTTATGTGTAGCAGCATTTTGGCTGCATGTGTGTAAGTATACCCTTGCATGCAATGGTGTGTAGTAGCAGAAGAGGCATTGGATCTCCTGGAATTGGAGTTATAGACAGTTGTTAGCTACTATGTGGCTACTGGGAACCAACTTAGGTCCTCTGCAAGAGCAGCCCATACTTATCTCCGGCCCCTGAAAATACCTTTAATGATATCTTTGATCTGGAAATTGAGCTGAGAGGTAGTGAATATTATTGTCTAATATACATGATGCCCTGGGTTTGGTCCCAAGAACTACAGAAAAAGGAAAAAACAACAACCCATAAGATCCTTAGTTGATTCATTTGCACATTGAAATTCAGGAAACATTTTCCTATGGAAATTCTTTGTTTTTCTTTACCACACAATGCCACAGGTGATGTCCTTGAAGCCTGTTTTGTTTAATGACAGCATAGGTAAAAACTTGGCGGCAGTCTATTTCTGGAATTTCTATAATTTCACTTTCCTCTTAGTGTTTTATCAATCGGATGGGTTTGTTTACACACAAACTCCTGGTAGGCTTTTACTTCCATAGTTTCTGACTCAATTTTTCAGGGATCAGAATGAGAGTTTTCATTTCAAGGACATTTTATTTTATTCATATTTTCAATATGTTTTTACTAAATGTGTGCATTTTGTACAATACATCTTTTTTAGGTAAGTTCATTTTAATAATAATTCAAAATTATTCATTTTCACATTATAACAGATGTCTCCATAGCTGAGAACTGAGCCAGGCATCAGTTTTTAATGGTTAACATGATGAAATCTTCTTTATTAAAAAGTGATCAGGAATATGTTCATAGTCTCATCATAAATATAAAATAATTATTACTAGATTTGTTAATAATAGACACAACTTTCCCCAAAAGTTGTACTGTCTAGTAACATAATGGGGCCATGGACAGATAGTCTTTAGGGTTCTGGCTTAATCTAAAGTGATTCAAATAGCTTCCGTTGCTTCTGTTTGCCACAAAGTCTTCTCTTACTGTACCAACACATGTAGACAATCAGAGATGGATATATGGTATTAAAAAGAATATTTCAAGACTTTTTCGCTTCTATTACAAATTTTGAGAATGAAAGCTTCTGCTGGATTCTTCCTAAAGAAGATTTGCCAAACATAAAGCATGTTTCTGATAAACCTGATGATGGAGCCCAAGTGAGAAATGAGTTCCTAAAGAAAATAAAGCTGGCCCCTGCCTGACACAGTTTGGATGGATCAGGTAAGGTGCTGTACTGTAGGCAGAACTGGAAAGACAGAGCCTGGGATACTGACATGGATTTCCTCTGTCAGACTGACAACCACTTAGTTACAACACTTATGACACATAAGAGCCCACAGAGTGTTTTTCAGAAATGGCCTGAGGACAGCTAGAGACAAACCTGTTCCTGAAGTACTGAAAAACTTCACAGAGACCATAATAACAAATGGGGCAGATCACATGTGACCTGCTAAAGGACTTCTGCATTTATAGAGCTACCCTCAAATATAAATATGAGCCCCACACACAATACACTTGCAGAGCTGAGTCTCTGCAGCATCCTTTCACTGTTAATACATATGGTCTCTTGCCTTCAGCTACAGGCTGCACATTTTGGCTGATTTCCTAGTGGTCTCAGAAGAAAGAGAAACTGCCTTGGGTAAAGGACGGACCTTCTGACTTCATGACAATTACTTGTCCATTTCCCCAGTTATATGCTGCATTTTTGTTTGGCTTGAATTTGCATGGGTTTTGTGCTGACACCACTGCTTTAAGTTCATTTGAGCGAGTTCCCAAAAGCCTGGGAAACAATGTTTTCTTCTGGTCATGCACCACCTCTGGCTCATACAGTCTTTCTGTCCCTTTTTCTGCAATGGTTCCTGAAGCCTGCATAGCAGAGGTTTAGTATAGGAATCCTATCCAGGACACACACTCTGCAGTCTCATATTCTCTACATTTTGGGCAGTTGTGGCTTTCTGTGTGAATCACCCTCTGTTGCACTGAGGAAGCTTCACATGAAGAAGTTGAGGGATGCATTAACATTCTCTGTACCCCTGTTCCACTATGTTCTGTGAGTGACACAAGGCTTAATAAAGACAGTAGTGAAAAGGCATTAGTCATTTCATTTGTGGTCTATCTGATTCAAGGCCAATTCAAAAAGAGTCTTTTTTAAAAAATTGGTAAAATGCCTAGAATTCTTGACTTGAAAGTACCTGGGTAAAACATACTTCGTTTTTGGAAGAAATGATTCTCCATTTATTACATTCAAACTGGGAACACTTCCTGTTTTTATAAGTACTTAGCTAACTCATGTGACCTTGATTTTCTTTTATTGAGAAATACTTAAAAGTTTCAGATTAGTTCTTCATAAGTGTTTTTTTTTTGTGGAGTTACATAACAACAAATCTATAAATAATATTGTTTTCTGATTTATCTCTTTTGAAGTTATAATTTAGCATACATTTAGTTATACTTTAGTTTTCTTCCTTACCTTTAAAAAAAAAAGAGCTACAGAAGAAGTTCTATGATGATTCTTCTTTAAATATGGAACTTGAGACATGTCTTAGGGAGAAAGATTTTCCATGAGCTGAAATGAAAACTCTGAACTCTGCTAGGGAAGGCAATACTTGCAGGTCCAAATTTATAAATGACTGAGCATAGTAGCCTTTTTCACTTGAGCATATTTTAAGCAATTTTCTTCTGCTAGTGCATTTTTACTTTCGCTTGGGATAAATTAACTCCATAAACCAATTTTTGTGGTGTTTATGTTCAAACCCAGGGCTGTGTGTGTGTGTGTGTGTGTGTGTGTGCTAGGCAGACACTCTACTACTACCTCACACCCTTAGCATTAAACCTTTCAACATATCAGATATTTGAAGCAAGCAATATATGCATGCTACATGTCAGGCACGGAGTATGAATAAAGGATTTAAGGATGCCTAATGCTCACCCTCTCCAGTGAACTGAAGGTCTAATGGGGAGAGGAAGAAAAATCAATCTGTAATTTATTGATAAAACTGTGTATAGAAGTATTTGGGGATAAGAATAGCACCTAACTGTACCAGGATGTTTTAAATAGGCAGATGAATAGAGGAAAAAGAAAGAGGAGGAAAAGGAGGAGGAGGAGGAGGAGCCTCTGTTACAACATTTACAAGATGTTTTGGGGGCAGGTGTAATATCCCACTTGAGGAGTTAGAAAGTTATGTAATGTTGGCTCACACAGCATAGGCTACTGGCACAAGATGAGACTAGAGAAGATAAGTGGTATCTAATCATCTAGGACTTTGTGCGTCATAGAATAAATTTATTTATTTTCCTTTTTCTTTCTCTCTTTCTTTCTTTCTTTCTTTCTTTCTTTCTTTCTTTCTTTCTTTCTTTCTTTCTTTCTTTCTTTCTTTCTTTCTTTCTTCGTTATTGTGTGTGTATATGTACATGGGCATGCCAGGGCCACTCACTGGATGACTAGGAGGAGTTGGTTTTCTTCTACCATATGGATCCTAGTGTTTGAAATTAGGTTATCAGGCTTGGTGGCAAGTGCCTTGACCTGCTGAGCCATCTCTCCAGCCCCCATGGAATCAATTTTTGGTCACAGATTTAATGAGGTATATTTGATACACAACAAACTGCACATATAGTCAAGTTTTCACACACCCACACAACACATTTGTGAAAACATCACAAAAATCAAGATAATGATTTTCCCTTTTCATAGACTGATCTTGAAGAAACATGGGAAATAGATGACACAGAGACATCCCTGTGCTGTGAATAGAAACTTAACTGTTATTAGATAATGAAACTTTGCTCACCTAAAGTGGCATTGACAGTAGAGGCCAGATATAGGAAGATACTAAAGCAGAATTGGTCTGATAGACATATTAATTGCCATTAGGGGTAAGAGAGACAAGCGATTAAGGTAGACTATCTAGGCTTATTTTGGTATCATCTCTTCTATATGAAGAGTAAAAAGGAGAGGAGACATAATGAGTCCACATGCATTCCTGGGGCTTGGGGCTGGAGTCCTGCTGGAGCAGCATAGAAAGGAGAGATTGTATCAAAATAAAGAATGAAAAAAAAAATCCTACTTGTTGGGCCTACTTGAGCCATGGGCCCACAAATAATCTCTTGAGCCTGCCCTAAAGTTTGGTGACTTGTCTATAAGTTTTGAAAGTAAGTCAATTCCGCATAGGAATGATTGAGCACAGCCTGACCTGAAAAATGGCTCTGCCTGGGTACGCTGAGAAGGGCGGTTGCCTGGGCATGGCTGCCAGTCGCCAGGACGCTGCTGTTGGTTGCCAGGACACTGCTGGTTGCTAGGACGCGGCTGCTAAGCCCGGTTACCATTGGCCCAGGATCCCTGTCGCTTTCACTTCTCCCGCCCTGCTTGCCAAAGAGATATAAACCGCCACTGGATACATTAAAATGAGCTTTTGCCTAGAAGCACTCCCGGTCTCTTGTGGGTTTTTGTTCGGGATTGCCACTCACTCCCTCGCTCAGCCCCATCTCAATCAGTGGCCAGTCCGCACTTCTCTCCTAAGCCCTCGTCTTGGAGCATCAGAGGTGGCTGGGGAATCTAGCCCCGGCACTACTGAGGGTCAAGGAGAGAGATGTGGAGGCCCGGAGAAGGTGGGTGTAGACATCAGAAACGCTGATATTTGCCAGTAATTACCCAGACTTCCAGCACACCAATTTATGGACGCTCCTCTACCCTGTCCTTTTGCTTGACCCTCCTGGCTGTTCATTCCAGACATCAGCTCTGTCTTTGATGGGTAGATTTCTCAGTGTTGCCAGAAAAATACTCTCTCTAATTCTTAATTGAAATAAAATTATCTGACTTTACTTTTCAGTGGTGTAATATTAATGTTGAAGAACTGATTTTTCCATCCTGACTTTTCTCTCATTTCTCACTGTGGCTGGCCACTTATTTTGGCTTCTAGATAAGGTTTTCCATTTATTTCAGATCATCCATGCATATCTGAGATGCAATTTTAATGAAAAATTTTACTTTTTAAAGTGAATATCTGGAAACTTTATTTCTCAAGGACAGTTTCTTTTTGAGGAAAATCTTGTTCTTCATTAAATACTTTCCTCAAACTCTGACAAGTCTTCATACATTTTTACTCCTGCTCAAAAGTCCTCATGTCCTAGCCAACTGTTCTTAGGGTTTAGAAAGGTGATTTTTTTTTGTAAATGGTGCAGTCCTCATAAAGTTATGTAACTTGAGCCTCATTATAAAGGCATGTGATTGTGCACCATGGTAATGAATGTGGACTTTTACTTGAAGGATAATAAGTATGGTAAGAATGTGAGTAGATTTATTTTTTCATGGTGGGGTTTTCCCCCAATGTTCTACCACTGATCCACACCCCAGTCCTTAATAAATTTAGTATCCTCAGAAGATTTGCATTTTTTTTTGGGTCTTTTTGAGACAGGGTCTTCCTGTAGCCCTAGCTGTCCTGGAACTCACTATGTAGACCAGGCTGGCCTTGAACATTGAACTCACAGTGATCTGCCTGGCTCTGTGTCCTAGTTTGTCTTCCATTGCTATGACAAAACACTCTGACCGACACCAACTTGGGGAGAAAAGGGTTTATCCAGCTTACAACTCCCGGGTCACAGTTTATCACATAGGGAGCCCAAGGCAGGAACTCAGGGCAGGAACCTGGAGTAAGGAGCTGAAGCACAAGCCATGGAGGAATGCTGTTCACTGGCTTGCTCCCCTGGCCCATGCCCAGCCTGACCTTTTATACAGTACACAACAACCTGCCCAGGGTGGCACCACCCATAGTGGGCTGGACCCTCCCACATTGCTCAACTACCAAGACAATACTCCACAGACGTGGCCACAGGCCAGTCCAATGGAGCCAATTCCCCAATAGAGGCTCCCTCAACCCAGGTGTGTCAAGTTGACACTAAAGCTATCCAGCACACTCTGCCTTCTGAGTGTCTGAGTGCTGGGATTAAAGGCATGTACCAACACATCTGGCAGATTTGCTTTTTTAACATACAGAGCAATTTAGCAGCAGTGTTTTTTATCTAGGCTGGGAACATGGTGATGGAGCATCATTGGTTTCTAGGACTGACTGATACATTATGTGTTTCAGCCTAGCCTTCTAAAGGACATGATTCAGGTAACTTTTTTCCTTTTTACAAAGGTCTGATTTGTAACCAATTATGACAGCCTGTCTGAATTTCTAGCATTAAGAAGACAGGGCCAGGAGGATGAGGACTTAAAGGCTAGCCTCATATAAACAGCAAGTTAGAATGAAGCCTGCACTTCATAACACTGTCTCAAATGTACAGGGAAAAGACTTTCTCTAATGTTCAGGGAAGGGCCTGTCTCAAATGTACATGGAAGGGACTGTCTCAAATGTACAGGGAAGGATGTGTTCCTCCAAAGTATTGGGTTATACAGATGAAACAGCATGCCATGTGAATGCCTACTGTGAATAGGTACTAAATTAAGGATCACTGGATCAATCAATAATACATTGCTGTTTCTGTCTGCTCCAGAACATGAGAGTGACATAATGGTGCTCTAAAAAATTAGTGCTGGTTGGGCGTGGTGGCACATGCCTTTAATCCTAGCACTTGGGATGCAGAAGCATGCAGATCTTTGTGAGTTCAAGGCCAGCCTGTTCTACAGAGCGAGTTCCAGGCCAGCTGGGGCTACAGGGAAACCCTGTCTCGAAAGACCAAAAAAAAAAAAAAAAAAGAATTAATGCTTTTCTGGGCTGGAGAGATGGCTCAGTGGTTAAGAACACTGGCTGCTCTTGCAGAGGACCCAGGTTCCCAGCATCCACAAGGTGGCTAAGAACCATCTTTAAACCTGGTATGGTGGCGCACACCTTTAATCCTAGCACTCAGGAGGCCAAGGCAGGTGGATCTCTGTGAGTTCAAGCCAAGCTTGGTCTACAGAGTGAGTTCCAGACCAGCTGGGGCTACAGGGAAACCCTATCTCAACAAACAAACAAACAACAACAAAAAAGAATTAATGCTTTTCTTGTTGTACCATAAAATGTTTTTAAATTTAGTCCATACTGGAAATACTTTTATGATAAGCTGAAACAATTACTGAAGTTTGTGAATAGAACTTGTGGTGGTTTGAATGAGTGTACCCCATAGGCTTTAAGTATTCAGACATTTTGTCTCAGGTTGGTGGCACTGTTCTTGGAGGTCTTAGAAGATGTGGCCATGATGGAGGAAGTACGTCATTGGGGGCAGGCTTAGTGAGTTTAACAAGCCTTGCTGTCTCCAGTCTCTCTCTCTCTTGGCTTCCTGTGCTCATTGCAAGATGTGACCCTCTGCTTGCTGCTCCAGCCCTGACCACCATGCTTCCCGCCACAATGGACTCTAATTCCCTGGAACTGTCAATCATAAACTCAAATAAACTCTTCCTTTTATAAGATCCCTTGCTCATGGTGGATTTATCACAGTAACAGAAAAGTGACTAATACAGAACTCTAGCATTATTTAGTGTGTAGAGGTAGAAATGAGAATTCTTTTCTTGAAAAATGTATTGCAATGCAGGCTTTTCATTGGTGCATGATTATATTAGTGTGCTTTTTTCATCCTGTTTTCAAAACTTTTTAATTGAATTAAATTTTTGTTTATTTTATACACAATCATCTGTGCTGGAGAGCTTTAGTGTCAACTTGACACACCTGGGTTGAGGGAGCCTCAATTGGGGAATTGGCTCCATTGGATTGGCCTGTGGCCACATCTGTGGAGTATTGTCTTAATTGTCAAGCAGTGTGGGAGGGCCCAGCCCACAATGAGTAGTGCCACCCTGGGCAGGTTGTTGTGTACTGTATAAGAAGGCAGGCTGGGCATGAGCCAGAGGAGCAAGCCAGTGAACAGCATTCCTCCATGGCCTTTGCTTCAGCTCCTGCCTCCTGGTTCCTGCCCTGAGTTCCTGCCTTGGGCTCCATAAGTGATGAACTGTGACCCAGGAGATGTAAGCTGAATAAACCCTTTCCTCCCCAAGTTGGTGTCAGTCAGAGTGTTTTGTCACAGCAATGGAAGACAACTAGAACAACATCTTAATATTCTTTGTACTCCTTCTTCCATCTGCACCCTCTCATAATGCCTCCATAGGACCGCAGAGGTCAGAAGAGGGTGTTGGATTCCCCTGGAACTGGAGTTCTCCTGGAATTGGAGTTTCAGATGGTTCTCTGCCACCATGTGGGTGCTGGGGATCGAACCCAGGTCCTCTGTAAGAGCGGTCAGCACTCTTAAACACTAGGCCATCTCTCCAGCCCCCTGAAAATAATATTTTAATCTCAGCACTTGGGACACTGAGGCAGGCAGATCTCTATGAGTTCAATGTCAGCTTGGTGTTCATAGTGAGCTCCAGGCCAGGTGGGGCCAAAAAGAAATTTAAAAAATGTTTGTGATTGTAATATCTTCTTTGTCAATTTTTCCTTTGGTAAGAATGAAGTGGCCCACTTTATTTATTTATTTATTTATTTTAATAGTTTTAGTTTGAAGTCAATTTTGTCAGATATTTGATGGCAGCTTTGTCTTGTTTCCTAGTGCTTTTTGGTTGGAATATATCTATATCTATCTCTATCTCTATCTCTATCTCTATCTATATCTATATCTATATCTATATCTATATCAATTTTTTTTTACATCTTTTCACCTTAAGATAGGGCCTGTTGTTGGAGGTGAGATGAGTTTCTTGTAGAGAACAAAAATATTGATTTTGTTTCTAAATTCATTCAACTAGCCTCTTTCTTTTGAATGGGGAATCCAGGCCATTGATATATAAAGTTATTATAAGATGGGTATTGGTTGCTGTCCTTTGAATTTCAGTTTTCATTCTCGGCCTAATTTTGTGTTTCCCCTATTATATCTCCATTTAATTTCTTTCCGTTGCCTTTTGGGTGTAGTTTTTCCTTTCTTCAGTCCTTTGTATTGGTTTGAGTATTCTCTGAAGGGTGGGTTGTTGGATATGATTTTTTTTCTTTAATTGTTTATTTTTTTAAGGGATTCTACAATATAAGAGCACAGTTGGGATATGATTTTTTTCTGCCTGTTTGTGTCATGAAAGATTTTTCTTTCCCCTTCAACCATAATAAACAGCTTTGCTGGATTAATTATTCTGGGTTGGCATCTACAGTCATTCAGAACTGGGAATACTTGGTCAAGGTTCTTCTGGCTTTCATAGTTTGCACTGAAAGGTCAGCTGTAATTCTGATGGGTTCTATTTTATGTGTGGAGCTTTCAGTATTCTCTCTTTGTTCTATACATTTAGTGTTTTTGCTATGGTATGCTGCAGGGAGTTTCCTTTCTGGTCCTATTTAGTATTTAATGTGCTTCTTTTACTTGTGTATGTCTTTCCTTAATTTTGGAAAATTTTCTTCTATAATCCTGTTGATATTCTGGTCAATACCATTTATCTGAGATTCTCCTCCTTCCTCAATGCCTATGATGTATAACTTTCGTCTTTTCAGGGTTTCCCATATTTCCTTCATATTCCATTCTTTTTTTTTTTTTTTTTGACTTTTTCAGACAGGGTCTCCCTGTAGCCCTAGCTGTCCTGAACTCACTCTGTAGACCAGGATGGCCTTGAACTCACAAAGATCCACCTGCCTCTGCCTCCCAAGTGCTGGGATTAAAGGCGTGTGCCACCACGCCCGGCTTCCAATCTTTTTTTTTTTTTTTTTAATATTATGTTCTTTGCCTGGGAGCTCCAATTCTTCAACTTTATTGTCCAATCTTGACATTCTCTTTCCCATTTTATTCATTCCTTTGGAGGATTTCTCCTGTTGTTTCAAACTAGCTTGAGTTTTCCCTTCCCTCTTTATTTCAGCCTGAGTTTGTTGAATATTTCTATCCTTTTTTTTAAATTCAGTGAGAAGTTTGTTCCTATCCTCTTTATTTCTTTTAGTTATTTTTTGTATGTTCTTTAGATTCATTGAATTTTTAATCATATTTATTATTGTTCTTTTAAATTCTGTGTCCTGGGTTATCTCTAGGGGTTTCTCATTGTAGAACTCTTCTATAGGTCTGGTAGTGTTTGGTAGAAACATATGACTTTGATTTTTATATTATTATTATGTTATTATTGTTTTGGCACATGGGTTTCTTTTGTTGCTTGTGTTTCTGGTATGAAACTCAAGCCTTCCTTTATTGAGTTGAAGTCTGATTCTGCATTATTTATGTGTCTTGGTTGCTCTCTGATTGGGTTTGAAAAGCTGGTTGATGTAGGCTTTAGGATCTCTCCTTTGATTTTATATTGGAGGGATAAGATGTTTCCAGTCAGGCTGCTCAGGGATTCTCCAGGAGGATGAAACAGCCCTAGATAGATAGGGATACTTTAGACATCATTTAGACATGGATAGTGCCAAAGTCCAAAGAGGAGATAGTTAATGGATGTGCTGGTCCCTACTAGTTGTCAGAGAAGCCTAATCCCTGGAGCAGGAGGGACTGCAGATGGTCCTGTCCCAAAGCTGGGGGGTGGGCAGGGTGAGATTTTAGATGCTCACCCTTTGGCAGCTCTGTCAAGTAGTCTCAGGCAGTCTCCAAAAGTCTTTCATTCTTGTTCTTAGTAACCTTTGTTCTTTCTAGATCACTATCTATAACCTTAACAAACTACTTTTGAAAATGACATTTCCACCTTTTGCTCTCCCCAAGTTGATGGCATTGCATTTTAAATTAGGGATTACAGCACCTTCTGTCAGAAGAGTGGTGCCCAGTATGAATACCTAAAAGGAAAGAACTTCCTTTCAAAGGGATGGTTTTCATATGATAATCAGTTCAGTTCTAAACAATCAAAAAGCAGTGGTTACACTTGTAATTACCTGATTTCATGAATATTTATAAGTCATTACACTCATTTACTACTTTGTACTTTAGGTCATCTAGAATAGCATTACCACGCCCTTCTGGTAAAATAAGTTATTTTGTAAAGCAAGAACAACTTGATATTCAGGATAGGAACTCAGTGAGTAATATGTTCTTTGTACTTTTCAAGTTTCCTGTAATTCTTCCTTCAAAATGGAGATTGTATATCCACTTTTGCTATTCAATCAATGCTTAGCCCTGTTTCCTGTTCTCTCTCTTGAAAATGCTCCTTATTATAATATCATATGGAGTCACTTGTGTGTTTTAACTTAATCTTCTCTCTTCCTTCTGGTGAGAGACAGATGGAAAATGAAATTAAGCAAGGGTGAGTAGATATCTGAGGATCATACCTTAGTCCTCTTTGGGGTGGGGGCGCACTGGGTTACTTCACTTGGCATAATGGCTTTGATTTCCATCCATTTACCTGCAAAGTTCATGATGTCATTTTTCTTTACCGCTGCATAGAATTCCATTGTGTAGATGTGCCACATTTTCTCTATCCACTCGTAGGTTGAGGGACACTTGGGTTGGTTCCAGCTCCTTGCTATTGTGAAGAGAGCTGCAATAAACATAGATGTACATCTATCTCTGTGATAGGATGAGTCTTGTGGTATATACCTAGGAATGGTATGACTGGGTCAGGTGTTAGGCTCATTTTCAGTTTCTTAAGGGTTCTCCACACTGCTTTCCATAGGGGTTTGATGAGTTTGCATTCCTATCAGCAGTGGATTAGTGCTCCCCTTTCCCCACAACCTCTCCAGCATTTGGTATCCTTTGCTTTCTGGATCACAGCTAGCCTTACTGGAGTAAAATGAAATCTTAAGGTGGATTTAATTTGCATTTCCTTAATTATTAGTGATGTCGAGCACTTTTTAAATTTGTTTTTTAATTGTTATTAAACTTTTTCCATACATCATACATCATTTCTCAATTGACTTTAGAGTCACTTCCCTTTCCATACCCCCCACCCCACCTGAGTTCCTGGACTCTGCTATACATGTATTGCATCTTTTTTTGAGTCTTTCCAGATTTTTTTCGAGTTCTTTTGTTGTTGTTGTTCTCTCCAACTTGTATTGCTTCAATATATGCAGTTTTCAAGTATTTTTGTTAAGAATTTTTGCATCTGTGTTCATTAGTGAAACGGGTCTATAATTTTCTTTTTTTGGTTGTATCTTTGTCTGGTTTTCTTGTTAGAGTGATGTTGGCTTCATAGAAGGAATTTAGATTTCCTTGGGTTTCTATCCTCTTGAATAATTTGAGTGGTAGTTGCTGTAGGTCTTTATTTAGTTTTTTTTCAAAGCCAACTTTTACTGAAGCTTTGTACATTTCATACAAAATTTCCGATCATGTCTAGCTGCATTAACCCTTCCTTGCCCCCCCACCAGAGCTCATGCATTCTACCAAACATGTTTTTCATTTTTTTCTCAGTCTCTTAAAAATTTTGATGCAGAAGTTTACTGTTTTGAGCAGAATTTCACCATTTCAGTCATTTCTTTGACCCAGTCTTTTGTTGTTTTTCCTTCCAATTTGCATTACTCCGAAATATGCATATATGCATGTTACATATATCTTTTAGCATTTTCAGATTATGGTTTCTTTTTTTTTTATTTGGCTGAAAGATGTCATGTTTGAATTCTCCTTCTTGGCAAGCCCAAACAGCCATCAGTCCTGCTGTTGTGCTCTACACTGGGGTTTTCCCTTCCAATAGTCACCAATGAGGTCCAGTAAGCACCACGTCCTGTCTTGATCCTCCTGTATTGGTCTCCATGATACAGCCTGGGTAGTCCAACAATGGCAATCAATACTCTGATGAGGCTGAAACACCTGTAGTAGCTCAGTCCACAAGCTGGGTATCTCAACAGTTACCATCTGGCATTGAAGTTTTGGAGGATTCTTGGAGAGACATGAGACTTCAGTCCATATTGGAAAGTTGAAAGCTGTGTCTCATGTCTTTGAAGGATGGCAAAAGCAGTGGCAGCCTCTGGGTAGCTTTTAAGGTGTCTCATAGGTTTTGCTGTGTTGTGTCATCCCTTTCATTTAGTGCCAGGAATGCTTTTCTTTTTCTTTCTTTCTTTCTTTCTTTCTTTCTTTCTTTCTTTCTTTCTTTCTTTCTTTCTTTCTTTCTTTCTTTCTCTCTCTCTCTCTCTCTCTCTTTCTTTCTTTCTTTCTTTCTTTCCTTCCTTCTCCTTTCTTTCTTATTTCTCCTTTGAGGCATTCGTTACTTCAGTAGTATGTTGCTTAGTCTCCATGTATTCTTGTAGCTAATAGGATCTTTCTGGTGTTGATATTAAGCTTTATTGTACTGCATTCTGATAGGATGCATGACATTATTTCAATATTTTTGTATTTTCTGAGATTTGCTCTGTGTCCCAGTATATGGTTGATTTTGGAAAATGTTACATGGGGTGCTGAGTAGAAAGTTTATTATTTGGTGTTTGGGTGTAATATTTGGTAGACGGTCTGTTAGGTCCATTTGCTGTATTGTATTGTTCAGTTCAGATGTCTCTCTGTTTATACTTTGTCCAGTTTCCCTGTCCAATGGACTTAGTAGGGTATTAAAGTCTCTCACTATTAGTGTTCTGGGACCGATCTGTGCCTTGAAGTCCTTCAGGATTGTGTTTATGAAGTTTTGTGCACCAGTGTTTGGTACATATATATGTATGACTGTGAGATCTTCATGGTTGATTGATCCTTTGATAAGGTTGTAGCGACCCTCTTCATCTAGTGGGTCATGTAGTGACCATCTTCTGATTAGTTTTACTTGGAAATATATTTTGTCTGATATTAAAATAGTAACTCCTGCTTGCTTTTTGGTACCATTTGCTTGAAATATTTTTTTTCCATTTTTTTACCTTAAGATGGTGGCTGTCTTTGAAGGTGAGGTGTGGACAGCAGAAAGATGGATTCAGTTCCTTAATCCATTCTCCCAGTCTGTGTCTCTTGATTGGGGTGTTTAGAACTTTAATATTTAGTGTTAATATTGAGAGATGTATATTTCTTTCCTTCAGTTTATTTTCTGTTTGCATTCTTGGTCTATATATGAATTTCTGGGTTTATTCCTTCATTAATTACTCTCTCTTGCTGCTTGGGGTTAGTTGCTCCTTTTCTCTGTCCTCTGAGTTGCTTTGAGTATTTTCTGGAGGGTTGGTTTTCTAGACATATATTCTTTCATCTTGTTTATATCATGGAATATTTTCCTTTCTCCTTCAATTATAATTGATATTTTTGCTGGATAGAGTAACCTGGGTTGGCATCTGTAGTCATTTAGTACTGGAAATACTTTGGTCCAAGCTCTTTTGGCTTTCATCCTTTGCATTGAAAAGTCAGTTGTAATTCTGATAGGTTTTCCTTTATAACTTGTTTTTCCTTTGTAACTTGTTTTTCTCTTGTGGCTTTTAGTATTCTGTTTTTGTTTTGAGTATCTAGAACTTTGATTATGATATGGTGTGGGGAGTTTCTTTTCTGATCTTGTCTATTTGGTGTTCTATGTGCTTCTTGTGTTTGTACGGGTTTGTCTTTTTTCAGTTTGGGAAAATTTTCTTCTATAATTCTATTAAAGATCTGGTCCATACCATTATCCTGGGATTCTTCTCCTTCCTCTATCCCTAGGATGCAGAGGTTTGGTCTCTTCATGATGTCCCACATATCCTGGTTATTCCATTCTTGTGTTGTTTTTTTTTTTTTTCATTTTTAGATTTTTTTCATAGTCTTTCCTTGAGCTCTTCAGTTCTTCCACATTATTTTCTAGGGTTGATATTCTATTTCTGCTTCATCCATTCTGTTACTGAGGCTTTCTCTTGCCCTTTCCTGTTAACTGGATGAATGTTGAGATTCCTTTAGTATTTCCAATTCTTTCCAGAGTTGGCCATTCTCTCCTTTTAGTTTTTCAGTTTCTTTTTTCATTTCAGCCTGAGATATTTTTTTTCAGTGTTTCCATTTCCTTCTTGGGTTGGTCATTCTCTCCCTTTAGGCCATCAATTTCTTTGAGTATATCTATGATTTATTTATTTATTTATTTATTTATTTATTTATTTATTTATTTAGTTTGTGTTTTTTTGAGACAGGGTCTCTCTTTAGTCCCAGCTGGCCTGTAACTCACTCTGTAGACCAGGCTGGCCTTGAATTAAGCAAGATCTGCTTGAAGATTTGTGTCCTGGGTTACCACCAAGAGATCTCATTGTTGGAAATCCTCTATAAGACTTATAGAGTTTGGGGGGGATTTCTTATTTGCTTTTCCCATGTTGTTGATTTTTTTGCATGTTCTTTTGGCATGTGGATTCATTTATTTTGTTTATAATCTGATGTGAAATTCAAGTGTTTCTTCACTGTGATGTAGGCCTGTTCCTTTAGTTTGACTGGGGGAGGGTTGATTTGCCCCAAGCAGTGGCAACCTGGCTGCAGCCTCAGTTTCCCTAAATATCCTGGTTCCCAGCCAGGTGAGCTGGCTCTTATTGAGCCTGTGGTGGAAGCTGAGGGGCCACTGACTGCTGCCTCAGTGTCCCTATAGATCCCATAAAAGATTTATTATAAATATCAATCTTCATGTAAATGTTATGTGTTGCATTGCATATATGTGTGTATGTGTGTGTGTGTGTGTGTATGTGTATGTGTGTATGTGTGTGTGTGTATAACAAATTTCAGGTTTTTTGTGTAAATGCCTGTGTTTTTTTCTTCTCTAGACCCATGATTTGCAAGCATTTTAAAAATTACAAAATTTTAATAATGCTGTGAAACAGTTCTAAACTCAGTTTTCAGTAGTAGAGTTGTTCTAGAGAGGTTTAATGGTGAACCTGACAGAAGCTAGAGTCATGTGGAAGAAAAGCTTCAGTGAATCAGATTGGCCCGTGGGCAAGTTTGTTTGTAGGGACTGTCTTATTAACTTATACAGGAGAGCCTAACCCCCTGTGGGTGGCACCATCCTAGGCAAGTGGTGCTGGGCTGTGTCAGAAAGCTAGCTGAGCATGAGCTGGAAAGCACGCCTGAAGACACTCTTCCTCTGTGCTTCTCCTTCAAGCCCTGCTTGACTTTCTGCCCTGTTTCCCCAATGACACACTGTGACTTGGGAATTTAAGCCAAATAAATCCTGTCCTTACCTAAATTGCTTTTGGTCAGAGTGCTTTATCACAGCTACAGAAATCAAATTAGAACAGGTTCTTTTAATCTCCATTAGCCAAAATAGCATGTAAAGTGAAAAAATTGTATCATTTACATAATGTCAGCTAGTTAGCATACAGAGAGCCCTAATCTGTTTAACTCTCACCCCAGCTTTAGAGTTATAGTCCTTATTTATATGAGACTATTGAGGAATAGGCAGGATTGTATTTGCCCCACACCACATAGAAAGTGTCGGAGATGCTATTCAAATCCAGGCTGCTGAAAAAGTCCCTCTATATCACAATATGCCTTCACGAGCTCAGTAGCATTAAAGAACTGATTTATATTTTATTTACTATAGTATATGTATGTATATGTTTTTAAATTATTTTGTTTGTGACACTGTGTGTGTGTGTATGAATGCTGTGGCAAGAGTGTGGAGGTCAGAGGATGAGTTTTGGGAGTCAGTTTGCTCCTTCCTTTTGGGTTTTGGGAATTGAACTCAGGTCATCAGGTTTACCTACTTGGCCATGTTGCCAACCCACAATAAATAATAAATAAATAAATAAATAAATAAATAAATAAATGTGTGTGTGTGTGTGTGTAAGTTTCAACAGTTGCTATCTGAATTTGAACTGGAATCAATCTGAGGGTAAAACAGATGCCAAAATTTATATTGAACACATTTTAATGCCCCTTATACAATCAGTCTTTTAGCTGGACGTCTGTGTGTTTAAGAGACCCTACTCTGAGTGTCAGTGCAATTGTTCCTGTGGCATTCTCCTAACTTTCTGTCAGAATCGTGACTATTCTCCTTTAGCACTTCCTCCATAGGCACTTGTTAGCTTTCTTGAACTGAAGTCTTAAAATTACAACTTTATATATAATTACATTTTTTTGGCATTTTTTTTGTAATCCAATTTTTTGCATCACATATTAAATACATCTGTGATTGTATTTAGATATTCCTCCCTCTGCCAATCCCTCCCACTACCCCAACCACACTCATTGTACCCAATTCCATATATATATATATATATATATATATATATATTACATAAATACACATATGGAGCCATCCCTGCATCTCTGGACTAAAGCTGACTTGATCATGGTGGAGAATCTTCTTGATGTATGTCTGTATGTGGGTTGCTCGCAATTTATGGAAAATATTTTCTCATATATGTTCATTAAGGATATGGGTTTACAGTTTCTTTTCTGGTTGTATTTTTACCTGGTTTTGGGATTAGAGTAATTCTGGCTTCATAGAATGAGACTGAGAATTCTCCTATTGTTATTATTATTTTTTTAACAATTTAAAGTAGTGTTGATTGTAGATCTTTAAATTTCTGATAAAATTCTGCTGTGAATCCATCTGGGCAAGGGCTTTTTTTTTTAGTCAGGAGTATTCCTGTTTAGATTTCCTTATTTATTTTATGTCTGTTTAAGCTGTTGAGCTCGTCTTGGTTTATGTTTGGTGGTTTCCATGAATTTTGAAATTCATCCATTCTTTTTAAGTTTTCGAATTTAATAGCATAAAGGTTTTAAAAATATTCCCACACTATATTCTGGATCTTTCTGGTGTCTGTTGTGATATTTCCCCCTTTCATCTCTAATTTTTCGATTTGGTGTTGCTCTTTCTTTCTTTTGTTTAACTGGGTTAAGGGTCTGTCCATCCCATTTACCTTTCAAAGGACTAACTCCATTGACTTTTGCATTGTTTTCTTTGTTTCTATTTCACTAATTTCTGCTCTTCTCTTTGTTATTTATTCTTGTTTGTTGGGTTTGGGTTTCATTTGTTTTTGCCTTTTCAGTGTCTTGAATTGTTTTGTTAGGCCATTTTGTTAATGCTTTTACTGATGTTTTGTGTATTTCAGACATCATTTTGCAGTTCAGTTTAGACATATTCCCCTTTCCCTTCCTCCCACCCCACCCAGATCATGCACTCTGCCATAACTATCCTTCTTCTTTCTCTTAGTCTTTTTTTTTTATGTTTAGGAATTCGCATTTTTCTCCCTTAATTTTATATTACTCTAAAATATGCATATATACATTCCACTCATATACAGCAATCACAGAGTCTATGAGTAAGTGGTGGATCAATTCTAGAGCCCATTAAGAGATTTACACTATAACAACATAGTTGCTTTCAGATAAATGGAAATATAACAATAATGTTATTTAGCTTGCCTTTCATCTGGGGATTTGGTGTTAGCCATCCACAAATGAGGGAGACCATTCACCACTTGTTTTTCTGGAACTGTTACTTCACTTAGTATAATGGCTTGGACTTCCATCCATTTACCTGCAAAATTCATGATGTCATCTTTACCACAGAGTAGTACTCCATTGTGTAGATGTACCACATTTTTGTCATCCACTCATCAGTTAAGGAGCATTTGGGTTGGTTCCAGCTCTTCACTATTATGAAGAGAGCTGCAATAAACATGGGTGTGCATGTATCTTTGCAGTAGGATGAGTCTTGTGGGTATATACCCAGGAGTGGTATGGCTGGGTCAGGTGGTAGGCTCATTTTGAATCTTTTAAGGGGTTTCCACACTCCTTTCCATAATGGTTGTACAAGTTTACATTCCCACCAGCAGTGGATGAGTGTTCCCCTTTCCCCACAACCTCTCCAGCATTTGGTGTCTTTTGTGTTCTTGATTTTAGCCAGTCATACTGGAATGAGATGATATCTGAGAGTGGTTTTAATTTGCATTTCCTTAAATATTAAAGATGTTGAACACTTTTGAAGATGTTTGTCAGCAATCTTTCCTTCCTTACTGGTGAAGTCTCTGTTCAGCTCTTTACTCCATCTTTTGAGTAGGTCATTTGTTTTCTTCTCTGTTTTTTTTTATTTTTTTTTTTTTTTTTTTTTTTGGTGCTTTGTGAGACAGGGCTCCCTGTACTCTGGCTGTCCTGGATAACTCCCACTCTGTATGACCAAGGCGCCCCGACCCACAAATCCGCGTGCCCGCCTCCCAAGCAGGAAAAGGCCGCCCAACCGCCCGTCATTATTTATCTCCTGATGTACAATGTCTGTCTGCATGTAGGTCTGTGCACCCGTGTCGTGCAATGCCGCGGAGGTCAGAAGAGGGCGTCGGATTCCCCTGGAACTGGAGTTCTCCTGGAATTGGAGCTTCAGACGGTTCTCAGCCGCCATGTGGGTGCTGGGGATCGAACCCAGGTCCTCTGTAAGAGCGGTCGGCGCTCTTAACCGCTAGGCCATCTCTCCAGCCCCCCCCCCTTTTTTTTAATATGGGCACTTAGGGCTATAAATTTCCCTCTCAAGTCTTCTTTTAAAGTATCCCACAAGTTTTGTTGTGTTGTATTGTCTTTTTCATTCAGTTCTGTGAATACTTTTATATCACTCTTTGTTTCTTCCTTGACCCATTCATTATTCAGCATGGTGTTGTTAAGTCTTCATGTGTTCTTGTAGGTAGTTGGGCTTATTCTAGTGTTCATATTGAGCTTTATTTCACTGTGGTCAGATAGAATGCATGGAATGATTTAAATCCTTTTGTATTTGCTGATATCTCTTTTGTGCTCCAGTATGTGGTTGATTTTGGACAATGTTCTATGAGGTTCTGAGTAGAAAGTATATTCTCTGGTGTTTGGAAGGAATATTCTGTAGATGTCTGTGAGGTCCATTTGGTGTATTGTATTGTTCAGTTCTAATGTCTCTCTGTTTATTTTTTTGTCCAGTTGATCTATCCAAGGGGCTCAGTGGGGTATTGAAGTCCCCCACTATTATTGTGTTAGGATTAATCTGTGTCTTGAGGTCCTGCAGAGTGGTATTTATAAAGTTAGTTGCACCAGAGTTTGGTGCATAGATATTTAGGATTGTGAAGTCTTCATTGTTAATTGTTCCTGTTACAAGGATGTAATGGCCCTCTTTGTCTCTTCTGATTTGTTTTGCTTTGAGATCTATTTTGTCTGATATTAGAATAGCCACTCCAGCTTGTTTCTTGGTACCATTCCCTTGGAACATTTTTTTTCCATCCTTTCACTCTAAGGTGTTGTCTGTCTTTGAGGGTGAGATGGGTTTATTGTAGAAATCATATAGAAGGATTCTGCTTCCTAATCCATTCTCCCAGTCTATGTCTTTTGATTGGGGAGTTTAGACCATTACTATTTAAGGTTATTATTGAGAGATGTGTGTTGCTTCCTTTCTTCTTATTTTTTGTTTGCATTCTTGGTCTAGTTTTGTATTTACTCTATTATGCTTTTGTTGATTTCTCTCTTTAATTGCTTAGGGATAGTTGCTCCTTTCCTCTGTTCTTTGGATTGCTTCGAGGATTTTCTGAAGTGTTGGTTTCTTTCTTTTTTTTTCTATTTATTATTTTTTATATCTATGAGTTTATTGGCTGTATGTAGGTTGGTGCACCCATGTCGTGCAATGCCATGGAGGTCAGAAGAGGGCGTCGGATTCCCCTGGAACTGGAATTAAAGATGGTTCTTAGCTGCCATGTGGGGGCTGGGAATTGAACCCAGGTCCTCTGCAAGAGCAGTCGGTGCTCTTAATGGCTGAGCATTCTCTTCAGACCCCAAAGTGTTGGTTTCTTATACATGTATTCTTTCATCTTGTCAATGTCATGAAAGATTTTTCTTTCTCCTTTAACTCTAACTGACATTTTTGCTGGATATAGTAGTCTGGGTTGGCATCTAAAGTTGTTTTGCATAGGGAATACTTTGGTCCATGTTTTTCTAGCTTTCATGGTTTGGAGTGAGAAGTCAGTTGTGATTTTGATGGGTTTCCCCTTATATGTAACCTGCTGTTTTTCTCTTGTGGCTTTCAATTTTGTCTTTGTTTTGAGCATCTAGTGTTTTAACAATTATATGATGTGAGGAGTTTCTTTTCTGGTCCTGTCTATTTGGTGTTCTATGTGCTACTTGTATTTGTATGGGATTGTCTTTTTTCAGTTTGGGGAAATTTTCTTCTATTATCCTGTTGAAGATCTGGTCAATAATGTTGTCTTGGGATTCTTCTCCTTCCTCTATCTCTATGATGTGGAGGTTTGGTCTTTTCATAGTGTACCACATTTCCTGGTTGTTACACTCTTGTGTTTTAAAAAATTTTTTTCATAATCTTTACTTGGCCTTTCTAGTTGTTCCATATTATCCTGCAGGTCTGATATTCTTTTTTCTGCTTCTTCCATTTTGCTGCTGAGGCTTTTTCCCATCCTTTCCTGGTGGTTGGATGAATGTTCAATATCCTTTTTCATTTCATCCTGTGATTTCTTTAGATTTTTCACTTCCCTGTGGAGCCTGTCATTCTCATCTTGTAGCTCCTTTGTTCGTTGGTCATTTTCTTTTTTTCATTACGGCATGGGATCTTTTCAGTGTTTTCACTTCCTTCCAGGGTTTGCCATTTTCTCTCTCTAAGTCCTTCTTGAGCTTTTCAATCTCTCCCCTTAGTTCTTTCCACCATTTTTCATTATCTCCCTCTAGGTCCTGCTTGAGTTTTTCATTCTCTTCCCTTAGTTCTCTAATTTCTTTGAATATGTCTACATTTGTTCTTCTAAGGTCAGTGTTTTGGCTTCTTTCCTCAGCAATCTCATTGTAGGGATCTCTGTAGGGTTGGTAGAGTTGAGTGTGGATTTATTATGCGCTTTTCCCATGTTGTTTTATCTTTGTGTCTTTGGCATGTGGATTTGTTTATTTGTTTCTTTGAATTCTGGCACCTCAATGTTGGCTGCACAGACTATAATCACCAATGCTCTACCTGTTAGGTCCTCTGCACCAGAGCTCCACCAGGTTTTCAGTGGATGTTGGGTTGTTTTTCTACTTTGGCCCATGTGCCTGTAGGTCCCCAAGTGTCAAGGGAGTTTTGCCTTGCCTCACTGGCACCTCACTGACTCTGTGCACCTGTCTGGAGTCCGTCCAAGCTGGGACTTCCAGGGGCAGGTGGTGAGCATCCCAAGGGTCAAGGGAGGTCTGCCTTGCCTCACTGGCACTTCACTGACTTTGTGCGCCTGTCTGGAGTTTGAGCTGGGACTTCTGGGGGCAGGTGGTGAGCCGCTCAAGGGTCAAGGCAGGTCCGCCTTGCCTCACCAACACCTCACTGACTCTGTGCGCCTGTCTGGCATAGGGATTTTTTTTTTTTTACCTTGATATGCTATGGGGGAATTTCTCTTCGGTTCCTATCAATTTGGTGTTCCTCGTACTTCTATGGGTATGTCTTTCCTTAATTTACACACGTTTTTTTTTATAATCATGTGGAAGATCTAACCAACACATTTTAGTTAGGATTCTTCTCCTTCCTCTATACCTATGATGCATACATTTGGTCTTTTCATTGTGTCCTACCTTTCTTGCATATTTGATTCCTGTGGGTTTCAAAAAAATTTCATATTCTTTTCTTGAGTAGTCCAATTCTACAATTTTATTGTCCAGTCTTGACATTCTGCTTTCCATTTCATTCTTGCTGTTATCCAGGTTTTCTCCTATTGTTTTATTTATTTTTTAAATTAATTTATTATTTTTTATGTGTATGAGTGTACTGTCTGCATGTAGGTTGGTGTACCCGTGTCATGCAATGCCATGGAGGTCAGAAGAGGATGTCTGATTCCCCTGGAACTGGATTCAAAGACGGTTCTTAGCTGCCATGTGGGTGCTGGGAATTGAACCTGAGTCATCTGCAAGAGCAGTCCGTGCTTTTAACCACTGAACCATATCTCCAGCCCCTCTCCTATTGATTTAAATTAGCTTATTGAGTTTTTCATTTCCTTCTTAATTTCAGCCTGAGTTTTTGTGACTATTTCTATGTTCTTTTGTGAATTTATTCAGAAATTTATCCCTCTTTTAGTTCTTTGAGTTGTTTGTGTGTTCTTTAAATTCATTGAATTCTTTGATTATGTTTTTTTTTTTTTTTTAATTCTGTGTCCTAGATTACCTTTAGGGGGTTCTCATTGTAGAACTCTTCTATAGCATTGGTAATGTTTGTTAGGGGCATATTATTTTGAATTTGTTATTGTTGTGTTTTGACATGTGGATTTCTTTTGTTGCTTATGATTATGTTATAAAACTCAGTCCTGCCTTTTTTGAGTTGAAATTTGATTCTGTTTGTATTAGTGATTGTTTTCTGATTGGGTATGAAAAGTTAGTTGCTTTAGCTTTCGGGTTATCTCTTTTGATTTTGTATAGGAGGGACCAGATGGATCCAGGCAGAGTACTTAGGACATCTCCAGGACAGTGAAGTGTCCAAGGAGAATGGATGTGCTAGTTCCTGGTAGGCAGCAGTGGGGGGGACTGCAGATCGTCCCAAAGCTGGTTGATGGGCATGGCAGGATTTGAGCAGTTCACCCCCAGAGGCTAAGTCAAGCAATCTCAATGAATATGATCTTACCTGTGCTTTTTCACAGATGACATTTATAATATGTTTGTAAATTCCTTCTAAACCCAGTTGGTTAAGAGGACTTTTATTCTTTTATACGAAAGAATTTTGAATTTTGTCAAATCTTTTTCTGCATCTATTAAAATAACTCTGCAAATTTATTCTTCATTCTCTTAAGATCACATTAATTTATGATAGATATTATATTAATTGATAATATCACATTAATTGATGATCATAGGATGAACCATCTTGCACCCCAATAATTAAATCCCTTTTGATCATGGCATACAATTTTTTTTTCACTCGGACATCCAAGGAAGGAGCCGGCCAAAATGAAAAGTTCTGGTGGAAGGCATATGATTTTTAGAATATGCTGCAGAATTCATTTTCTAGCACTCTGTTGAAGATTTTTACATCAATGTTCAAGAATGAGATCATGGTTGGTATAAGAGCTCTTAATAATATCTTTTCCAATATCTTCCAATTTTTCAGAAAGTCAATAACATTGTTGCCTTTATAGTAAGTCATTTTCTACCCAGAAAGTCTGCCAAATGCTATTAGAAAGACCTTCACTGTCTGCATGGAGCATGAGTGGAAGAAAAGGGTAGGGAATGATTTATACAATTAATATATATTTAGATTCTGCCATATTCATTAGGCCAGGAAAATGTTTCAGTTTGTTTTTGTTAACCCCCCTTACTCTTCTGCTGGCCTCTCCTATGCCTCTGTCTCTATCCCCAAGTTTCCCCCTCTCCGTTTTCATATTCTCTAAATTCTGCTATCCTTCAACCCTTAATGGCAGAAAAAAATGTATATGCAGTGTTTGCATTTGTACTTTTTCTATTTGTACTTCTAGAATCCAGCAGCAAAAGGCCTAGTGTGTAATGCTAAATGCTTATGAATTGTTGATAATTGAACCAATCATTAAATAAGAAAATAAATATGGGTAGAGCTCTATTTTAAGATTTTATACTTTGTTCTTGTTATTTTTTGAGAAATACTCTTCATACTCTACTGTTGTACATTTGGTGAATTTGTGGCAGGTCCATTCACCTCAAATGGAAGTTTGAGTACTGTAAAATATAAAAGGCAACAAAAATGCTGAAAGAGTTTTTAAAGCACACAATAGCACAATAATCTGAACAAGCTATTTTTTAATTTGTAAGATTAAAGCACTTGAGATATGAATATATTTATCAGTTTCAAACTACCTTAGTTTGCCAGATGAGATCAGAATGGGGAGGTTTTAAATAGAGTCAGCAAACTCTTTGTGTAATGTGCCAGATACTAAATATTTTAGAATTTCTGGTGCAGAAGATCTCAGTAACTACTCACTGTAGCTCAAAAAGAGCCATAAATAATTAATGAGAACAAATAAATGAACATGGCTGTGTTCGAATAAAACTTCACAAAACCAGGTAATGGGCCAGATTTGCCCACAGATTGATATTTGCCCCACCCTGGTTTAAAGCAAAGTCTACAAATATTGATCACAGAATAAAGATATAATGTAGCATCAGTTTTCTACTTCAGAGGAGATAAAATCATTCTCTTAGTGTCTAGAGAGCAGATGGCTCAGTAGTTAAGAGCGCCCATATCTATCAGCTCATAGCTACCTTTAACTCCCAGTAGAAGGGCTTCAAAGCCCTCTTCTGGCCTCCACAGGTACCTGTACATACATGAATTCACACACATACTCACACAGACACACACGTATATAATTTTAAAGTTAATAAAAATAGTTATCAAACTGATAAACAAATTCAGAAAAATTATGACATAGAATCAATGCACAATGTCACTTGATTTTTTTTTATAAATGGTGAACTCTCAGAAAAGGAATTTAAGAATCCCATTTCAGGGCTGGCGAGATGGCCTAGTGGTTAAGAGCGCTGACTGCTCTTGAAGAGTACCCGGGTTTGATCCCCAGCACTCACATGGCGGCTGAGAACCGTCCAGTTCCAGGGGAATCTGATGCCCTCTTCTGAACTCTGCGGCATCGCATGACACAGGTGCACAAACCTACAGGCAGACAGTACATTCATACACATAAAATAAATAAATAAAAAATAAAAAAAGAATCCCATTTCAAACAGCATAAAAAAGAACAAAAGATATAGGAACAAAGTATATCTTTTTATATAAGCAGTTGAAAGACCTGCACATTGAAAACAATAAATTATTGATAAAAAGAAAGAAAACAAAATCAAACAAAAACAACAATGAGAGCCTGTGCTCAAGGTTTGGAAGAATTAATATAGTTAAAGTTATGTAGAGATTAAATGCAATATATATAAATCTCAATAATATTATAAAGAAATAATAAAAATATCCTAAAATTCATTTGGAATCACAGAAAGATTCTATGTTGGGGACAACTGCTTTACCTGAATGCTGTGTAAAACATGCTTGATTCTGCACAATGCACCTGCAGTCAAGGATGTCTTAGCAATGTATGAATATGTGTGTTGTGGCAGATAAAAGGAATGCAGTGTCCCAGACTCTTGTTTTGATAAGAAAAGAGCACTCAAAGTACACACCATAAGTTCTGTTATGCTTAGCTACTTTCCTCTTACCAAACAAGTTCTCTATTTTTAAAAATTTTTTATTTATTTCTGTATGTGTATGAATGTATTGTCTGCATGCAAGTTTGTGCACCCATGACCGCGGAGGTCAGAAGAGGGTGTCAGATTCCCCTGGAACTGGAGTTCTCCTGGAATTGGAGTTTCAGATGGTTCTCGGCTGCCATGTGGGTGCTGGGGATCGAACCCGGGTCCTCTGCAAGAGCGGTCGGCGCTCTTAACCTCTAGGCCATCTCTCCAGCCCCACAAGTTCTCTATTTTAAATAGCATACCAAAAGGCCTTAAAGAAGCTTTCACAAGACTGTCTGCCTGAATAATGATCCGTTTGTTCTATTTATGTAAGTTAGGACAATAAAGACACAGTGGATTGAGAATTTTGGGGCCTCTCTGTTCCCTCAGCAGAGAGCCTCCTGGTATCCTACTCTTGAGATTCTAATTAAATAGTGTCTTTTCCTCATGCTCTGCTATCCCTTTCTAAGAATTCACTGAACCCCTGCTGCGCTAGGCATAGCAATTAGGTAGTGTTGAACACAAACAAAGCTGAAGGCATAAAACTTCCTGATTTCAAAATATATTACAAATTGACAGTAATTAAACAGTGCAATACTGGCATGAACCAATCAACCAACAGAATGGAGTTGGCAGCCCACAGAGAGGGCCTCACAAAATATGCCACTGATCCTCAATAAGGATATCAAGAGTGCACACTAAAGAAGATTGTCTAACCAATGTTACTGGGAAAACTGAGTATCTGTATGCAAAGGAATGGAATTTGTCCTTTGTTTTTTTCTAAATACAAATCAGTTCAAGGGCAGTAAATATTTATACACATGTTGTAAAATGATGGAATTCCTAGAAAAAATTATTGGTAAAGTCACAGGTTGGTTTCTTTGTAAATTGAATTTTGCAAATTTCATATGGTATATCTTAATCATATTTAGACCTCCTCCTCTATCTGCATCACTCCATAGCTCCACACCATGGATTCTGTAATATATGTTAATGCCTATCAAGCCAAACTTGTGTCCCCAAATGTCCTATGAGAGAATTCATCCACTGAAGCCTGCTCAACCTGTCTAGCTAGCACCATTCCCTTAAACAACTAACTCTCCCTGCCCCCCCGCCCCCCCAAAAAAAACCCAACTCCCTCTCCATGTAGTCATTGGTTGCTAATATTTCTTCAGCTAACTTTGGAGCTTTTTGCCCATTTTCCATTTCTGTGCTGGGTTTTTGTCTGGTTTGAGTTTGAATGGGTATTGTTCAAGCTGTTACCACTCTTGTGAGTTCAAAAGAGCAAGTTCGTAGCCACCTGGAAAACTTCTGCTTCCTTGTGGTCATCCACCAGCCCTGTCTTTTACAGTCTCTCTGTCCCTTGTTCTGCAGTAGCTCTTGTGGTTTGATATAGGTTTCCTGCCCAGAGATAAACACTCTGCAGTCTTTTATTCTGTATATTTTGGACAGCTGTCCATTTCTGTGTTAATAGCCCTCTGTTACATGAGGTAACAGAGGGCTATTACCAGCTTTGCTGGTAAGAGTTCAGAGCTGCATTAATATTTTCTTCTGCCACCTCTTTCACTATCTTCCCTGAACCTTAGGTATAGAGATTGCATTGTAGATGTCTCAGATATGGACAGCTCACAGACACTTATTCACTGCATTTGGCCAGCTGTGGAACTCTGTAATATTCTCCATTTGTTCCAAAGTGAAGCTTTCTTCATGATTGGTGAGAGGTACACTACTTGTTTGTAGATATAAGAATATATATTTAGAATACAGTCAGCAATTACATTGGTCTAGGCATGTGACAAAAGTTGATTTTTTTTCTTCAGGATCTATGAAACTGTTAGAATGAAACATAGGTAGTACCCTACAAGGTGTAGGTTCAGGAAAGGATTTTTTTTTAATTTTTATTTTATTTTTACTTATGTGTATGAATGTACTGTCTGTATGTAGGTTTGTGCACCTGTGTCATGCAATGCCGCGGAGGTCAGAAGAGGGTGTCGGATTCCCCTGGAACTGGAGTTCTCCTGGAATTGGAGCTTCAGACGGTTCTCAGCCGCCATGTGGGTGCTGGGGGTCGAACCCGGGTCCTCTACAAGAGCAGTCGGCACTCTTAACTGCTAGGCTATCTCTCCAGCCCCAGGAAAGGATTTTTATATCAGACACATGTCATTGGTCTTGTTAATATCATGTTGATAATATACCAAAAGCAAAAGCATGAAATGCAAATATAGAGCAAATGAGGTCAATTCACCTGAAAGTTTTAGAAAATTCCAGAGGAGTGAAAAGACAGTAGCATGGGAAAAATAGCAACCACCATCTCATAAAAAAGAGAAAGTTCTACAAATGAATGATGACAAGCACTAATAACTTAATTTAAAAATAGGCAAAGGATTAGAATAGACTTTTTCCAGAGGAGATTTGCAAGTTGTCATTAAGTATATGGAAAGATATTCAATATCATTAATTATGAGGGAATAGCAATTAAAAATTAGAAGATATTTTAGAAGACATTACCTCATACATATTAGAATGGTGGAATGGCTATACAGACACAACCACTGTTGACATGGATCCTGTGCTCACTGCCACCATTGCCACAAGGTCACATGTGCAAACTTTCAGTGTTCTGAAACACTTTGCTTCTCTATAATCATGAACCAGTTCTGGCCCTCAGAATCTTTCCACTTCTTCTGCAATGTTCCCCAAGCTGTGAGTGGGCAAGGTTTGATATAAGGGATGAGGTTTAATACAAGAGTCCTATTCAGAGATACACATTCTGAAACCTCTTATTCTTTAAAACTTGGCTAGCTGTGGCCTTCTATGTGCATCATTCTGTTGTATAAGGAAGCTTTACTAGTGAGAGTTGAGGGATGTGCTAGTATTCTCTCTGCTCCTTATTCTGCTATGTTCCCTGAACCTTCAGTGTAGAGGTTTAACTGTAGATGCGTCACCTAGGACTGGGCATCTCTCAGATGTATATTGGCTGTGTTTGGCCAGTTGTAGAATTCTGGAATAGCTTCCATCTGTTGTAAAAAGAAGCTTCTTTGATGAGTAGTATACAGTATGCTTGTCTGTAAATATAAAGATGTATGTTTCACTTGTGGTAAGAAATTTCATTTGTCTAGAGATATGACAGAGCTAGGGTTTTATCTAGGATCTATGACCTCTCCAGCCATGTCTATTTGGCTTTGTTTACAGTGCCACGCATGAGTTTGCTACCATTGAGAGTGCTTTATGTCCAATTAGATAGCTGTTTTAATTACACTCCCTCCATATAATAAAGCCAGTATTGCACCAGTAGAGGTAATTTGCTGTACCAGTTGTTAAGGTTATTAAGCATTAGGTCTGGTTTGGACCATTGATTATCTTTCTTCTTTAGCAGTTTGTGCATTATCATCTAGCGTTTTGAGAGCTAAACTTTAGGTAGAAGGTTCCAGGTCAGTTCCTGCTCCAGTCCTCTAAGTCCTGTACCCAAATTCTTCAGCACTAGGGTCTTGTCTTCTAGTTCTGGGATAAACCCCAAACCTCTGGCAATAGTTATTTTGGAAATATCTTAGACAATCTCACCAACCACTCAAAGGGAGGTCTCTCCTGTCTGGCCCTGCATTCTTTGCCATACAGCCCCAAGGTCTACATACACACTAGTGTTCAGACATTGTATGTGCATTTCTCAGGGGGCCTTATGGGAGTCACATTTCCCTGTGGGTCCCCTTAGCTCCGAAGTTCCATTAATCTCTTCTTGTATTTCCTCCAATCCAAACTTTCCTCCTCCCTCCCCAATCCCAGAGCCCTCATTACCTCCCCCTCTCCCCAATAACACCCACTTCCCACCATCCTCCTTCTCCTATGTTCCTTCCTCCCCACCATGCCTCTTTGGATGTTCCCACTCCCTTCCCTGCTGAACACTCCTATCTTCCCCACCTCCCCCTGGTAATGTCTGTTCCCTACTATTCCTCTCTTTCTAGTTCTTTCTTTTGTTTTACTTCTGTGTATCCTTTCCATTTTCCTGGTTCCTGCTGCTACACCAAAACATATACTCACATTTAAGAGGTTGGAGCTACAATCTGCAAATGAGGGATTACTTTTCGGAGTTAGTGTTATTTCAGTTCACATACAACTCTCTAGTTCCATCCATTTACCTGCAAACTTCATAATTTCATCTTTTCTTGCTGCTGAGTGGAACTACATTGTATAAATATACCACATTTTCATTATCCATTTGTCAGTTGAGGGACATTTAGGTTGTTTTCATTAATTAGCTAATGTCAAGAGACCAACAGCCAACAGTCAGGATATAAAACTTGCTTCACAGTAGGATGAGTCCTTTGAGTATATTTCAAGGACTGGTATAGCTGGGTCATATGGTAGATTCATTTTTAGTTTAATTAGTGTTCTCCACAGTGCTTTCCACAGTGGTTGCATGAGTTTGCATTCCTACCAGCAGTGAATGAGTGTTCCCCTTTCTCCACATCTTCACCTGCATTTGGTGTATTTTGTTCTCTTGATTTTTGCCAATTTAATTGATGTAAGATGGAATCTTAAAGTGGTTTTTATCTGCAGTTTTTTAATTAATAAGGACATTGGGCACTTTTTCAGGTGTTTCATACCCATTTTTATTTCTTTTTTTGAGAACTCTCTGTTAGGTCTATAGCCCATCATTTTATTGGGTCGTTTATTTTCTTGTTTCTTTTTTTGAGATTTTTGTATATTATGGATATTAATTCTCTCTTGGATCTGTAGCAGGGAAAGATTTTCTCCCACTCAGTTGGTTTTCTCTTTCCTTCCTTTGTTGTTTCTTTTGCTGTACGGAAGCTCTATAACTTAATGAGTTCCTACTTATTGACTGTTGACCTTAATGTCCTAGCCAATATCCAATTTAGAATGTCCTTTCCTATGCCTATATTTTGGAGGGTACTGCCTATATTTTCTTCTAACTGTTTCAGAATTTCAGGTTTTATATTGAGGTCTTTGATCAATTTGGAGTAACTTTTGAGCAGGGTGAAAGGTAAGGGTTCAATTTCATTCTTCTATAAGTTGAGATCCAGTTTGGTCAGGACCTTTGTTAAAGAAGCTGTCTTTCCTCCATTATGTGTTCTTAGCACCTTTGTGAAATGTCATGTGGCTGAAATTGCATGTACTCATGCTTTGGTCTTCTATTGTGTTCTGTTGGTCCATGTGTCTACTTTTATGCCAAGACCATGCTGTTTTTATGACTATAGCTTTATAATATAATCTGAGATCTGGATTTTCCCTGCATTGTTCTTTTTGCTGAAGATTGCTTTGGCTATCCTGGGTTATTTGTGATTCCATATTATTTTTAGGATGATTTATTTTTCTACCTCTGTGAAGAAAGTTGTGAGTATTTAATTGGGATTGGATTGAGTCTATAGATTGCTTTTGGCAAGATGGTCATTTTCACAATATTGATTCTACCAATTCTTGAGTATAGTAGATATTTTTATCTGTCAAAGTTTTCCTTTATCTCTTTCTTTAAAATTTGAAATTCTCCTTGTAGATCTCTTCAATGTCTTTAATTTATTCCTGAATATTTTATTATTTTGAAGTTATTGTAAATGGGAGGGTTTCCTTGAATTCTTTTTCTGATTGCTTGTTGTTGGTATATAGAAAATCTACTGAGTTTTGTAAGTTGATTTTGTAACCAGCCACTGCCCTGAAAGTATTAATTATTTCTTACAGTTTTCTGGTGGATTTTTTTGGATCTCATTGTATTAGTCATTTTTCTGTTGCTGTGATAAAACACCATGACCAAAGGAACTTATAAAATGAAGAGTTTATTTGAGCTTACGATTGATGGTTCCAGGGAATTAGAGTCTATTGTGGCGGGAGGCATGGTGGCTGGAGCTGGAGTAGCATGGTGGCTGGAGCTGCTCGCAATGAGCACAGGAAGCAGAGAGAGCGACTGGAGACTGCAAGACTTGTTAAACTCACTAAGCCTGTCCCCAATAACGTACTTCCTCTAGCATGAACACACCTTCTAAGACCTCCAAGAACAGTGCCACCAACTGGCGACAAATGTCTGAATACTTAAAGCCTATGGGGGACACTCATTCAAACCACCACATTCCACTCCCTGGCCCCCATAGGCTCCTGACCATATAAAATGCAAAATTCATTTAGTCCAACCTTAAAAGTCCCCTTACCAGTTTCAATGCCATTCAAAAGTCTACAGTCCAAGTCTCTTCTGAGACTTAGGCCAATCTCCTAAACTGTAAGCTCCTGTAAAATCAAAAGACAAATTACATACTCTCAATGTACAGTGGAACCGAATACACATTCCCATTCCAAAAGGGAGGAATAGAGGCACAGCAAGGAAATACTGGACCAAAACAAGACTGAAAACCTGCAGGGCAAACACCAAGTCCAGTAGCTCCATGTGCGACATCTGGGACTTGACTTCCAAAGGGCTTAGATGGCTCAGCTCTTCCAGCTTTGCTTGCAACATACATCTCTTTCTTAGGCTGGTACCACTCCCTGTATGCAGCTCTGCTTGGCAAATATCTCACAGGTCTGGCATCTCGAATGTCTTCTTGGGGTCTCTGCTGCCAACCAGGATTCACATTCACAGCTTCACGCAATGGCCTATCAGGGCCTTCTTTATTCAGGGACGCCCCTGCTGCACTCTGCCTGGCCTCTGTGGCTCTCTGAAACCGTGGAGGAAGAACTGATGACCCCTTCACTCTTGCAAACTTCATGCCTCTAAAGCCAGCACCACGTGAATGAAATTGCCGAATTTGGCTGCAAGTTCGGGATGGACTCTCTCCTACTTTAACCACATTTGCAAATTTTCTCTGCCCTGGACTTGTTGGAGTAGAAAACCTTTTCAGTATTTTCCTTTCAAAAGTTTGAGGATTAGCTGGGTGTGGTCTTGCCCTGAAGGTATTATTTCTGTTGTTTACTTGTAAATCTCGAGGCCCTTCCTTAATCACTTTAATCTCACTTTTTCCACTGTTTACTTGTAAATAGGTAGGCCTCTCCTTAATCACTTTAACTTCCTTATCAAAAGGAACCTCTCCTTCACAAGCCTTGGCACCACCTTTAATCTTCCTAGTGGGGTTTTCAGATCCAAACTGTACATTCTGCATTTCTTTCTGCCCCATCTGCTCTTCTTCACTGTAGATCTGTACAATATTCACCATTAATAGCCACGCCACCATTTCTACATTAGGCTGTCTTGAAATATCCTCTGCCAAAGACATTAGTACATTGATTTTCAACTTAGCATCAGGCAAGCATTTGGGCTGTGGGCAAACTGCTGCCAGACTCTTTATCAAAATATCCCAGTTGCTGCCTAAGTCTTTATTTTCCTCTGGAACTACATTCTTTTTTTTTTTGCAGCAAGGCTTTCTTCCAGGCTTCTACTAGAATGGCCTGTTAAGCTCTGCTTACAGTAGTCAACAGCTTTTCTAGCCCAAAGTTCCAAAGTCTTCCACATTTCTCCAAACATCCACATGGTCAGGTTCTTCACAGCCAACAGCTCACTCTCTCATACCAAATAACTGTGTTAGTCACTTTTCTGTTGCTGTGATAAAACACCATGACCAAAGGAACTTATAAAAGGAAGAGTTTATTTGAGCTTATGATTGACGGTTCCAGGGAATTAGAAGCCATTGTGGCAGGAGGCATGGTGGCTGAAGCTGGAGCAGCAAGCCGAGAGTCACATCTCGCAATAAGCACAGGAAGCAGAGAGAGCGACTGGAGACTGCAAGACTTGTTAAACTCACTAAGCCTGCCCCCAATAACATACTTCCTTTAGCATGGCCACACCTTCTAAGACCTCCAAGAAAAGTGCCATCAACTGGAGACAAATGTCTGAATACTTAAAGCCTATGGGGGACACTCATTCAAACCACGACACTCATGTATAATATCATATTGTCTTGAAATAGTGATAATTTGACCTCTCTTTTTCCAATTAGTACGCCTTTAATTTTCTTCTCTTATCTTATTGCTTGTGCAAGACTTTCAAGCACTATATTGAAAAGGAGTGGAGATAGTGGATAGCTCTGTCTAGTTCCTGATTTTAATGGGAATGCTTCCAGTTTCTCCATTTAGAATGATGTTGGCTATGGGTTTGTTGTATGTGAATTTAATTATATTGAGGTATGTACCCTCCAGAATAATTTCTTCTAGGACTTTTAACATGAATGCATGTTGGATTTTGTTAAAGGGCTTTTCTACATCTAGTAATATGGTTATGTGATTTTTGTCTTTAAGTACATTTGTATGTTTTTATTATAATTTTTTTGGATTTTTTTGTATATTTCATGCATAATTTTCAGTCTTAATCACCTTCATGCTCACTTCTCTGTTGGTACCCTCCCACAAACACCTGCCTCCAGAGTTCACATATTCCATCATTTGTGCTGGGATCCATTGCGCCAAACTACTCTCCCCACATTTATATGTTTTATTATATTTATTGACTTACATATATTGAAAAATCCATGCATCTCTGGTGTCAGAGTTTCTAATCATCTGATGTTCCATTAGTCACGTGTGGCCACAATCCACATGATATTCTTCCCTTCTAGAACCAGGCTGGGCAGTTCTACAGGACTGCAAGTTTCAAGGCTGTTTCCTGCCTGCAGGAGTCTCTAGGCTTAGCTCTGGCAATGAGGGGGAAAGGGACCATGTGAAAGTTACTCAATGGAATAGAAAGACAAAGACATGGACTCAGAGAACGTCTGGGGGATAAAACTCTCTCTCCTCTATTCATGCCAGCAATGTGCTTATATACCAAAAGTTACTGTGCTCTGGTCAAGGGAGTGTGGGGCCAGAGAAAGGGAGGGGCAAGCCACCTTGGCTCCTACCAGGGGGCTGCAGAACTCCTGTTTGTGCAACCAGTAAACTAGAGGTGACATTCTGCGTAATAGTTCAAGGGAAGGGGCCATCCGGTTCTGGGACTTTGCAGAGATAGGCGAGGTAAGAAAACACTGCAATATCCCAGATCTTCTGGAGCTATAGATAAATCACAGAGACAACTGAGTGCCCACAGAGATATCAGATAACTCTTGGCGGTTTTGCAGGACAAGTCTTACAGGTCCTGCCTTAAGGCAGGCAAAGTTTCATTCCTACAGTCTGGAATAAATCCAACTTGATCATGGTGGATAACCTTTTTGATGTATACCTGTTATGTGGTTTGTGAGTATTTTGTTGAGAATTTTTGCATCTATATTCATTAAGGATAGGGGCTATAGTTTTCTATTTTGGTTCTATCTTTACTCAGTTTTGGTATTAGAGTGATATAGGCTTCACAGAAGGAATTTGGGAGTTCTCTATTTATATTTTTTGAATAATTTAAAAGGTATTGGTTATAGATCTTCTGNGTCATTGCGCCAAACTACTCTCCCCACATTTATATGTTTTATTATATTTATTGACTTACATATATTGAAAAATCCATGCATCTCTGGTGTCAGAGTTTCTAATCATCTGATGTTCCATTAGTCACGTGTGGCCACAATCCACATGATATTCTTCCCTTCTAGAACCAGGCTGGGCAGTTCTACAGGACTGCAAGTTTCAAGGCTGTTTCCTGCCTGCAGGAGTCTCTAGGCTTAGCTCTGGCAATGAGGGGGAAAGGGACCATGTGAAAGTTACTCAATGGAATAGAAAGACAAAGACATGGACTCAGAGAACGTCTGCGGGATAAAACTCTCTCTCCTCTATTCATGCCAGCAATGTGCTTATATACCAAAAGTTACTGTGCTCTGGTCAAGGGAGTGTGGGGCCAGAGAAAGGGAGGGGCAAGCCACCTTGGCTCCTACCAGGGGGCTGCAGAACTCCTGTTTGTGCAACCAGTAAACTAGAGGTGACATTCTGCGTAATAGTTCAAGGGAAGGGGCCATCCGGTTCTGGGACTTTGCAGAGATAGGCGAGGTAAGAAAACACTGCAATATCCCAGATCTTCTGGAGCTATAGATAAATCACAGAGACAACTGAGTGCCCACAGAGATATCAGATAACTCTTGGCGGTTTTGCAGGACAAGTCTTACAGGTCCTGCCTTAAGGCAGGCAAAGTTTCATTCCTACAGTCTGGAATAAATCCAACTTGATCATGGTGGATAACCTTTTTGATGTATACCTGTTATGTGGTTTGTGAGTATTTTGTTGAGAATTTTTGCATCTATATTCATTAAGGATAGGGGCTATAGTTTTCTATTTTGGTTCTATCTTTACTCAGTTTTGGTATTAGAGTGATATAGGCTTCACAGAAGGAATTTGGGAGTTCTCTATTTATATTTTTTGAATAATTTAAAAGGTATTGGTTATAGATCTTCTGTAAATATCTTATGGAAATCTGCTATAAAGCCATCTGGGCAAGGGCTTTTTTAGTTGAGAGGTTTTGTATTACTGTTTTCATTTCCTTATCTGTTATGGTTTGTTTAAGGTATTGATCTCTTGATTTATCTTTGGTGATACCCATGATTTTAGATATTCATCCATTTCTTTAAGGCTTTTAAATTTAATAGAGCATAGGTTTTAAAATTATTCCCTTATAGTATTCTGGATCTTTTTGTTGTCTATTGTGATGGTTCCCTTTTCATCTCTAATTTTGTTGATTTGGAGTTGCTCTTTTTTGGGATTAACTAGGATAAGGATCTATCTTGTTTATCTTTTCAAAGAACCAACTCTTGGACTCATTAATTCTTTGCATTATTTGCTTTGTTTCTATTTCATTAATCCCTGCTCTGATTTTTGTTATTTCTTCTCACCTGCCGCGTTTGGGTTTCATTTGTTGCTGTCTTTCAAGTGTCTTGAGGTGCAACCTTAAGTAATTTGTGTTCTTTATGTTTTTTTTTTTTAATTTAGGCATTTAGAGCTATAAATTTCCCTCTTATGACTGCTTTTAAAGTGTCCCGGTGGTTTTGTCCTTTTCATTTAATTCCAGGAATACTTTTATTGATTTCTAAGTTTCTTCTTTGACCCATTCATTATTCAGGAGTTTGTTATTTAATCTCCACAAGTTCATGTTGTTATTAGGGCTTCTTCTGGTATTCACATTAAGTTTTATTACATTCTGGGCTGATAGAATGCATGGTATTACACAATTTTTTTTATTTGTTGAGGCTTGTTTTGTACCTCAGTAGGTGGTTGATTTTGGATAAAGTTCCATGGAATGCTGAATAGAAAGTATATTCTTTGGTGCCTGGTTGGACTATTTGGTAGATGTTTATTAGGGCCATTTGATGTATTGTATTATTTAAGTCAGATGTCTCTCTGTTTATTCTTTGTCCAGCTGACCTGTCTAATGGACACAGTAGAGTAATGAAGTACCCTACTACAAAGTGTGTTGGGATTAATCTGTATCTTAATGTCCTAGTATTGTGTTTATGAAGTTGGGTGCACCAGAGTATGGTGTATATACATTCATGATTATAATATCTTCTCCCATTGCTTTCAGATTGATTGTTTTACTTTCTTCTTCATTTCAGCTTGAGTTTACTTCAATATTTTTATCTTTTTTTGTAAATTAAGTCAGAAGTTTATCCTTATCTCCTTTTAGTTCTTTGATTTGTTTGTGTGTTCTTCTAATTCATTGAATTTTTTGATCATGTTTGTTTGTTCTTTTCTTATTTATTATTTTTATTTTTTAAAGGCAATTTTTATTGAAGCTTTGTGTATTTCATTCAAAATTTCAAATCAAATCTAGACCTGTTACCCCTCCCTGCCTCCCCCACCCCACCAGAGCTCATGCATTCTGCCAAACATGTTTTTCATCTTTTTCTCAGTCTCTCAAAATTCTTGATTCAGAAGTTTACTGTTTCAAGCAGAAGTTCACCATTTCAGTCAGTTCTTTGACCCGATCTTTTTTTGTTGTTGTTTTTGTTATTCTTTCCAATATGCATCACTCCAAAATATGCATATATGCATGGGTTTTAGCATCTTCAGCTTATGGTTTTTTTCTTTATTAGGCTGAAAGATGTCATGTTTGAAGGGTCCTCCTTGGCAAGCCTAAACAACCATCAGTTCTTCCCTTGTGCTCCACACTGGGATTTTCCCTTCCCATGATCACCAAATGAGGTCTAGTAAGCACCACATCCTGTCTTGATCTTCCTTCCATGATACAGTCTGGGCAGTCCAACAATGGCAGTCTATACTCTGAAGAGGCTGAAACCCCAGTAGTAGATCAGTTCACAAGTTGGGTGTCTCAGCAGTCCCCATCTGGCACTAAAGGTTTGGAGGATTCTTGGAGAGACGTGAGTCTGCAGTCCATATTGGAAGGTTGAAAAGCTGTGTCTCATCAAATTGGAGACAACTATTGTAGAGGTAATCTCTTATAAAACCGGTAAAACTGCTTTCTTTAATTGACTACTAGACATGGGAACTGTGGAAGGGATTACTCTCTGTTCAGAACCAAATATAATACTAAAGTCCTAGGGCTATGCACTCAGGCAAAATATATTAATACAGGAGCTCTGACATCAGCAATGGATTGTTCTACCAGGTGGATGTTGGCCAGGGGATCCAAGGCCCCAAAAAAGGTAAGGGCTCCTTGCCTCTAAGTTGGGATACCTACAGGAGGAGAGGCAATAAGACCCTGCTGCCGAAGACCTGACGTTAACATGGGAGGGATGTATTGAGACCACACATGCAAGTGTACAGATGGCCTCTGGAATGCCAGAGAGTGTTACCAAAGGCCACTAAACCAATAAAGCAAATATGGGTCTCCCTGAGTCAAGCAAGACTCCACCGTCAGCACCAGCTACACCTCACCTGCCTGGAAATACTGTGCAGCAGAGGCAGCCATGTGCCTGTATATCCCAAATCTAATTGGCTATTGGCTCTCCCCTTGGAGAAATAACCCATGGCTGATGCCACAAGCTTACATCCTCTACAGGTTAGGAGATTTTATAAGCCACAGAAGACCCGTCATATTTAACAGGGGGAGAAATTGTAATTCATGGATTAACAACATCCAAACATGTGTCATTGCTAAAAGCTAACGCCTACCATAACTATTTAGTGCTGCTTAAATACCTATATATCAATTGCTGTGTTCTTCATTAGTAAGGATCGAAAAGTTATTCCTGGACAAACGTCAGCCCATGAAAGGAAACAGCCAGAATTGACCAAGTCCAAGTCAACAGCTCCAGGAGAGTGGACTGTTTTACCTCTCTCCACCTGTGGCCCCGTTTCTAAGCCTAGGGACAAACCTGTGGAAGAGGGGGATGGTAGAGAATGTAAGGGCTGTGGATTGGGTGAATGGTGAAACTATGCAATGATAGACTGGACACTCATTTGACAACTGATTGTAACAAACAACCTGTCACCCCCCCACTGGATGGTGGGGCTGTAGGTTTGGGCACAACAGCCTCAATAGGTTTTTGCATGAGTATGCTTGTACTCAGGGATACACTTATAGCTAAAAATGAAAAAAAACTGAGAAAATAGCAGACAGACTTAACATTTAGGCAGAAATGCATATTGGGATGGGGGTGGGGTGGGGGAGGAGGAAAGGTAAATTAATGACCTGAACGGAATTGCGAAAAATGATGAAAAAAAAAGAAAAAAATAAAAAAAAACTTTTAAAAAAAAAAAAGAAAAGCTGTGTCTATGAGCTTTGAACGATGTGCAAAAAACAGTGTCACCTACAGGGTAGCTGCACTTTGCACAGTAAGACAGCAAAACAAAAACTTTGTCGTTTATTTTTTTTGCTTTTGTCTTTTTTACTAAAGATCCTCAAGTTTTATACTGCTGAGTACAATTTCTCAGGTTTATTATTTGGTTAATTTTGTTATACTTTTTCCTTTTGGATGTTTAAGGCCACACAATTAGCCCAGATTAACCAAGGTTTTTGTTTTTTCAAGGTCAGTTGAGGATCTGGTCCTCAAGGGTCACTCGGGGTTTTTTTTTGGGGGGGGAGGGAAGGGAGCTCCTGGCTCCTTTTGGCTTTTCATTTACCAGTTCTATCCACTCAAGGACAAAGTTGCTAGACCAGGCTTCCCTTTTTGAAGCATGAGCAGACTTTCCTCTTTATAGACTAGATGTTGGCTGAAGTCCCATTAGCGGATCTCCAAGACCTCCTTGCACAGGAAGACTGGTGACTCACATTTGCAGGGCATTTCAAGAGATGCCCCCATGCATAGTCCTCTGGGACTTAGTTGACTTCTGAGGGCAAGGAAAAAAGTTATCCCTTAATACCCTTGACCAAATTGGTATGTTTGCTCTTTTAAATTTTATGTCCTTGGTTATGTCTAGAGGGTCCTCTATAGGACTGGTAGTGTTTAGAGGAGACATATTATTTGGGTTTTTCATGTTATTATTTTTTTCTTGTGATTTTGGCATGTGGATTTCTTTTGTTCTTTGTGATTCTGGTATGAAACTCAAGTCTTCCTTTGTTGAGTTGAAGAACAACTTTGTGCTATTGATATGCTTTGATTGTCTTTTTATTAGATATGAAATATTGGTATGTCGGGTCAGTGTCTTTGAGTCACAAGTGACCACCTTCCACACGCTGTCCTTCCTTTCTTGGCTCAGTTCCACGACTTGCCTCCTGCCTGCAGGCCGGCAGTCTCTGGGCTGTGCTCCTGCAAGAAGTGGGGAGGAAATACTGCCAGAGATCACCTGTAGGAAAAATAAGCAGACTAACCCACACCGTGGAGAGCCAGGGACAATAGGAACTCCGTTTATTTTCTGTCAGTGAGGTCTATATATTTAAGACTACAGTGCTTTGGGCAAGGAAGTGGGGAGCAGGAGGAAGGTAGGGGTAAACCTCTCCTAATTGGGGGCTGCAGAACTCTGGTTTGTGCAACAGGTAACTAGAGGTGTGACATTCTGCTCAATGCCTCAAGGGAAGGGGCCTGGAACTTTGAAAAGATAGGGTGAAGCAAGAATCATTGTAATATCCCAAATCTTCCAGCTACAGATAACTCTGAAAGCCCACAGAGACATCAGATAACTGAAGATCTCCCAGGACAGGTCTTACAATTTCTCGCTTCAAGCCACACACAAAGTTCATTCCTACATTGGTAGACTCGGTTTCAGGTTCTCTCTTCTGATGTTGCATTGGAGGGACCAGCTAGCACTCATCCAGCTTGTCAGGAGCTCCTCTAGAGGCCTCTGTCAAGTATCAATCAGATGTTTCCAGGCTTCCTTCTAAGGTCATGGTCCATGCTACCCCGCAGGTACAGCACAGTTTGGGAGGTATGCTGGGCAGAAACTTGATTAAGGTATGCTTGGGCAGTCTGCAAAGGTCTGGAACCCTACTAAATTGCAGGGACTCTAGCTCTGTAGTACTGGGAGAAACTTCAGATGTTCTAGAACTAGGGGATTTGGGATGGTGGTTCAATTGGAGAAGCTCACCAGTACTTGGAGGCCAGTTTGAGGCACTCAGAGGCAAGCTGTAACTGACAGGACCCCCACATCACTTGGAGGCCCAGCACAAGTACTCTGAGGTGCCTGAAAATGTCCAGATTTTGGTCCAAGAGCAGAGAAATTTAGCTCCGACTAAATTTCTTTTTGAGGGCTAAGTTTTAAGACATATCATGTAATGGACAGATCATGAAATTACAACAATTTCTTCATCTGTTCACATGCATCTGCATAAGTGATAGAGAAAAACAGATGAACATTCAATATGGAAAAGGTGAAGGCAGCTGTGGAATGAGGAGAAAGACAAAATCTTATGTGGGCTTGGAGTGTGGTATATCATCTACACTCATGGATTCCTAATGGATGAATATCTGAAATCCTGGGAATCAACAAAGTTTAACCAAGAAGATGTTTAAACAGATCGATAACATATGAGGAAATTGAAGATGTAATAATAAATCTCCCAACTAAAAAAAGCCCAGGCCCAGATGTTTTCACAGCAGATTTCTGTAAAACATTTAAAGAGGTCTTACTTTACTACTGAAACTTTTCAGAAGGATACAAACAGAGGGGAATCTCCCAAATTCCTTCTATGAAGTCAGCATCATACCAAAACCAGGCAAAGACACAACAAAAAAAGAAAACGATAGACCCATCTCATTTTGAACACAGATGCAAAAATTCTCAACAAAATACTTGCACATCACATAGAGATCCACACCAAAAAGATCATCCACCATGATCAAGTAGGATTCATACCAGAGATGCAGGGATGGTTCAACATATGTAAATCAATAGATATCATAAAACATATAAATGGACTGAAAGACAAAAATCACATAATCATCTCAGTTGATGCAGAAAAGGCCTTTGACAAGATCCAGCATCCCTCATGATTAAAGTTCTAGAGGGAATAGGACTGAAGGGAACATTCCTCAATATGATCAAAACCATACATAGCATATAATCAAATACAAGAAATATACAAGAAACCCACAGTCACATCATCCTAAATGGAGAAAAATTAGAAGCATTCCCCTTAAAGGTGGGAACCTGGCAAGGTTGCCCCCATCACCACTCCTCTTCAATATAGTGCTTGAAATGCTAGCTAGGGCAATAAGGTAAGAAAGGGAAATTAAAGGATTACTAACTGGAAAAGAGGAAGTCAAAATATTCCTGTTTGCAGATGATATGACAGTTTACCTAAGGGATGCTAAAAACTCCACCAGAAAACTCCTAGAAACAAGAGTTTTGGTAAAGTGACAGGATACAAAATTAACCTTGAAAAATCAGTAGCCTTTCTTTACACCAACAACAAGCAACTGGAGCAGGAATATAAGGAGACCTTCCCACCTACAGTAGCCTCAAAAAATAAAATACCTGGGAACAAACCTAACTAAAGACACCAAAGATCTCTATAACAAAAATTTTAAAACCCTGAAGAAGGAGATTGAAGATGAAATCAAAAGATGGAAAAACAGATGTGTTGGACCAATGGAACAAAATTGAAGATCTAAACTTGAGCTCATACAATTTAAGCCACCTCATATTCAGTAAAGGAGCAAAAAAAGCTCATTGGAGGAAAGATAGCATCTTCAGCAAATGGTGCTGGCAAAATTATAGAAGAACAAAATTACACCCCTACCTCTCACCCTGTAAAAAAATCAACTCCAAGTGGATCAAAGACCTCAATGTAAAACCTAAAACTCTGAAGATGATAGAAGAAAATGTTGGTAGCAATCTACAAGACATAGGAGTAGGAAAAGATTTTCTAAATCAAATAGAAGCCACGCAAGATGTAAGGTCAACAGCTGACAAGTGGGACTTCATTAAACTCAAAAGCTTCTGTACAGTGAAAGAAACAATCAAGGAAGTGAAAAGAAAACCCAAGAGAAAACCCACACAGTGGGAGGAAATCTTCACCAGTGATACATCTGACAGAGCATTAATATCCAAAATATATAAACTACTCAAAAAAACAAAGAAGAAAACAAACGAATCACTCAAAAGATGGAGTAAAGAACTGAAAAGAGACTTCACCAGTGAGGAAGTAAAGATGGTTGAGAAACATCTTAAAAAGTGTTCAACATCATTAAAAATTAAGGAAATGCAAATTAAAACCACTCTAAGATATCATCTTACTTTGATAAGACTGTCTAAGATGAAGGAAACAAAAGACACCAAATGCTGGAGAGGTTGTGGGGAAAGGGGAACACTCATCCACTGCTGACGGGAATGTAAACTCATTAAACCACTGTGGCAAGCATTGTGGAGAACACTTACAAGACTCAAAATGAGCCTACCACCTGACCCAGCCATACCACTCCTAGGTATATACCCACACGATTCATCCTACTGCAAAGATACATGCACAGATATGTTTATTACAGTTCTCTTCAGAATAGTGAACAGCTGGAATTAGCCCAAGCTCTTAAGCAGACAAGTGGATAACAAAAATGTAGTACATCTACGCAATGGAGTTCTATGCAGTGGTAAAGAAAGATGACATTGTGAACTTTTCAGGTGGAAACTTGAAGCCATTATTCTAAGTAAAGTAACACAGTCCCCCAAAACCAAATGGGGAATGGTTTCCCTCATTTGTGGGGGCTAGCAAGGAATTCCCAGTTGAAAGGCAAGCTGAGCAATGTTATTATTACATTTCTTTCTATCTGAAAACAACTGTGCTGTTATAATGTGAATCTCTTAATGGGCCCTAGAATTAACTTATTTTCATGTATGGTAATTAATGCATATAGGTAGAACAAATGTATTCATAATTTAGAGAAATATAAAATTAAAGGGAAAAATGTCAATTCCTAAATATATTTCAGAGTTAACAGTTTGTTCCCAGATGACATAATTCTGGTACATATATGATGTTTATATAGGCGTATTTTGGAGCAATACAAATGGGAGGGAACAACAACAACATAAGGACTGGGTCAAAGAACGGACTGACATAGTTAAATTCTGCCCCAAACAATAAACCTTTGCAGAGGAAAAGTTTAAAAAGACTGAGAGAAAGATACAGGGTATATATGGCAGAGTGCATGAACTGGGGTGGGGGGAAGGGAAAGGGGAATATGTCTAAATTGAACTGAAAAATAATGTATGAAATACACACAAAAAACAACAAAAAAGAAATGAACAAAAGAAACAGAAGGAAAAGAAAAGGAAAGGGGACTGGAGATTTGGCTCAGAGGTTAAAAAATGAAAAGTAGGTACTGGCAAGATAGCACAGTTGGTAAAGCACTTATGTTGTAAGCAGAAGGACTGGGCTTCAATATCTAAAACCTACATTATAAAACATCTGGACATGGTGGCATAGTGGCATGGTTGAAATCCCAGTACTTCAGAGGCAGAGATAGATGGATCGCTAGGACTTGCTGGCCAGTCAGCCAGCCTACTTGGTAAATTTTAGGCCAGAGACAGACACTGTGTCAACAATAGAGAAAGTCACTTTTTTTTTGGTGACTCCTACATGGTTGGCTGCATTAAGATGAAGCTGAATGTCCTTTTCCCACTCAGCAGCTGTCAGAAAGTCATTGAAGGGGAAAAACTTCATTCTTTTGACCAGAAATGGATGGCTATAGAAGTTGTTGCTGATGCTCTGAGTGAAGAGTGGAAGGCTTGTGTGGTCTGAAGCTTTGGTGGGGATGACAAACAATGCTTTTCCATTAAGTGGAGTGTCTCGATTCATAGTAGACTGTGTCTACAATTGCTGTAGACCAAGGGACACTAGAGAAAGCACAATTATGTGTGGAGGATGCATTGTGAATACCAAACTAAGTGTTCTGAATTTGGTTATTGTAAAAAGAGGAGAAAGGTATTTATTCTTAGACCGACAGATACTGTCCCTCAGGTTGCTGTGGCTGGGGACCAGAAAAAAACAGGAGAATCTGCAAAATTTTCTTTTCTTTTTTTTTTTAATTTTGTTTATTTTTTTATTTGTATGAATGTACTGTCTACATGTAGGTTTGTGCACCCGTGTCATGCAATGCCGCAGAGGTCAGAAGAGGGTCTCAGATTCCCCTGGAACTGGAGTTCTCCTGGAATTGGAGTTACAGACGGTTCTTAGCCGCCATGTGGGTGCTGGGGATCGAACCTGGGTCCTCGGCAAGGGCAGTCTGTGCTCTTAACCACTAGGCTATCTCTCCAGCCCCTCTTTTTTTAAATAAAGGGTTTTAATTTTTAAAATTTTATTTATTTATTTATTTATTATTTTTTAAGTGTATGAGTGTACCGTCTGCAAGTAGGTTGGTGCACCTGTGTTGTGCAATGCTGTGGGGGTCAGAAGAGGGTGGAAGATTTCCCTGGAACTGGAGTTAAAGATGGTTCTTGCTGTCATGTGGGTGCTGGGAATCCAACTGGGGTCCTCTGCAAGAGCAGTTGGTGCTCTTAACCACTGAGCCATCTCTCCAGCCCTGACAATCTGCAAAATTTTCAATCTCTCTAAAGATGATATCTGTAAGTATGTTTTCAGAAAGCCCATAAAGAAGGTAGGAAACTCAAGACCAAAGCACCCAACATTCATTGTATTGTTACTTCATGTATCCTGTGTTCTAGTTTGTCTTTAATTGCTGTGACAAAACACTCTGCCCGACACCAACTTGGGGAGGAAAGGGTTTGTTCAGCTCACATCTCCTGGGTCACAGTTCATCACTCAGGGGGCCCAAGGCAGGAACTCAGGGTAGGAACCTCGAGGCAGGAGCTGAAGCACAGGCCATGGAGGAGTGCTGCTTACTGGCTTGCTCCCTGGCCCATGCCAGCCTGCCTTTATACAATACACAACAACCTGCCCACCGGTGGCACCACCATTTCATAGTGGGGCTGGGCCCTCCCACATTGCAAGACAATCAAGACAAATACTCACACAGATGTGGCACAGGCCAATCCAATAGAGCCAATTCCCAACTAGGACTAGGCTCCTCAACCCAGGTGTGTCAAGTGACACTAAAGCTATCCAAGACATCTAGCAAAACCAACACACATATATTGTTCTGAAGAAACAGCACACTAAGGAAAATCAAGATCTTCTGCAGAATTTTGTTAAACTCTTCCACTTCTGTGTCCAGTCAAAAATACCAATAAAAATAATGAGTAAATGATCAGACCTTGAAAAAAAGGATACATATCACTTAAGAAATGACACTGGGGGCATCCACTTATATGTGCACACACAGTCTCCCGTTCGGAGGCACAGCTCCGCTAATAGTTCACGACCAAGAACTATGCTATCATAATAATACTAAGCTATATTAAGGTACCTTATATATACGATGATCTTGATCAGGGCACGTATAGTATATCGAGAGACCGAGGAGATGTAGAACGAGGAGAGAGAATATGAAGTGCATTTTGGTCAAGCATGAAGATCTGAGTGTAGATCCTCAGCATCCATGTAAAGGGCCAGATGTGGTCACATCTCTCATCTTGGAACTTGGGAGGCAGAGATAAGTGGATCCCTGGAGCTTGCAGCCAGACAGTGTAAGCCAATCAGCAAGCTTCAGGAAAGCAGACACCAATTGACCTCTGGCTTTCACATGCACATATACACCACTATCTAAATAAATTTCCTTAAATTTGATTGCTTTATTTTGAAAGCTCAAAAAGCTTATAGTTGATTTATTAATTATCTGATAACCATTTAGCAATATATGTTTAGTACAGATTTTGGAATCTATATTATTGCTATATTTGTAAAACTGGACTAAAATGTGAAAGCAATTTTTTTAATGATCATAATCACTCTTAAACATTATTAAGCATATTTTAATTCCAAAATATTATTATTCTAAAATAACAGCTGTTGTCTTTTTTTCAAATTTTTATGTATATTTATTTATATCTTCCATAAGAATCAATATTACATGAGAATGGTTGCTTTATATAGAGACAGAACTTATATCTCTCTCTGGATGTACCTGCTTTATAGATATAACTTGGAAGGCAGAACTAAAATTGTTAGGGTCCGGGGGTCCCCCCCTCAAATTGTTATAAAGTTGCAGTGGAGAAACCACTCACTTAACCACGTGGAGTTTTAAAGGAAGGTTTAATTTAATTATGATGCTGGGCCAACATTCAACTCGGGAGGAGTGTGGCCCCAAGGTTCAGGTTACAGGGTAATTTATAAGTACAACAGCCAATCAGAGTTAAGCACTACAATTAAAGTTACTAAACAAGTACACCAGCCAATCAGAGTTGAACACCACAGTTAAAGTTACCAATCAAGGGGAAATGTGCGAAGCAAGCAAACCAATCATTTCTAGAATGACTAAGGAAAAATGGCTCAATGGCATCTGAGAACACTATCTCTGAGTTTTTATAATCCTCCATCTCAGTAATCCTCTATTTCATTTCTCCCTCTTGTTGTGTGGCCTTCAAATCCTTGAAGGAAGTTCACAAGAGTCAACCACAGTTTGGTGTTGTCTTTAAATAAATGAAAATTGGATGAGAAATGGGTTTGAGGATGCCATGTATTCATATTTGCATATATTAATGATTTTTAAAGGGACTGGTTGGTTTCATATACCTGAAAGTTATATTTCCATAGGATAAAAATATATTTATATAAACATTTCTATATTCAAGTTTGTGATGGAATTCTAAATGTAAGATAAATGCCAACCAGATGGTCTATGGCACTCCATCAGGAAGGCAGCTGGACTCTCTTTGCTTTATATGTATGGATTAGCAGTCAGGCAAAAGGCATTTGTTTCCTTTGCACTTTGAAATGTGACAATAAATATATTTAAAGTGCAACTCACACACTGCAAATGAACACCCTGAGCTGTCAAATTCATTATAGAAACTGTTCCAAAGAAACTCACAGTCATGTTTATATGTTTGTTCGTGTTGAGTTTTAGCTAGATTGCATTTATAATAAAAGATCTGAACTTTAAAAAACCCTCAGTTATGCTTAATATATTTCAATTAAATATCTTTACAAAATGGAATATTGTATTTGAGAAGAAAACATTCTTCTTGACCTCATTTAAGGACTATTTCTGCATAGTGATCTCATATGCTATTGGTTATTAACCATCACACAATAGTTAAAAGCATAAAAGGTAATTAAGACATGCTACTTTGGGAATTCCTCTCATAGTATCTGAGGCTACTGTGCAAGCTGCTAAGGAAGAAAACCAACTAATGGTCCAAACCAGACGTGAAGTCCAATAACCACAACAGTGACCTGCACAGTAAATTATCTTAATTGGTACCTGAGTGCTATTTTATTTGAGGGGTAATCAACAGGTATCTAATTTGACTTAGAATCTACTCAACTGGAAGGAACTCATGTGTGACACCGTTAATGTAGCCAAATATGCATGACTAGAGTGGTCATAGATCCTGGAGAAAAACCTGTGTCTGTCACATCCCTAGACAAACATAATTTCTTACTTTATACTAAATTCATATCCTTAAATTTACAAGCAAGTATACCTCTCACCACAGAAACTTCTTTCCTCAACAGATGGAGACTATTACAGAGTACTGGAACTGGTCAAATCCAGAGAAAAGTATCTGTGAGATGCCCATCTGTAACACAACTACAATGTAACCTGTAAACCTAAGGCTCCAGAGAATATAGCAGAGAACATAGCAAATGGAACATTAATGCATCTCTCAACTCTCACCAGTGAGTGAATCTTTCTCAAGCAACAGAGGATGATTAACATAGAAAAGTGCAACATAGTAAAATGCAGAGAATAAGAGACTACAGAGTGTATGTCTCTGGATAGTACTCCTATATTAAACCTCCATGGCTCAGAGATGATTGCAGAAGAGAGGGCATAAAGACAGTAAGATTCAGGGGTAGTAGATGATCACAAGGAAACAGAGTTTTCTAGTTGTCTGAGAACTTGCTCATATGAATTACAACAGTGGTGATAGCATACACAAGACCTATACAAACTAAAATCAGACAAAACCAGAATAGAACTCGAGAGATTAGTAATAAGTCCCAATCTTAGCTGAGGAACTACTAGCAACTGACCACTTCTGGGTGATCTTTAACAGTGAGACTAGGTAGGCTGACTATGCTCCAGTGGATGGAGTCACTCCGAGGGACATCTGAGGGCACAAACATGACCTGATAGGCCTTAACATATATGACAGAACACAAGAAATCCTTCAGGGGGGGTTTGCTATGGAGGGTGGTGCAGATAGGAGAGTGTGTCTAAATATGAGATGCACAAAAATTCAGTAAGAATTAAAAAAAGACAAGCTACTTCAGGAAATAGACCCTCCCACTTCTAGTACACTAATAATTTTTCATAGTTCATCACTTATATATTATAATCTCCATTAATTTTCAGGTTTTGTGAAGATACTTTAAATAATATTGAAAAATTTCTGTGGATTCTTAGATTTATGTTCTGTAGAAAATGGAATGGAATTATAGTATATTTAAGTTTGTAGCTCTCATATGCTAATACGACTGTGATGAGTAGTTAAAAATGTAAAAAAGAAATATAGAGATTCTAGAGCAATGGAATTGGTGTGAAGGAATGTTTTTAAGAAATTTTCTAGTGGTTCTGATATAGGTTATTGTGGGGACCAGGTTTGGGGGTCAGGAGTATAGGAAAATAAGTAGCTGGGGGATCAAAGAAGATTCTCAGAGCCACTGGCAAGTGGGAAATATTTTATTTTTTCCAGGAAAGAATATGCACCCTTGGTCTCAAGGACATTTTATAGGATATCACACAAATGTAGATTCTTGCAAAAACAGGTTAGATAGTGAGTTGCATAAAGGCCATGTTTTCTATTTACTCATGGTTCCCTGGACAACTGGGAGTAGCCATCTTAACTAAGTCATCCTGGAAATCCACACTGTTGCCATATTGTTTAATCATTACCTGGGCTTTAAGGTCTTTTTTCTTTTTATCATAGTCCTTTTAGACATTAGGTGCTTTATTGGGACACTCTTTGGACCCATAGTCCACAGCAACAAGATAGAGAACAAGAATGTATGACCAATAAACAGGTTAGAAGGGTCCAGTTTAAGATATGGGAAATGGTATCCTCATTGACTTCAGGGTTATCTGGTGTGTGCTTAGGCACACTGGCGCTACACAATGGCGCACAGAGATATCTATCTCCCAGTCCCACTTCCATACATAAATCTCCTTCTCTTTCATCACTGTATGTACCGGCAACAGCAACTGACCTTGAAGCTCAACTGTGGGGAGAAGAGGAGGTCCAGTTACTTGGAGACAATTCTTTTTCTTTTCTTTCTTTTTTTTTTTTTTTATCTTTTTGAGACAGGGTCTCCCTGTAGCCCCAGCTGTCCTGGAACTCGCTCTGTAGACCAGGCTGGCCTTGAACTCACAAAGATCTGCCTGCCTCTTTCTCCCAAATGCTAGGATTAAAGGCATGTGCTGCCACCACGCCTGGCTTGGAGACAATTCTCAAAGGAAGCCGATGTTTTCTGTAACAGGGTGTCCAATGGGGCTAGTCATTTAGGGTATACACTACTCCATTCAGATGGGTCTTTCACCCTTTTAGGGGTGAGAAATCTGTTCCTAAATGCAGATCATCTTTTATCAGACCATTATAATTCTCTATCATTCCTACTACCTGGGGGCAGTATGGCACATGCAACTGCTATTCAGTGATCTTCCCTATAGCCCATGCTTGGACTTGAGTGCCAGTAAAATATGAACCCTGGTCACTTTGCACAGTATAGGATGAACTATATATCAGATAGGTATGTTAAAGACCTTATGGTTACTGTCTCATCAGCCTGGACAGTAGGGTAAGCAAATACTAGACCCATAGACATAATAATTGTGATAAAAGCATAAGCACAACTTTCAGACAGAGGAAGGAGCTATACATTATTAACCTGCCATGTCTTAAAGGTCACTTCTCCCCTTCTGATCTGACCAGAAATCATTGCCAGTTATCACTCTTGGGGAATGCCTAAGCACGCACCAGAAAACAGGCAGGCATTTTACATCTTTTCCTCAGAGAGACCTGGTCCCTACCAGGCGTTTACCTGTGTTACAGTCTTACTTCTTGCATGGCCAAGTTATCAGTGGTATCCTCTGTTACTGGCCTCTATATCAATGAACATGGGCTAATGCATCAACTTCATCATTCCCTGGTGATCACAAATCCCCTGGGAGAAATGTATCCTGGCAGGCCTGTGAGCCTATCACTGGATAAGGTGAAGTCCTAGTGAACATTGCATTCTCAATTGGTTCGTGGGTAACATCTTGTTTATCCACTTCCAAAGTCACAGGTGGTCCAAAGCCAAACTTTGGCTAAATCATGAGCCTACTGAGACCATAATGAGAGAAAAACTTGCTGATGGCCGAATAGTTTATGGACTGTGACATGATAGACTGTCACAGATGTCTGTTTTCCTATATATCAGAAGTCCTCCTACATGGGATAGTCCCAAGGGGCCAATGGGGTACCTCCCAATCCTGTAGGTGCTGTGTGTCAACAGAATATGCCCCCACACACCACCAAATTATTGTTACACACATGAAGGGGAGAAGGCTCATTCTTTACTATCAGCAAAACAGCCCTTACATAATTCAGCACACTGCCTACTTTGACCAACTCCTATCTCAGTTCAGGTAATGTTGGTGGACAGTTGGCCTGTAGTAGCTATCCATGTGGCCGGTGATCTCCTTCTGGAACCTTCACTGTACTAGTTTGGGCATGGAGCATTCTCTTCTCAATAGAGACTTGGTTCTATGGGCTGGTGTCTCTGGGAGACTTAAGTCTGGCATGGTCACATATTATACTGGTCCCAGGATCTCCTGTAACTCAGCTGTTGAGAATTTCTATTTAATGCTACCCTCTGGTCTAGGTAGGCTCTAAACTTAGCCAAAGTATTTGGATGACCTCTGACTTTGAGAGGGGGTAACCAACACCTCACCCATCTGCTAATGGGGCATGAATGCACAATTAAGACTTCACCTTGCCCAGTGATAGTCAAAAGCCTACAAGGCTGCAAACACTGTTGCTAACTGCTTTTTCATAAGAGTATAGTGGGTCACAGCCCTCTTTCACACTTGTGACCAAAATGCTAAGGGTACTTGCCTCTTCCCTATATTTGACCACAAACCCAAACCCAAACTGGTAATGTCCATGGTTATATTCAGTTCAAATGGTGGAGTCTGGTTGTTGGTACTAAGAATCTGTGCTTGGCCAGTGGGCTATGTGGCAACTACAAAAACTCATTTAGCTGCCTCAATCAAATCCAATGGTACTATTTTTTTATATAAGGTATACAAGGGACATAATATCTGGGCCTGGTGAGGGATTACTACTCCCCAAACCCCAATATTCCCACACAAGCTTTTAATTGCTTGGCCATCACTGGCTAAGCATGTGCCTGAACCTGATCTGTTGTAGCCCCTGACATAGCTTTAGTCTTACCCAACAAGACAATTCCCAAGAATTTGACAGACAAATGAGGTCCTTGTACTTTGGAGTCTTTCACCACCCATTCCAGAGCAGCTGTCAGACAAATAGCTGCTGATTCCAACTCTATAAGAGAATAAGTGGTTAGTGTTAATGAAGCAATATGACTCTTTTTTGGAAATTTCCATAACACCAAGTTCTGAGCTACCAGATGAAAAATGGTGGATCTAAGCAGATACTCCTGAGGTAAAACAACAAATGCCCATTGTCAACCTTATCAGATGAAGACAAATTGCTCTTGACTCTTCAGGGAAATGTCAATAGAGAAGAAACATATTTTCCATGTCTACTACTTAGTGGTATCAACCCAAAGTCAGAATCAACTGTCCATCAGGTCCATGATGGAAGGCACTGCAGCATGCATGGGTTCAGTCACCTTATTCAGCTATCTGTAGCTCAGAGTCATTCTCTATGTTCCATCTGGCTTCCACATTGGCCACATGGAGGAGTTTTGGGGGCTATGCATGGCTTATATGTCAGGTGATTTTAACTGCAAAGTAGTCTGAATAATCTCTTCATGCCCCCAGGTTCCTGATCTTGACCTAGTTGAATACCCTCCTGGGAGCTGGCAACACATGAGCAGTGGTGAGGGTGGCCTCGTAACACTGGCTTAACAGTCATGTGGAGGACTGCCAGCTCTCACAAGATGTCCTACCCTTTGTGGCAGGTTTATTCAGATACTGGAAGGATCTACTCTGTATATGGCCAGCCAGTGAGTGAAATGGACAATACGCAAAGTCACAGACACTGGCTTGACCTTGATTGTATGGCTCCCATAGTTATCTCTGTATGCAGCTGGCCCAGTAAACAGATTGGAGTTCCTGGGTACTAAAGTTCAGCTCCATTAGCAACAAGGGCCAGAGCTCTGCACATTGGTGGGAAGCAGTGAATAATCAATTCAACATAAGGCCTCTGGTCTTCTGGGGTTATTCCTAGCCAAGAACCTCAGCCTCACTTAACTCTGAAGGGTGTGTTAACCTGACACAGGTGAAGAGACCACCTATCTCACATACTCCTGTTGACTTGGACTTCACGGTTATTTCTGTAGAGAACTCTTGGTACTGCTGAGTGAGCTTCAGCTAGTTCCACAGAGTTAACAGCACTCTCTGGCTGACAAACTATTTTCTTTTCATTGGTTCTGGCAAAAATGAGGTCTCCCCACATCTGGATGAGTGAAACACATTTTACTCCTGGCACATTTCCAATTCTTGGACTATTTGCATCAAGTCCATGTAAGAATTCTACTTACCATCTTTGGTAATTCACAGCATTGGCCCATATGAGAGGGGTCTAGTTGTTACCTAGCTCATTTTCCTGATTCTGGGGTCACATGATCTTCCTTAGAGAGGGCTGGGTGGTGATGGAAGCCAACTTTTCCATCTACTCTGTAGTTAACAAAACAGTATCTTCACAATTGTTTCACAGGAGCTGCATCCAGGCAGGGACAAGCCTCCCTGGATTCTGCCTGTACTACCCCTCTGGGTTCTACCTGTACTACCATTCTGGATTCTGCCTGTACTTCCCCTCTGGGTTCTACCTGTACTACCATTTTGGATTCTGCCTGTACTACCATTTTCCCAGCTCTCTCAGCTCTGTCATATAGGGACTGAAATCATGTGGTCTGTAGCTGTCCTCTGCCCTTGAGCTTGACTTTTCTGACCGAGGGGCTGTTCTACCTCTATCTTCTGCTGAATTTCTGGTCAAGCAAGTAGTGGCAGGTGGAGCATTTTCTTGTCCTCTACCTTACCTTCTATAGAGGGGCCCTCCTAGAACTCAGGCTGCAAATCACATACAAGGAATTCCAACTTCTCCAACGTTTGGAGTTCATTCACCTTGGCTTTGCACTGCAGCCTCTCTTTATGAACAACACTTAGGGCAGTCTAGAACACTCAGTCATTACCCATTCCCTTCCCGGCAAGGCATCTGCCAGGAACCCTAGAGCCTTTTCCAAGAACACAGGGGTCCCATCTATCACATTCCAGATCTCCACTGGGGTGGTATTCTGTCAACAAACAATGATACCAGATCTAGGAGCCTGGTTTGGAAGCCAGGGATGGAGGGTCAAGAGGAGCTGAGAAATTAGGTTCGCAGAGCTGCTCACTGCACATTTGGTTATAGTTCAGAAATCTGTGGAGGAAAAAATACAGTTCATAAAGAAAATCTGTGGTGGAGCTCGGCAGTTAAGAATACTGGCTGCTCTTGCAACAGACCTAGGTTTGACTCCCAGCACCCATGTGGTAGCTAACAACCATCCTTAACTCTAGTTTTAGGGGATCTGACACCCTCTTCTGACTTCTGTGGGCACTGCAGTACACTAAGATATATGTAGACAATACAGTCATACATGTAAAATAAAAAATAAAAACTGTAGTGGTATTTACAAAGATATAGGTTTTATAGTAATTTTTAAAAAGTGCTTGGAAATATTGCACTCTGCCATATTTTGTTAGAATCAGCACATTGCAATTGCTTTTATACATTGTATTCATTTATTCTGTATTTTATATTCTGCTTTTGCTATTAAGATTTATTCAGCCAGGTGTGGTGGTACACACCTTTAATCCCAGCACTCAGGAGGCAGAGACAGGCAGATCTCTGTGAGTTCAAGGCCAGCCTGGTCTACATAGAGAGTTCCAGGACAGCTGGGGCTACAGGGAGACCTTGTCTCAAAAAGACCAAAAAAAAAAAAAGCCCAAAATTTTATTCAAATTTGGTGTAAAATTGTAATTATTCTACCTATCCCACTACTGCTTTCCCCCCCTTCTAGTATTGATAAAAACCAGATTTATTTCTGTTGCACAGTTAATCCAGGTATGATATAATTTCAGTTTGGTTAATGGCTGGTGAAGAACTCTAGGCTAATTGATAGTAGCTGACTTGCTCAAGGACACATTAAGTGGTGGCATAGTTAGGACGAGGAAGCATTTTTTTTTCTAGTTTCAATAGTCACATTTCAAAATGAAAGCAAGGATTAAAATTGGATAAAATTTAATAGTTTTTGGCTGTTCAGTTTCAGGCTATAATTTCATTATTTTACAGTTATTGTTAGAGCATCCATCAAGGAGATGTCACAGAACACATATTTGATTAGTGAAAATAACATAGTTTAATAAATTAGAAGTAAGAACAAGAAAAGTCTCACAAGCTTATTACATAATGGTGATTTCATCAAACTTCTCTGGTAAAATACCCTTGGTACTTTTGATTCTTCAATATATATATATACATATCTGAAGCCACGGGTATTTAGAAAGAAAAAGATGTATATAGTACTTTTATAATATCATTATTAGTTACACAAATGTGTATAATAAAAATTCAATGAATTTACATGAGTGAGACATTTGAGAATATCTCAGTGTTTTATGAAATAAAAAGTACATGTGATTTGCTGGTTGGAAACCTCTATTTTTCTCTCTTCTTTTCCATTTTCTTTGTTTTACTTTTTTGAAAACTTGTTGTTACAGGCCTGAAGGAAAGAGCTTCTATTTATATCGAAGTAATAACCCTGAGTGGTTCTCTTCCTTGTTTCTTCCTTTGATCATTCGCAGATTTTGATGAAATCTTCTAAGTTTACTCTCAACTCTGTTGCTAATTGGTTCCTTGTTGGCTGAGTTAGTAGCAAGGGCAAAGGTTAAATAGAGGGACTCTGCTTTATTCTGCCCTAAGCTGGTCTCTTTAGGTCTAGCTAGACTTATTTTGAGGTAAAGTTTTGGGGACAATCTCAATTTTCAAACTATGTCAACAAAATCACAATTGCTTCATGAAGCTTTACAGCGGTGTAACCAATTGTGAACAAAATTCAAAATTCTTCAAATGGAATTTGGGAAAATGTGCTCTGAGAAAAATTCTTGAGAGATTTTGATCTCTGTAAGCAAATAAGAGTGTTCTTCAGATAGGTGAGGACAGATTGGAGGCCAGGGAGAGAAGTGCTTCCAGTGTCCAATTTATTTTGGGGAATAGAGGATAGAAACCATTCAGAGGAACTTCAGAAACGTGTATGTCTTCTAGGCTAAGTACTGGAACCTAAAGACTTGAGGTTTATATCAGGTGGAAAGCTATGAAACAATATGAGATAGTGGTGTGCAGCTATTTTTTTTTTTCCGAACTAAATATTCCCTCTTTGGCTCGGCGATTAAGAGTGCATCTTGCTCTTGCTGTTAGATTCCCAGCACCCACTCTGGTGCCTCACAATCATCTCCACTTCTAGCGGGATCTGGTACAGTAGGATGGTTGGTTTTACTGTCATCATTACACAAATTAGCATCACCTGAGTCCAGAGTACCACTAGAGGAACTGTCTTATTTGCCTCTACTGATGATGGAAAACTCACCCCAAATGTAGCAGCCCAGATGAAAAGGGGCGTGGAAAAGGAATATGATTTGCCTTCTGCTCTTCTGGCCTTCCCTTGCTTTGTTAGTCAGTTTATCCCATTTCTCCTGCCGCCGCCGCCGCCGCTGATTCCTTAGCTGATGTGAAACCTAGCATTTCCGGGCTTCCATGATAGAATAAGTCAGTAACTCTCCAGGAGGTTCTGGCTTTTCCTTGGAATTGCTGAGGCACCCATCCTTGTGGACTGAGTAGTTCTCAGACCCTCTGGTGTGACTACTGTACCTGGCAGGGCACCCAGCCTCAAGGACTGAACAAAGTTCTCAGCCTTTTGTGCATGATACAGCTGTTGGTACTTTTCTTTTTTTGAATGTTTCATTTTTATTTTTTTCAAAGCCAATTTTTATTGAAGATTTATGCATTTCATATAAAATTTCCAATCATATCTAGACCCCTGCTCCCTTCCTTGCCCCACCCCCACCCCACCAGAGCTCACGCATTCTGCCAAACATCTATCTTTCTTTTTCTCAGTCTCTTTTAAAATTTTTGAGCAATGTAGTCTGGACTCCTAATTGATCAACATGCCTGTGCATACAAGCTTCTCTAACTGGACTATGGGAACCTTGGGTTGTTCAAAATTTGGACATAGATACTTGCAAAATGCACCAATTACCTAATTGTATGGCAAACTGAGTACCATCAATGTTATCTGAAAACAACTGTGTTATTATATTGTAGAATCCCTTAAAATAAACAAATAATAATAAAAAATTTTTTTGATGCAGAAGGTTACTGTTTTGAGCAAAGGTTCACTGCTTCAGTCAGTTCTTTGACCCAGTCCTTCAGCTGATTGTTGTTATTGTTGTTCTCTCCAATTTGCATCACTCCAAAATATGCACATATGCATGTCACATATATCATAGGTTTTAGCTCCTTCAGCTTATGATTTTTTTTCTTTATTAGG
>VZQC01003012.1:0-41263 GCA_009823505.1 Rhizomys pruinosus | reverse complement strand
TGGATTATCACTTATAGCTAAAAATGAAAAAAAAAAAACTGAGAGAAAGATGCAGGACAGTTATGGCAGAATGCATGATCTGGGATGGGGTGGGGGTGGGGGGGAGGGAAAGGGAAATAAGCCTGAACTGAATTGGAAAAATGTATGAAATGCACAAAACATCAATAAAAACTAATTTAAAAAAAAAAAAGAAAAATAAATAAATAAATAAATAAATAAATAAAAGATTCCCTTTTAATGAATAATTCCCATTTAATGAATAATTATGTTTTAATTCATAAACACAAGCTAAAAAATAAAAGTTTTCAAGGCCAGGCACAGTGGTGCATGCCTTTAATCCCAGCCTTTTGTGAGAGCAATGCCAGGCCGGTCTACATAGTGAATTCCAGGCCAGCTGTAGCTACAGTTAGACTCTGTCTCCAAAAGACCAAAAAAAAGATAAAGGTTTTCTTATGAGAATCAATCAGTCTTGCAAAGAAAGAAAGTGAACAAAAGCACCCAGAGATTAAAGAAGGACAGATTTCTTGTGTCCTTCTCTCAGTTCTCCCAAATATGTCAATGCCACTCTCTATCTGACAAGCAGCTGACAAGCTCTTTGCACTATGAATCTCACAAGCTCCCTCAAGAGCAATGAGTGACCCACGGAATGTCCCATAGCATTCTAAACCTCACCTTCAGTACCAAAGCAAAAACTAAAACAGGATTTGTTAATAGAACAAAGGAAGTGCTGGAGAGATGATTCAGTTGTTAAGAGCACTCTCTGCTCCTGCAGAGGACTCACAGCTAAAAACCATCCTTAGCTCCAGTTCCAGGGGATCCAATGCCCTCTTCTAACCTCCACAAGTGGTACATGTGCACGGTGCACTTACATACAGGCAAAATACTATACATATAAAATAATAAAACAACTGTAAAGCAAAAAGGAAAGTAATGGTTTATTTAGGAACCTAGTCATCATAGACTGTTGACTTCTTCATATTAAGTAGGAATGAAGAGATCAGGTATAATTTGCTTAATGGCACAAAATTCAATGTAAACCTATCTTTGATTGAGGCATGTTATTTAGGTTGTCTTAATCTTTAGTTTTATCATCTGTAAAATGAAGATAATAATCTATTTGTCTGAGACTGCTGTTAAACTGAATACTAGTAAACCAGTTGCCACATTTCAAATCAACTATTTAATGACAAATTCTTTTCTAATAGGCAGGTTAAAAAAAATCAAGATAACAGAAATGGTAACTTAAGAATAAAAGACACACTGTCCAATGAACTTGAGGCCATGCCAACTTTCATTACCATTGGTGTCCTGATTTCTCACTAGCAAAGGACTTTAAGACACACCTAAATACTTTTAAGGGATTACATAAACATATTTGTGGTTGAAATAAATTATCTGCCTCATAAAAGCAAACAGATGCAATTCAGTGTTTGCAGAATGAAGTAGATCTTAACACTTTGAAATGTAAAATATTTACACAGATGATGGGTTACATATCACTGAAGCTAATTAAGTTCGGTCAAGAATACACAAGGCTTATTTCTCCAGTACTTTGAAGATGGAATTACTGATGTTGTATAATGAAGCTCTCACTCTTATTTTTTTCTAGTTGTACTTTGTGTTAACTGACAACTGATAATTGTGTATGTTTATAGAATGCACCACAATGTTGTAATCTGTAACTACATATGGAATGAATAAATCAAGATGATTAATGCAACTCAAAAACATCATTTTGTAATGAGAACACTAGAAATTAATTCTCTTAGCAATTTTGAAATGTACAACACTCTGTTACTAATGGTATTCACCACATGTGAAAATAACAACTGAAAGGAAATGCCAATCCTCCTGTCTGAGATTTGTATCTTTTTTCCATTATCTCTGAATTCTGCTCACTTGGCTGTCTCTATAAATGCCAAGTGAAGTAACCCTCATTTGTGGATGCTAACACCAAATCCCCAGTTGGCAGGCAAACTGAGCAACTTTATTATTATATTTCATTGTATCTGAAAGCAACTGTGCTATTCCAATGTGACTATCTTAATGGGCTCTAGAATTGTCCTACCACTTGTACTCATACATTGTAATTACCTTATATGGATGGAAGATATGCATTCATATGCTAAAAAAAATGTAAAGTTACACATATTTTTACCTGCATGCAACTTTACAGTTAAAATGTGAATTTCTAAATGTGTTTAGGAATCAACCTATAGTTTATTTTCAGAATTTTTAATTTTGATTTATGTGTAGCGCGTATATATGCATATTTTGGAATAATATAAAATAAAAAAAAGATTTTAAATAAAAAAAGGACTGAGAGAAAGATGCAGGACATGTTTGGCAGAATGCATGAACTGGGGTGGGGTGGGAGGAAGGGAAAGGGGAATATGTCTAAACTGAACTGAAAAATGATGTCTGAAATATACAAAACATCAATAAAAGTATTATGTTAAAAATAATAAAAAAATATATACACACAAAAAAAAGACCATTGTGTTTTGTTTCTGTGCATATTGCTTTCAGATTCCACATATCAGTGGATCACCTTACTACTGTCTTTATTAACCTGGCTTTTGTCAATTAGCATAAATCAGCAGAATATTCTCCAACAGTTTTAGAAATGTCAGAATGTTCTTTTTTCATGGGTTGAAAATTATCTCATTTCATCTCTATAAAAATATGCATACATATATATACATATATACATATATATATCACATTTTCTTTATAAATTCACATATTTAAAAAATTAATCAATGTTCCAATACCAGCTTTAAGACCAAATATCCACATCATGTCCAGCACAGCTTACAACATTGGTGCACTAGTGGCACTATAAGCTTGGAGGCAATCAATGGCTAAATAATTGGACTTAAAGCTCAGTCAAAGGGAGGAAACTCCTGTGTGGCAATGTAAACATAACCAAATACACAGGGATTGGAGAGCTCATAGATATTAGAGAAATTCCCAAATCTGTCCTATCCCTAGACTTACATAACTTCTTATTAACTGCAAAATATGCATCCTTATACTTAGAGACAATATCCCAGACACCACTCATCAAGGGCTGTAGCAAACAAAATTAAAATGCTACTGGAAATGAAAAACACAAAAGTCAAATAAAAACCTCACTAATAGAATGGATCATGTTGAAAACAGAGAATCAGGGATAGAAGACAAATTAGAATTGAATTGACCTTCACTAAGGGTCAATGAGAATGTTTTTTAATATGAAAGAAATAAGGTAAAGTTTTGGGACACTATGAAATCTTTGAATTATGATCATAGAAAGACTATCATAGCAAAGACATAGAAATGTCTTCAGTAAGATCATAGAAGAACATTTCTCAAACAGAAAGATATAGTTATCATGTACAAGAGGACTACAGAATACAAAATACTCAGGACCAGAAAAGAAATTCTCTTGACATATTGTAGTTAAAACATTAGAATCACTAAGTAAAGAAAGGGAATTGAGTGGGGCCTAGTAGTATACACCCTTTTCCCAGCACTCAGGAGTCAATGCCAGTCAAATCTCTGAGAACTCACAGCCAGCTGCGTCTACATAGCAGTTTCCAGGCCAGCTGGTGCCACAGGGAAATCTCATCTCAAAAAAAAAAAAAAATAGTATATTGAAAGCTTCAAGACAAAGGAGATCAATTAGAATAACTTACTATTTCACAGATACATATAAAGACAGAAGGAACTGGAAAGATGTATTCCAAGTCCTGAATGACTACAACTGTCAACTCAGAATATAATAACCAGAAAATATATTAAAATTGAAGGATAAAGAAAAGCTTTCCATGGTAAAAACAAGTTAAAGGAAATTATCTCTAATAAACCAGCCCTATTGTGGACATTCTGAGGAACACTTCAATCAGGAAAGAAAGTTAAAAGCACTCCAAAGATAGTAAGGAAGAAATAAAGCATGTTAGGACATGTAATCAAAAGAGATCTGAGAAAACATCACAAAATCAACAAAATAATGTGATTAATATAAATCTTTCAATAACTCTGAATATTATCTCAATAACACAATAAATATACAGAAAGAAACATATTTGATTAGAGAAGAGGATCCATCTATTTGCTACCCTCAAGAAACATACCTCACCATCAACTACAGACATGATTTCATGGAAAAAGAATGGGAAAAGATACTCCAAGAAAAAGGAACTAAGAAACAAGCAGATGCAACTATTCTAACATCTGGCAAAATATGCTTCAAACCAAAACTAGTCAGAAAAGATAAAGACATTTCAAATTCATAAAAGGAAAAGTCTGCCAACAGAATATTTATTATAATACTAAACATGTATGCAGCAAAAACAGAGGCACCAAATTTCATTAAAAATACTTGTAGATAAAATTTAAAAAATAATTACTTGTAGATGTAAAACCAAAGATGAATCACAATCAGATGCTGACTTCAATGGCTCACCATCATCGATAGTTCATTGAGGAAAAAACAGATGAACTCATGGCATTATAAACCAAACAGAGGTAACAGATGTCTATGAACATTCCAACCAAACACTAAAGAATACATTCTCATTAGCCCATGGAATTTCCTCCAAACCTGACTATATATTGGGACACAAAGCACATTTCAACAAATATAGGAAAATTAAAATAACATCCTGTTTTTTATCAAACCACAACAGTATAAAGCTGGATACCAAGAACAACAGAATCTGTGGAAACTAAACAATAAACTCATGAATGAAAATGGACCAAGGGGAAATAAAAAGGAAATTTTAACTTTTGTACAGGGCAAGAGGTAGGGGTTTTATTTCATTCTTCTACAGGTGGTGATCCAGTTTTGCCAACACCACTTGCTGAAGATGCTGTCTTTCCTCCATTGTGTCTTCTTGGCCCCCTTGTCAAATATGAGGTTGGCTGAAATTGTATGTGCTCAGGTTTGGATCTTCAGTTTTGTTCCATTGGTCAACTGGTCTGCTTGTGCCAGTACCAAGCAGTTTTTATGACTATAGCCCTATAGTATAGTATGAAGTCTGGTATAGAGATCTCCCCTGTATTGCTCTTTTCACTCAGGGTTGCTTTGGCTATTCGGGGTCTTTTGTTTTTCCAAATGAAATTAAGGATTTTTTTTCCAAGCCTGTGAAGAAACTCTTGGGGATTTTGATTGGGATTGCATTAAATCTGTACAATAGTTTGGGTAGGATGGACATTTTTACTATATTTATTTTCCCAATCCATGAGCATGGGAGGTTTGTCCATCTTCTGATGTCTTCCTCAATTTCCTTTTTCAGGGGTTTAAAATTTTTGTTGTAGAGATCCTTGGTGTCTTTGGTTAGGTTTGTTCCTAGGTATTTTATTGTTTTTGAGGCTATTGTGAGTTGGAAGGTCTCCGTGTATTCTTTCTTCAGTTGCTTGTTTTGGGTGTAAAGAAAGGCTACTGATTTTTCTAGATTTATTGTGTATCCTGCCACTGTACTGTTAATCATTTCTAGGATTTTTCTGGTAGAGTTCTTAGCATCCTTTAAGTTAACAATCATGTCATCAGCAAAAAGGGATAGCTTGACTTCCTCTTTTCCAATTAGAACTCCTTTAATTTACTTTCTTGCCTTATTGCCCTAGCAAGGGTTTTAAACACTATATTGAAAAGGAGTGGTGACAGGGGGCAACCTTGCCGAGTTCCTACCTTTAAGGGGACTGTTTCTGTTGTTTCCCCATTTAGGATGATATTGGCTGTTGGTTTCCTGAATATGGCTTTGATTACATTGAGGAATGATCCCTCCAATCCAATTCCCTCTAGGACTTTAAGCATGAAGGGATGATGGATTTTGTCAAAGGCTTTTTCCACGCCAATTGAGATGATCGTATGGTTTTTGTCTTTCAGTCCATTTATATGTTTGATGATATTTATTGATTTTCATATGTTGAATCATCCCTGCATTTCTGGTATGAATCCAACTTGGTCATGGTGGATGATCTTCTTGATGTGGGCCTGTATGCGATTTGCAAGTATTTTATTTAGAATTTTTGCATCCATGTTCATTAAGGAAATGGGTCTATAGTTCTCCTTTTTGGTTGTATCTTTGCCTGGTTTTGGCTTCATAGAAGGAATCTGGGAGAACTCTCTCCATTTGTATCCTTCTAAACAACTTGAGTAGTAATGGTTGTAAGTCTTTTTTGAAATATTTTATAGAATTCTGCCATGAAACCATCTGGGCCTGGGCATTTTTTGGTTGGGAGGCTTCTTATTACATCTTCAATTTCTTCATATATTACTGGTCTATTTAAGTTGTCAATCTCTTCTTGGTTGAGCTTTGGTGATTCCCAAGATTTCAGATATTCATCCATTTGTTTTTTGGTTTTCAAACTTAGTAGAGTATAAGATTTCAAATATTCATCCATTTGTTTTTGGTTTTCAAACTTAGTAGAGTATAGGTTTTTAAAGTATTCCCATATGATTGTCTAGATCTTTTCATTGTCTGTTGTGATATTTCCCCTTTCATCACAGATTCTATTGATTTGAAGCTGTTCCTTCTTTATTTTGGTTAACTGGGCTAGAGGTCTGTCTATCTTGTTTATTCTCTCAAAGAACCAACTTTTTGATTCATTGATTTTTTTTTGTAAGGTTTTCTTTGTTTCTATTTCGTTGATCTCTGCTCTGATTTTTGTTATTTCTTCTTGTCTGCTGCGTTTAGGGTTCATTTGTTATTGTCTCTCAAGTTTTTTTAGCTGCAGTGTGAGATTGTTCACTTGTGCTCTTTCTGTTGTTGTTGTTGTTTTTTTTTTTTTTAATGTAGGCACTTAGAGCTATAAAGTTCTCTTAGGACTACTTTTAAAGTGGCCCATAGGTTTTGTTGTGTTGTATTATCATTGTCATTCAGTTCCAGGAATGTTTTAATTTATTTCTTTATTTCTTCCTTGTCCCATTCATTGTTCAGGAAAGTGTTGTTTAGTCTCCATGTGTTCTTGTAGGTTGTAGGGCTTATCCTGATGTCGATATTGAGTTTTATTGCACTGTGGTCTGATAGAATGCATGAGATTATTCCAATCATTTTGTATTTGTTGAGTTTTTTCCTGTGTCCCAGTATATGATCTATTTTGGAGAATGTTCCATGGGGTGCTGAGTAGAAAGTGTATTGTATCATTCAGTTCAGAAGTCTCTCTGTTTATCCTTTGTCCTGTTGATCTCTCTAAAGGACTTAGTGGGGTATTGAAGTCCCCTACGTTTAGTGTGCTGGCGTTAATCTGTGCCTTGAGATCCTGAAGAATTGCTCTGTAAGTCAATTCCAGATGGATCAAAGACCTCAACATGAAACCAAAAACTCTGGAGGCAATAGAAAAAAAAAACTTGGCTGCAGACTACAAGACATAGGTGTAGGAAAAGACTTCCTAAATCAGACAGCAGCTGCCCAAGAAATAAGATTGACAATTGAAAAATGGGACCTCATTAAACTCAAAAGCTTCTGTGCCTCAAAAGAAACAATAAATGAAGTGAAAATAAATCCCACAGAGTGAGAGGAAACCTTCACTGCAGATACATCTGACAAAAAATTAATTTCCAGAGTATACAAACTACTCAAAAAACAAAGAAAAAAGAAAATAATGAATCACTCAAAAGATGGAGCAAAGAACTGAACAGAGACTTCACAGAGAAGGAATTAGAGATGGCTGAGAAACACCTTAAAAACTGCTCAACGTCACTAATAATTAGTTTAATGCAAATTAAGACCACTTTAAGATATCATCTCACTCAGATAAGACTGGCCAGGATCAAGAAAACAAATGGTATCAAGTGCTGAAGAGGTTGTGGGGGAAGGGGAACACTCATCCATTGCTCGTGGGGATGTAAACTTTTACTGCCACTATGGAAAGCAGTGTGGAGAACCCTTGGAAGACTCAAAATGAGCTTGCCATTTGACCCAATCATACCACTCCTGGGTGTATGCCCACAAGACTCATCTTACTGCAGAAATACATGCACAGCTATATTTATTGCAGCTCTGTTCACAATAGCAAAAAGCTGGAACCAACCCAAATGCCCCTCAACTGACGACTGGATAGAGAAAATGTGGTACATGTACACAATGGAGTTCTATGCAGAATAAATAAAGACAACATCATGAACTTTGTAAGTAAATGGATGGAGCTAGAAGATATTATATTAAGTGAAGTAACACAGTCCCAGAAAAACAAATGACAAATGGTATCCCTCCTCTGTGGATGCTAGCGTCACTAACCCAGTTGTAAATATTTCTTGTGGAGAGGGATGCATATTGAAAAAACAACAGAAAGATTGCATCAGAAAGCTGACTGAAATGGTGAATCAGGAGGGGTGGGTGGGTTGGAAGAGGGACACGGGTCTATAATCAATTAATGTATATTTAATTGATGTGAGTTCAGCAAGTATCCAATTTTGCCCAAACTCTATCCACAAATTACATGGTATTTTAGGACTTACTAAAAGTAAAAATGTCTATATTAAACAACATTGGTTTAAAGGTTTTAATAAAAACGGTAATACATCTAAGTTAATTCGAAATATAAATTGCTGTTGTTCATATTTGTTTTACTTAAAATCTGTATAACAATAACTTTGGGATTAATGTATACAAATGTTCTCTATAATTTCTGTGTTATACAGTATCATCTTGTAACATTCTCTTTTACCTGTAGGATAATTTAACTTAAGGAATTAAGTTTGCTTCCCAAATTAACAACATACAGTCACCAAAAACAGCTTGGATAAATTTAATGAAATTTATACCTTGATTCCTGCCTATAACTATGTGTACTACAACTGCCTTTTTGAGACTCTTGGGTCAAAAAATAAAAACCTAAAATAAAAAGGGGGGATACAGTTATATATTAAAAATTTTGTTAAATTTTTCAATTTAATCTTAAAACTAACTATGGAAATAGATTTGTATGTTCCCACAGGTCAAAACGTCACCAACTTAACTGCTGAGAAAGAAAAGATACAGCCTTGCATTGTGTAGGATGTACCAAGAAATACCAGCAGAGAAGTTGGCCCATCTAAACATTAAAAGGAAGAAAAGCCTCAGACTGCTACAGGCATCAAATATCTCTGTGGATCCTATTTGTAACAATGGTTTATAATGAGTCCTAATGAACCTTATCTTCTAGGTGCTGCAAAGTTTTAATATGAGTGACTTTCTTACCTCCTTTTCATAGAAGAAATAAAAATATGATGGTAATGAAGTCATTCTCTAACTGTAAATTAGAGCCGACTGTTATAGAGGTAATCTCTTAAAAAACCAGTAAAACTGCTTTCTTTAATTGACAAATAGACATAGGCACTGTGAAAATGATTATTCTCTATTCAGAACCAAATATAATACTAGAGTCTCTATAAGCTGTGCATTTAAGCAAAATATATTAATACAGGAGAGCTCTGATATCAGCAATGGATTATTCTGCCAAGGAGATGTTGGCCAGGGGTTCCAAGATCCCCCCNCCCTCCAAAAAGTAAAGGCTTCTTGCCTGTAAACTGGGATACCTGCAAGAAGAGAGGTGGTAAGTCCCTGCTGTCAAAGACCTGATGTAAGCATGGGAAAGATGCATTGAGACCGCACTTGCAAGTGTACAGTTGGTCTCTGAAATACCAGAGTGTTACCAAAGGCCACTAAACCAATAAAGCTTGAGTCAAGCAAGACTCCTTCATCAGCATCAGCTACACCTCACCTGCCTGGAAATACTGTGCAGCAGTGGCAGCCATATGTCTGTATATCCCAAATCTAATTGGCTATTAGCTCTCTCCTTGGAGGAATAACTCACGGCTGATGCCACAAGCTTACATCCTCTAGTGGTTAGATGTTATAAGCCACAGTAAGACCTTGTCATCTTTTACAGAAAAAACGTAATTCATGGATTAGCATACCATCCAAACATCTGTATCTATACCAAAGTAACCTACCATAATAATTAGTACTGTTTAAATACCTATATATCTAATTGCTTGTGCTTCATTAGTAGGATTAAACTCATTTGATCAACTTGATTGAACATACAAGCCCCCCCTGGTGGATGGTGGGACACATGAGATGTGTGGGTTTGGGCACAACTGCTTGCAAATTGGTTTTACATGAAGGATGCTTGTACTCATAACTTATTACTTATTGTTTAAAAGTGAAATAAAAGAAAGTATTGAAAAGGAAATTTTAAAATTCCTAGTATTGAATGACATTGAAAACATCACTTACCAATATCTATAAAACACAATACCAAAAAATCAAACAACCCAATTAAAAATTGGGTCAAGAAGCCGGGTGTGGTGGTGCACACCTTTAATCCTAGCACTTTGGAGGCAGAAGCAAGTGGATCTTTGTGAGTTCAAGGCCAGCCTGGTCTACAGAGAGAATTCCAGGACAGCCGGGGCTACAGGGAGACCCTATCTTGAAAAGACAAAAAAAAATTGGTCAAGAAACTAAACAATAATGACTAGCCTGGCAATATGTGCTCACTGGTGCAACAGTGCAATGAATGTTATGGGAGTAATCAACAACTATTTTATTCAAATTAAGACCCACTTCACCTGACACTGTTATCATATCCAAGAACTTGTGGCTGGACAGATCATAGGCTAGAGGGGAGTATAAACTATTATTATTCAACTAAATGGACATAGTATTAACCTGATTCCTAACGTATTCTTGTTATGCCTTTAGGAGATGTGGTCATGCTGGAGAAAGTATGTCACTAGGGATGGGCTTTGAGAGTACAGAGCCATGCTCACTTCCAGTCTGGCTCTCTGTATCTGCTTGAAGATGTCATCCATCACTAAGCTCTCTGCTCCAGCCACCCCTTCCACCACACCTCCATGTCATTATGGACTTCAGTCCTCTGAACTATGAATCAAATAAGCTCTGCCATCTCTAAGTTGCTTTGTTCATATTGTTCTATCACAGCAACAGAAAAGTAACTAACATAGAGATTGGTACCAAGAGTGCAGTATTGTGAAGAAACAGGTCATGTGAGTTTTTGGAGGAATGTGGAACACATTAGAAGTTTAGACTAGAAAAGTGATTGAATGTTGTAAGCAGGCTCTGGTAGGAGCCTGAAAGAAAGTAGTGCTGAAACACTGTTGTTTCAGAAGTAAATTAGAACTTTAGCAACAACTAAGGTATTTGGCAGATTATCTCCTGCTATCTCCCCACAGAAACTAAAATGAAAAATAATGGACTAATTTATTTGGTACAAGGAAGAAATTTCAAAATAGCCTTAATGTAGAAATGGTGGCATGGTATTGATGAATATTATGCAGATCTATAGTGAAAAAAGAGCAAATAGGGCAGAAAGAAATGCAGAATCAACAGTTTAGATAGAAAAAGAGCACTAGGAAGATTAATGTTAGAGCCAAGGCATGTGCTGAAGGAGAGGCTCTCTTTGATAAAAAGATTAGAGCTTTTAAGGAGACCACTACAGAGTTGCACTTGAACAATGGAAAGAATACCTTCAAGGTAAGACAATGCACAGCTAAACCTCCAACTAGTAAAAGAAAAATGCTTGATGGAGTTTTCTGCTCCTAGAAAATTCACATTATAGAAAAAAGCTGCCAATCTGGATGAAGCAGGCCAGGGTCAATCTCAGGCTAGCATCTGAACTTGGCAATGTTGTTTGTGTGATGCTGGCTTTAGAAGCATGAAAGATTCAATAGTGAAGGCGGCATCAGTTCTTCCTCCGTGATTTCAGAGAGCAGCTGAAGCAGGACGGCTTGCAGCAGAGGTGTCCCTTCATAAAGAAGGCCCTGACAGGCTATTATGTTAAGGTATAAAGGTGAATCCTGATGGGCAATGGAGATTCCAAGAAGACATCGAAGATGTTATAGCTATGGTATATCTGCCAAGGAGAGCTGCACACGGGGAGTGATACCAGTCCAACAGTGAGATGCATGTTGCATGCAGTAAAGCTGGAGGGGCTGAGCCATATAAACCCTTTGGTAGTAAAGTACCAGAAGTCGGTGCTGGAGAGATGGCCTAGCGGATAAGAGCGCCAACCGCTCTTACAGAGGACCCAGGTTCGATCCCCAGCACCCACATGGCAGCCGAGAACCGTCTGAAAATCCAATTCCAGGAGAACTCCAGTTCCAGGGAAATCCGACACCCTCTTCTGACCTCTGTGGCATTGCAGGACACGGGTGCACAAACTTGCATGTCACGCCTTTAATCCTAGCACTTGGGAAGCAGAGGCACGCAGATCTCTGTGAGTTCAAGGCCAGTCTGGTCTACAGATTGAGTTCCAGGACAGCCAGAGCTACAGGAAGACCCTGTCTCAAAAAGACAAAAAAAAAAAAAAAAAAAGTAAAGTGCCAGAAGTCAGACGTGGAGCTACTGGATTTGACATTTCCCTGCTGCCTTTCAGGCTTGTTTTGGGTTAGTATTTCCTGACTGTGCCCCAATTCCTCCCTTTTGGAATGGGAATGTGTATTTGATTCCATTATATTTTGGAAATATATAATTTGTCTTTTGATTTTACAGAGGATTGCAGTTAAAGGATTGTCTAGGGTCTCAGAAGAGACTTTGGACTCCAGACTTTTGAATGGTATTGAGGGTAGTAAAGACTATGGGGCCTTTGTGAAGTGGACTAAATGCATTTTGAAATTTATTTGACATGAACCTGTGGGGCCAGGGAGTAGAATGTGGTGGTTGGGATGAGTGTCCCAATAGGCTCCATTGTTTGGGGTTGCCAAGGAGGAGTCTTTGAGCACTTCCTTAAGGAAAACATGACAACTTTTAGGGAAAAAAAATCCTCCAATTCAAGTGATATGTGTATGTATGTATGTATGAATATATTTATGTATATATAACTATGTATATATAATGTACCAGTACAAGTTGGAGAGAACAACAACAAAAGAATTGAAAAAAACTCTGGAAAGACTTTGAAAAAGACGCAGGACATGTATGGCAGAGTGCAGGGACTCAGGGCGGGGTGGAGGGCATGGAAAGGAAAGCAACTCTAGATTCGATTGAGAAATGATGTATGACCTATGGAAAAAGTTTAATAAAATAATAAGAATAAGAATAAGAATAAGAATAAGAATAAGAATAAGAAGAAGAAGAAGAAGAAGAAGAAGAAGAAGAAGAAGAAGAAAGAAGAAGAAGAAAAAATAGGTTCCAAGTATTTAGACACTTGGTCCCCAGTTCATGGTGTTGTTTGAGGGAGGAGGGTCATGGAATCTTTAGGATATATGGCCACACTTGAAGAAGCATGTCACTGGGAGTGAGCTTTGAGAGTATATAGCCATGTCCACTTCCAGTCCGTCTCTCTCTGCTTCCTGTAACTTCTTGAAGATGTGATCATTCAGTTTTCTGCTCTAACCATCCCAGCTGCTATCCTCCCCACCATTGTGGGCTCCAGTAGTCTGGACCATAAGCCAAATAAACTATTCCTTCTATAAGTTACATGGGTCACCTCTCACTTCATCTAAAACAGAGAATTAATGTGAGTGTGCTTGATTAGCATATTAAATCAATGCTTTCTTTGTTGAAAATAATGAGAATTTAGAAGTGTGGAGATCCAGTCTCTCCAATGAGATGGGCATAGATCCTAGCTTTGACTTCCACAGTTCATGCTGGAGATACTATTTGAATAAAAGAATGAGTGAACTTTTTTTCTGTGTTCAAATGGGTATGTTTTTATTTATTTCTTCACTTTTTTTCTTTTTTATTGAATTTTATATGTTTCATACATAGTTTTCCAAACAGTCTTAATTGCCTTTATACTCACTTCTCCCTTGGCACCTTCCTGCAGGCTTCCACCCCAACCCTGGAGTTCACATTTGTGCTAGGGTCCATTTTGCCAAACTACTCTCCCCACCTCAGTGCCGGTTCATCCCCTGAGCTCTAGTCAGTCTATCTGGAGTCTCTTTTTCTTCCTCACCTGACTACCAACTGCTGCCAATATTTCCTCAGCCGTTTGGGCTCTGCTACCCATTTCTGCAGGTCTGTGCTGGGTTTTTGTCCAACTGAGCTTGCATGGGTCTTGTGCATGCTGATACCAATGCTGTAGGTTCATATGAACAGCATCTGAGGAGCTTGCAGGTTTGATTTCCGTTTGGTTTTGTATCAGTGTTTCATGAGACCTGGGTAAGAGAAGCTGAATATAAGCAACCGGTCCATGGAACCACACTCTATAGATTTCTAATCTTCATGGCTTGGCCATTCAGGCCCTTTTGAGTTCCTGGTCTCCCGTTGCATGGAAGAGCTTCCTTAATGAGAGTTAAGAGGAAGTTAATGCCTTCTTGGACCCTTGTTCTATGATGCTTGGGAAAGCCTGTCTTAAGAACACAGTTCTATGATAGATCTGAAGGAACATGTGGGTCTCAGGGTTCAGCTCCAAATCTTTGCCTTAAGATGAATGTGAAGAGTCAGGCTGTTTCTTTATTCACACATAAATATAATGTGGCTTAGAAATATTGTAATGCAGTATATGAAGTTGGGTGGATTGGGAGGTTGGAGGTGGATCTTAGGGAGACAGGGAAGACATCTATGTATTCTCAAAACATATTGCATGAACTTCTCAAAGAATTAATAATTTTAATGTTTTAAATGATTTGACCTGTATTGAAACATAGGAATTATATGTCAGTTAACAAGATAAAGAAAGAAATTACAGTATAAATATAAATAAATTGAAAGCAGAAGAGAAGATACTGACTACAAAAATTAATCATTGAATCTTACATTACATGTAGGAATGAGTCCTCAATCTCTGTTTAATAAAAGCATAATACACTACCCATCAACATTTTGAGTTTTATCTTAATTTTCAGCTCCATAATATTCTGATGCTAATCCCATCACTTATTACTTATTTCTCATTCTTTTCTCTTAATTCCTTAACTGTGATTTTACTAGCTGTTGCCAGTCCCTTGATTCCCTTAATGTGGTGCTTCATTAAGAGGACTAGCACTCAAAATTTATCTTAAAAGTTTGTTACTAATAGCTACTGTGTGATCCAGTGACAGTTTTAGGTCACATCACTTAGATATTTGTGCTTCCCATTTTCAATTCTCTAAAATTTGTCATGATGACATTGACATTCAGTTTCCTGAGCATGCAATGGAACTCATTACTGTCCATAGGATATACAGCAATTATTTTGAGTAAAGACAACTATTTCCTATCCACGGCTTTTCATTCTATCATAGAATTTCCATAACATTTACCAAGTACCTTTCTTCATTTATTCTAAGAAAAAAATTCATTTTAAATATGTCATTTTGATTTGAGATAGTTTTATCCAGAACAAATTAAACTAAATAGATTCATCTTTCTGTCTGAAAGATAAGGGGCCACTCTCATAGAGTGTATATAAACAGGTGTATAAAGCATAAGTTTTTAGCCCCAGAATTCATTTATGCATACTCAGCATCACAGTTCCTATTTAAAGTGTATTGATATGAGAAAAAAGGAGTAAGAGATTATGGTGACTATCAGCAACGTTAAAAGATTATAGCCAGGTGTGGTGGTGCATGCATTTTATCCCAGCTCTCTGGAGGCAGAGGCAGGCAGATCTCTATGAGTTCAAGGCCAGCCTGATTTTCATAATGAGTTCCAGGACAGCTGGAGCTACAGGGAGACCCTGTCTCAAAAAGACTAAAAAAAAAAAAAAAAAGAAAGCTTTGTTTTTATCACCAAGAGGTGGGCTGTTTCAGTTCAATATCTGCTATCAATTACAGATATAAGATTGCTGGAAACAGCATAAAGGGTTTTCTGCACTGGACTGAGTTCAGAAAGTAGGTGTCTCTACCTTTTCTTTAATCTAGGTTTTCACTACTATATTCACATCACCTTTTACATCTTGGACATAATTGTTGATTGGCATTATGACTCTTATTTCATATAGCAGATTAGAAATGTAACATTAAGTAGTATACATCACAATCTATGTTCATTTTAGAGGAAAACACAAGCAAAGAATAGGTGTGTTTAAGATGCCATCTTCTAGCAACTCAGCCTATTAATTTGCTATAAAATGAGATATCTATATCACAGCCTTCCACTTAAGGCTTAGGGATTTTTCAGAAAGAAGGGGTGGAAAACCAGAGATAGTGAATGATTTCAATGAAGCTGTGGTTCCAAAGTAGCAGAATGGTGGCACATATGAACTCATAGTGGTTGTAACAACATACACAGTATGATTTCAAGTTCAAGCCAGACAAAATCTCAGCATAGAATGGAGAATGGACATGAATTCTCATCTGTAGCTAAGGAACTATTGATAGCTTCTAGGAGAAGATCAGTTTTCTCTAAAAGTGGACCACTGGCAGGATGACCACACTCCAGGGCTGATTCCACACGAGTATTCAGGCAACAAAAACTTGACTCAGTAGGAGAAAGAAAGAAAGAAAGAAAGAAAGAAGAAAGGAAAGGACACGAAGGAAGGAAGGAAGGAAGGAAGGAGAAAGAAAGAAAGAAAGAACAGAAGAAAGAAAGAAAGAAAGAAAGAAAAATGTGTGTGGTAAGGAAGTGGGTGAGGACCATAGAGGAGTTAGGGAAGGGGAAATATGATCAAACTACATTGTGTGAAACTCTCCTAACTCAAAAAAATGAAATTTTTATTAAAAAATATTATCCCAAAAGTAATATTGTGGAACGATGTCTATTATTGGAGTGAGTCTTATTTAAAGACAGCAGGAGCATCCTATAATTCCTTATTAAAATTATTTTGTTGACATCAGAAATTTTATCATGTTGGCTAACTATTCAGAAGAATAGGTCCAGCATAATTCATCAGGCTACAAACTCAGTATCCCTAAACAGTGTAAGTCAAGCCTTCACACTGAACATCTTCTTTGTATATAAAATAAAGAAAACTATAAAGCTAACCATTTTCATGTTGAAGATTGCCAAAGAAGAGCATAGGAAGAAAGGGATAATGACTTCGACCAAAACAGCAACAATCAAATGAACAAAATGTATGCACATGGTATGGCCCCAAGGTAATTAATGCAAGATAATATACAAACATAAAAGGATTAGCTTTAATTATAAGTTACTTTTAATAAACACATAACATAATTACACTATATAATTAACATTTTAATTTCAATATATCATACTACTTGACACATGATAGAGTATATAAAGATCCTCTTCTGTGCCTTAAAATTATTTCTGTATGCCTTATTTCATTACCATATATATCTTCAGAACCTCTCTATTACTATAAACACCATTCCACTATACCAGAACTTGCTTTTCAGTTTTTCCATACTTATGGCAAAGACAAAATTACTAAGTCACAGTATTCTAAGCAAATATCATTATCTCATTTTGTTACACTGAATTCTTCTCTGCTTCTGGGTATTTTCCTTCCAGTTAAAGATATCTAAGTCTAATAAATTTTAAAAGCCAATCTTACACTTTCTCAAGACATAGTAACACACAGAGAAGCACGTGTTTCTAGATAGGATATTTAGACATTTAATTGATAATAGAAATAATATAGATATTCCTGACAATAATTTTTAACAAAAGGAGCAACCTAAAAATGAATTATTACACCAGATCATTTGATAAGAATATAGCTTCAAGCCAGATGTTTTGGGGACTAGACTAAATTTTGTTGGGAGGCACCAAAATATACAACAATCTTGCTAAAGAAAAATGCCATGGGGCTGGGACATGGCTCAGAGGTTAAAAGCACTGACTGCTCTTTCATAAGACCCAGGTTCAATCTCCAGCATCCACATGGGGATAAGAACAGTCTTTAACTCCAGTTCCAGGGAATCCAATGTCATCTTCTAACCTCTTCAGCACTGTATGACATGGGTGCACCTATTACATGCAGAAATACATTCACAGAAATTAAAACTATAATAAAAAAATAGCTCTAAATGCCACAAGAATATATGATATATATATATATATATATATATATATATAATACATTCTATGAAATGATGAAGTTATAGCATGCAGTGTTGTGCGATCATGCTTACTTCTCCAGGGATAAAAAGACTGTTGAAATAATAGCCCTCCTTGGTTCACCTACAAAGGGACAGAGGTCATGGAACCCACAGGTTGAAAACAAGCAGTGATGAAAGGGAAAAGGGAAAAGCTTGCATTCCTAAATCACTGCTTTAGTAGACCCACTGTCCTCTGAGAAGTGTCTCTTTTGTACTTAGTAGGCAAAAACACATCAAACATGTCACCCACTTGAGGATTTGGATGCTGTAGCTCCTATCATAATTCTGGAAATGAAGAAAACACTCTTGCCTAAACTGAAACATAACAGAAACTTTATTGTTTTATTTTTATTTTGAGAGTCCCACACAAGTGTACAATGATCATATCTTTGATTATATCTATCCCTCACTTTCCCCTCCATATTTCTCATTGCACTCCCTCTCAACTTCATGTTTTTCATTTTTTAATAACTCTTTAAGTGCAGCTAGATCTGCCTGTATATGCATGGGAATGGGGTCATTCACTGGAGCATGGACCTACCAGATGGCATGGCCTTACTGGAGAATGATTCTCACTTCCCTAGCAACCTTCTACTACCAATAGATATCTGAACCTCACTGGAAAAGGAGGTTTTTAAATCTTTTCAGCATTCACATATACGAGATGCTTTTTATCTTCCACTATAAGCTTTTTGATGGAGCACCTTAAATCCAGGATGTGGGGCATAGGAGACTGTAGCTATTTTAAAATTGTACTTATTTATCTCTTTCAAGAGCTTCAAATATTTTCAATTTTTCTCACCCTAGGATAGCAAAATTCTGTTAGCACAAAAATACTATGTAGTTTTCCTCAGGATGAATTTTGGCACCCAATTCACTGACTATCAGAGGATGCTATTATCAAGCATGAGGGTCTACATTTCAATTGTGTTGACAAGCTATATAAGTGTCTTACATTTTACAATGCAACATTTCATAAAGAATGTTTATACCAATGTAAATGAGAGTTATTTAAATAGCATTAATTTCTGTGTTATAGGAAAATAAATAAGAAAAAAGAACTAAAAATGAGCAGTAATGAAAATATATATTGTGAGAGACTTGTTTAATTATAAAGGATTAATATAGAGAGCATACTGCTATACCAAACCATGAACAACTCTTTCCTACCCTGAGTTCTTAAATGAAATATATCTTTCCATACTCACAGCTGTATGAAACAGGTACTGTTATAACTATTTACATCTTTCAAAGTAAATACAAAAAAATTGGTATAAATATGCCACTTATACAAAGTTTTATGACTTTATCAAATTGAAGTGATAAAATTTCAATCCAACACTACTTTTCTCCAAGCCAATTCACATGCATTCACTGTCCTCAGTGTGTCTAAGTATTTTAAATTATCATTCAGTCTGGACTGGAGAGATGACTCAGTGCCTAAGAGCACTGGCTGCTCCTGAAGAAGCCCTGAGTTTGAATCCCAGCACTCATGACAGCTAATAACCATCTGCTAACTCCAGCTCCAATGGATCCAATGCCCTCTTCTGTCTTCTGTGGGTACTATGTGACACAGGTACACTTACATGCATGAAATCATAACACTCATACAAATAAAATTAATTTTTAAAAGTATTCTTTTTTTCTTTTCTATTTCTTTCTATACTTACTTTCATTTCTATTTTAATCTAATTCTATTTTAGGCACTTGATATCAGATCACTTTGAGTCAAGTGCTAACAAAAACATTGAATCAAACTGCTAAATTATTTATGATTAAAAGTTAAGGAAAAACTGCAACTCGTTTAACTATGCGACTCAACAATATACAGAAGTTCTGCCTGGGTTCCTCTTGCCTAGCACCAATGGCAGAACATGTACTGAAGGCATAGATGAGAAGCATAACCACTTGAGACCTAGTTGAGATCAAACAATCTACACATATCTGTGTTTAGCTTGAGAAGCAGCCACATAGCTTCTCATGCTATCAAGATATATGCATAATACTAATAAACAGATGGCTTAGAATAACATCATGAATGAAAAGCCAACTACACAATAAACATGGCATATGCAATGCACAAAAACAAAAGTATAGTAGCTTCAACAGAAGCAGTACAGAAAGATTTCAACCGGTAACTATGCTGTCTTCTACACAATGCTCCAATTTTACTAAGCACCTCATGTTTAAGCTACTCCCAGGGTAAAGGCAAGAAAATGAAAAACTGTTTAATATTTTAATACGAATCAAATTTTGAGAAGTCAAAATTGGGTGACATTCCATTTTAGCCTATTAAAAAACATAAGAACTTAGAATTAAGCTGGGCATGATGGCACATGCCTATAACCTCTGAACTCCAGAGGCAGTGGCAAAAAGATGGTGAATTTGAATTAAAATTGGGCTATATTATTAGACCATGTGAAAAAAAATACAGATTAGTTTAAGACAGAAAAATATTGTTACAGATGACAAATCCTTTTTGTTGAAGACACCAAATAGTTGGGTTACAGAACATAAAAAAAAAAAAAAATCAAGCTGTAACTAACCTACAAACATCCTCTATGCTGGTCAGCTTTCAAAGTGCCCGGGAGTTCAGGGAGAAAACTCAGCAATCTTAACCAGCTGCAAAGCCTGAAAATTTCCCGAGTTATAAACAAGATGTACCACTGATATGATGTGGGGCCCGATAGTTAATCTGGCTGAAACATTAAGGGAGTTGGCTTTAGGCCTGAAAACCTGAAAAGGCCAGGGGACCAAGATGGCCCCTGCTTGCCAATTGATAATACTAGCTCTACATCCCTGGTTTGAGGATTTGGCAAAAGACGTCACATTCCTGCATTATCCAAAGATCACATATTGGTTTCAAGAACCAACTTGGGCCACTACTGACTCACATAAGTGGAAGACGCTGTGGATTTCCTGTGCACCCCCTCACCCCCATTCTCTCAAGAGGCCTACTAAATGCCTGTATATAAGACCTCAACTCCTGCAAATAAGTGAGTTTTTGTCTCGTGTGGCTAACTCCCAGGTCTTTTGACCTGTCAGGTTTACCTGCCTCCAAGTCCTTCTCTTCCCCCTCCCTTCTCTCACCGGCAACTCAGGCAGGGGCAAAATGGCTTTATGCACTGGTAGGCTGGTGCCAGCATCCCTTGCTGACACTAAGAACCCTGACTCACGTGGACACCCAGGAACCCCACTGCCCCACAGTGTGAAAAGTCCATTCATTGTTATGGAAGCAACCAACTTCTTTCTGACTGGGTTTGAGGCCCTTTCCATACATAGAAATGTGAATATCTTAATGAGCTCTAGAATTAACTTACTACCTACTTTCAGGCATGGTAATTAATGTACATGGATAGAAGATATATATTCATATTTTAGAGTAATATAAAATTAAAAGAAAAAATCTTAACCCCTGAACATAATAGAAAAAAAAATAAATTTCATGCCTGGAACTATAACCATGGCCAAGATATCATGGCTATAAAGATCTTAAATATTTTATTAAATGGGCCAAGTGTCAAACTGCTTTCTAACTATGTATATTATACCCATAGATTAATGTCAATCTCAGCCTTGGTCAGAGAAGTTTCTGCTTGCAATGGGGAAAGGTTAATGCAAAGGTGTTCATAACTGATCAAAGTACTGAGAATAAGTGACTGTTGAGTGCTCAGCCCCACAATAATAATCTATATCCCTACTTCAAGGGTTGGTATGAGGGGACAGAAAAAATGCAATAGCCAGAGAGTATCAGGAGGAGTGCCAGGAAAATGCTTTGGTCTGAATATGACATGGCTATTGTGCTCATAAACTCCATTATAAGTGTGATTACCTACAGAAGACCTACATAAGATGAAGCCCATCAATATTCCATCACAAATGGGAAAGGAGAAGGACTTATGAGGTGCCACCCCTAACTGAGGATCTATTGGCAGTTAATTGTTGCTTGGGAAAGGGAAGTCATTTTCTTCAGTGGTGTAGCCACTGGCTGGTTGTCCATGTTCAGTAATGAACCCCCTAATTAAACTCAGTGTATCATAAATGACATGAAAATAAAAGAGGGATTTATTGTGGAGAGGAGTCCAGCAAGAATAGAAGGGTGAAGGAAGCTAATGGTGTGATAAAATGACTAAAATACATTATACATGTATGTAACTGTCCAAGCATGAAAAATAAATTACAAAAAAAAGAGTTACAATATTTATATTTAGAACTACATAATTTTACTTACCACTATATAAAAAGATAGATAAGACATTGGATTTGGTAGTTCATGCTTTCTTACAGACAGATGTATTGAAGGCAAGATGGGGTACATAGCATGATCCTGTCTCAAAAGATATAAAATGGAGAGACTTTTGTCCATAATTTTATGCACCTAGAACCTTAATAAATCCATATGAAAAATTGTGGATTATGTAGAACAGTTTGGAACATAGTATAGAAAGAAAAAGGGAATGAACAAAACCGTTAACATTAAATGAGTACTTTAAAAATGAGTTCCTAAGCCTCACAGGAAAATGTTTGAAAATATCATATTAACATCCTGTATTTTTTTACAAAGCCTCACAAAGAAATCAAGAAATACATATTCGGTATAGTTCAACATCTTTTTATATGTACGTTAACTATCCATCCTCTAAGGCATCACTTTTATTAATAATTCTTTCAGAGAACTACTAGGCCATGCCACAATTACTAACACATAACTGTATACAAAAGGGAACAAATTGTTACAATGCATGTGCATGCAATTTTGTGGCAGTATAAATCCATTTAAAATAAAGGAAAATTGATAAACTGTAGTTTAGAATTATGGAAAAACAGGCAATTCACCTCTTTCCTAATAAAAACTCAGATCCATAATTCATGAATTGAAACTGTGGGATTTAATCATGCTAATAAAAAAAACAAACATTTTTAGCCTTTTCAATGCTTTATTTAATTTATTTAATTAAAACTGATTATTTAATATCATTCAGTTTATTGTTATCTTACATGCACTATAAAGGGTTTGCAAGACTAAGAAATTCTCAAATGGTTTTACTCTGTAATTAGTTTTCTATAAGCATCATTTGTTAAAAATTCTTTGGGAAAGTTTTTAGGTTTATAATAACAGTGACAGAAGCCTTTATGTTTATTTCCATATGCATCCTGGTATAACCAATCTGTTTTCAGTAGAAAATCAATATTATACAAACTGGTTAAAGAAGCAGGAAGACACAAAATCAAAAAAGAAACTCTGAAGCTCAAGGACAAGCATTCTAACAGAGGGCTGCTATTGCCAAAGATCTTAAGCCAACTATTCAGAAAAATCCTGTATGAATAATAATAAGTGCTTATGATCAGAGAAATGGCTGTTTTCTGCTAATGAAATTAATAAGTTGAATCTAAGCTCCTTTATAAATTTGAAGAACTATCCTTTATTAAGTGGATTAACTGCATTAGTACTTTTGGCTGCATTAATCTCCCTCATCTGAACCAAGCAAGTTTTAACAAATGAAAACATAACATGGTCTAGGTCAACTTTCATCTGCAGCAGCAATACGTTGTTTAAATTATTAAAGAGGTAGAAGACATTTTCTCACCCCATCACACTATAAGGCTAGAAAGCAAATACTTTTTTATAGAATCCCTTCTGAGTATAACACTGATTATCTTGGTTCTGAGTTGTCCTTAAACCCTGACTTATTGGTTAGATATATCATCTAGGTAGAAAAGTAAAATGCTTATGGTTCAAACATCAACTTGAGGAATGAGTTTCTACAATCTATTGATTTACAGGAATGAAGAAGCCTTACATTGCTTTTTCCCTGAGGATAAGCACTGAAAAACCTAGGCATATGGCTTAGCATATCCTCTAGATTGTTGTATTGGGATTAAAAAGAAGAAAGACATAAATATTTTGCATGTTTAAACTTGAAAAAATCATACTTAAAAATGTATTGTTAAAAGAACCAATCATCCCAGCATCAGGGGAGACATTCTTATATCTCAACTTCAATATAAGCAAAATTATTTCCATAGAACACAGAAAACAGAATCTAATTCCTTAACCTATTAAAAATGTACATCCTGGCCTGGTGAGATGACTCAGCGAGTAAAAATCACTTTCTACACAAGCCTGATGATTCGATTGCAATCTCCAGAACCCACAGTGGAAAAAGCAAACCTACTCATGAGTTCTCCTCTGACCTCCACACCCCAGCTATGTCACAAATGTGTATGTACATAACACACACACACACACACACACACACACGTTAATAAATTATTTTTTGTGTTTTGTTTTGTTTTCAAACCTTTTTATTGCTACATATATACATATATATAGAACAAGATTATGTTACAAATCTAGACCTGTGTCCCCCTCCCTACGCCCCCCACCCACCAGAGCTCATGCATTCTGCCAAACATGTTTTTCATTTTTTTTCTCAGTCTTTCTCAAAATTCTCGATGTAGAAGTTGACTGTTTTGAGTTCAACGTTTCAGTCAGTTCTTAACACAGTCTTTTCTGTTGCTGTTCTTCTTCTTTCCAATATGCATCACTCACAAATACTTGGACAAAATCTTGAGGAGCCCTGCACAAGAAATACATAGAACAAGGTACTTGGTGCTAGCATCCACAGATGAGGTATACCATTTGTCATTTGTTTTTCTGGGACTGTGTTACTTCACTTAACGTAATATCTTTGAGTTCCATCCATTTACCTGCAAAGTTCATGATGTCATCTTTCTTTACCACTGCATAGAACTCCATTGTATAGATGTACCACATTTTTTCTATCCATTCTTCAGTTGAGGGGCATTTGGGTTGGTTCCAAGTCCTTGCTATTGTGAAAAGAGCTGAAATAAACATGGGTGCACATGTATCTCTGTGGTAAGACGAGTCTTGTGGGTATATACCCAGGAGTGGTATGGCTGGGTCAGGTGGCAAGCCCATTTTGAGTCTTCCAATGGTTCTCCACACTACTTTCCATGGCGGTTGTACAAGTTTACATTCCCACAAGTTGTGGATGAGTGTTCCCCTTTCCCCACAACCTCTCCAGCACTTGGTATCATCTGCTTTCTTGATCCTAGCCAGTCTTTTTGGAGTGAGATGATATCTTAAAGTGGTTTTAATTTGCATTTCCTTAATTATTAGCGATGTTGAACATTTTTTTTTTTTTTGGTCTTTTCCAGACAGGGTCTCTCTGTAGCCCCGGCTATCCTGGAACACACTCTGTAGACCAGGCTGGCCTTGAACTCACAAAGATCCACCTGCCTCTCCCTTCCAAGTGCTAGGATTAAAGGAATGTGCCACCACGCCTGGCATGACATTGAACATTTTTTAAGATGTTTCTCAGCCATCTCTAATTCCTCACTTAAGTCTCTGTTCAGTTCTTTGTTCCATCTTTTGAGTGATTAATTTGTTTTCTTTCTTCTTTGTTTTTTGAGTAGTTAATATATTCTGGAAATCAATGCTTTCTCAGATGTATCTGTGGTGAAGGTTTCCTCCCACTCTGTGGGTTTTCTCTTCACTTTCTTTATTGTTTCTTTTGATGGAAAGAAGCTTTTGCGTTTAATGAGTTCCCAGTTGTCAGTTGTCAATCTTTTTTCTTGTGCAGCTGCTGTCTGATTTAGGAAGTCTTTTCCTACTCCTACGTCTTGTAGGCTGCTACCCACTTTTTTTCTATCACCTTCAGAGTTTTGGGTTTCACATTGAGGGTCTTTGATCCATCTGGAGTTGACTTCTGCACAGGGTGAGAGGTAGGGGTTTAATTTCATTCTTCTACAGGTGGTGATCCAGTTTTGCCAATACAACTTGCTGAAGATGCTATCTTTATTCCATTGTGTCTTCCTGGGTTTGGATATTCAGTTTTTTTCCATTGGTCAACAGGTCTGTTTTTGTGCCAGTACCAAGCTGTTTTTATTATTATAGCCCTGTAGTATAGTTTGAAGTCTGGTATAGAGATCCCCCACCCCCTCTGTGCTCTTTTCACTCTTTTCACTCAGGGTTGCCTTGGCTATTCAGGGTCTTTTGTTTTTCCATATGAAATTAGGGAATTTTTTTTCCAAGCCTGTGAAGAAACTCTTGGAGATTTTAATTGAGATTGCATTAAATCTGTATTATTAGTTTGAGTAGAATGGACATTTTTACTATGTTAATTTTCCCAATCCATGAGCATGGGAGGTTATTCCATCTTCTGATGTCTTCTTCAATTTCCTTCTTCAGGGTTTAAAGTTGTTTTTTGTTTTTTGTTTTGCTTTTGTTTTTGTTTTGTTTTTTTTGTTTTTTTGTTTTTAATTTTTTTTACCTTTTTATTTTTTTTATTTTATTTTTTTTATTGATGCTTTGTGTATTTCATACAACATTTTCCAATTCAGTTCAGGCATATATCCCCTTCCTAAATGGATGGAGCTTGAAGACATCATGTTAAGTGAAGTAACACAGTCCCAGAAAAACAAACGACAAATGGTATCTCTCATATGTGGACGCTAGTACCAATAACCCAATTATAAATATTTCTTGTGGAGAGGGATGCATATTAAAAGAACAACAACAGAAAGATTGCATCAGAAGGCTGACTGAAATGGTGACTCGGGAGGGGTGGGAGGGGTGGGAGTATATTCGATTGGTGCATGTTTAATTGACGTGAGTTCAACAAGTATCCAGTTTTGCCCAGACTCTGTCTACAGGATACATGGTGTTTTAGGACTTAGTAAAAGTAAATATGTGCATATTGGACAACATTGGTTTGAAGGCTGATAAAAACGGTAATGCATCTGAGTTAATTGGTGATATAAATTGCTCTTGTCCACATTAGCTTTAACTAAAATCTGTATAACAATTACTTTGGGATTGGTATAAACAAATGTTCTCTATAATTTTGCTGTCATATAGTATCACCTGGTAGCAATCTCTTTCACCTATAGGATGATTTAACTCAAAAATAAACTTTGTTTCCCAAGTTAATCACATACAGTAACCCAAAACAGCATGGGTGAACTTGATGAAATCTGTGCCTTGATTCCACCCTATAGGTATGTATAAAACAACTGCTTTTTTGAGACTCATGGGTCAAAAATAAAAACCTTAAATAAAAAAGGGGGATATAGATAGATATGAAAACTTTTTGTCAAAAAACCTTGCAACCCAAATCTTAAAACTAACTATGGGAAAGGATTTGTATGTTCCAACAGGCCAGAGTATCACCAACTTAATGGCTGAGAAAGAAAATGCAGCTTTGCAGTGAGTAGGATGTACCAGAAAGTGCCAGCAGAAGGATTGACTCCTCTGCGCATTGAAGGGAAGAAATGCCTCAGATTGCTGCAGACATCAGGCCCCTCTGTGGATCCTACTAGTAACAACTATTTTTAATGATTCCTAACGAAGCTTACCTTCTAGGTGCCGCAAAGGTTTTAATACAAGAGACTTTCTTAACTCCCCCCCATAGAATAAGGAGAAATAAGATGATGATGAGGTCGTTCTCCAGCTGTAGATTGGAGCCAGCTGTTATAGAGGTATTCTCTTGTAAAATCAGTAAAACTGCCTTCTTTAATTGACTAATGGACATAGAAACTGTGAAAAGGATTATTCTCTATTCAGAACCAAATATAATGCTAAAGTCTCCTTAAGCTATGCACTTAAACAAAATATATTAATACAGGAGCTCTGACATCAACAATGGATTATTCTACCAAGGAGATGTTGGCCAGGGGATCCAAGCCCCCACAAATGGTAAAGGCTCCTTGCCTCCAAACTGGGATATCTGCAGGAAGAGAGGCGATAAGGCCCTGCTGTTGAAGACCTGATATAAACATGGGAAAGATGTATGGAGACCGCACTTGCAAGTATACAGATGGTCTCTGGGATGCCAGAGAGTGTTACCAAAGACCACTAAACCAATAAAGCAAATATAGGTCTCCTTGAGTCAAGCAAGACTCCTCCGTCAGCACCAGCTACACCTCATCTGCCTGGAAATACTGTGCAGCAGTGGCAGCCATATGTCTGTATATCCCAAATCTAATTGGCTATTGGCTCTCTCCTTGGAGGAATAACCCACGGCTGATGTCACAAGCTTACATCCTCTAATGGTTAGGAGATGTTATAAACCACACGAAGACCCTGCCATACTTGACAGAAGAAAATGTAGATCATGAATTGACATACCATCCAAACATCTGTGTCTATACCAAAGTAACCTACCATAACAATTAGTACTGTTTAAATACCCATATATCTAATTGTGTGTGCTTCATTAGTAGGATCGAAAGGCTATATATTATACTGTTTAAATACCTAAATATCTAATTGCATGTGCTTCATTAGTAGGATCGAAAGGTTAAGCCTGGACAAGCTGGCAGCCCATGAAAGAAAACAGCCAGAACTGACTAGAGACCAAGACATCAGCTCCAGAGAAAGTAGAGTGTTTTGCTTCTCATCCACCTGTGCCCCTTTTCTAAGCCTAGGGAACAATCTGCGGAAGAGGGGGCGTGGTAGAATGTAAGGGCTTCGATTGGGGTTAATGGTGAAACTACAACAATATAGACTGGACACTCATTTGATCAACTTGATTGAACATACAAGCCCCCCCTTTCAGGATGGTGGGACCCATGAGCTGTGTGGGTTTGGGCACAACTGCTTGCAAATTGGTTTTACATGAAGGATGCTTGTACTCACAAATTATCACCTATTGTTAAAAAAAAATGAAAACAAAACAAAACAAAAAAGCAGAGAAAGATGCAGAAAACTTACGGCAGAATGCACGATCTGCGATGGGTAGGGGTGGGGTGGGGGGAAGGGAAGGGGATATATGCCTGAACTGAATTGGAAAATGATGTATGAAATACACAAAGCATCAATAAAAATAAATTTTAAAAAAAGGAACTTTAATAGATAATACATAATTATTATATATTATCTATATCTAGAAGAGATAATGGGCAACTCATCATTTATCATTATCTATTAATAGATAATACAGAAAAATTAGAACTCAGTAAGAAATTTTGGCAAGGTAATAAGTTCAAAATCAACATAAGCAAAGCCAAGTTTCTGTATAAGAATGTTCATGTAACACTATCATACTGATTATCCAGTACTCATAACAAATTACTCACTACTCAGCCTAAAACAAAATGAAAAAAAAAAAAAAAGGATTATCTCAGGGATGCTGTGAGTTTCAAATCTGAATGTGACTAGTCCTCTGGTCCTAGGTCTTAGGAAAAGGCTGCAATCAAAGTGTTGGCCACCTTGCAATCACTGAAGATCCAGAAGTAGATGGTCTGTTTCCAAGTTCATTCAAGTGTTTACTGGCATGACACAGATACACTGTTGGACAAAAGCCTCCATTGGTCCTTTGCCACATGAACATCACAATTATGCTAGAAAACCAAAAAAAGTACATGCCAGATCAATGCAAATGTGACGGCAGCCATCTTTCCTAAAGATATCAGTACACGAACTGAAACAAATCTAGAGAAATTGCTATATTGTTTCATAGTTTTGTTGAGATCCTCAGCCTCCTAAGAATGTTTACTTAATTTTGACAGAGATGTAAACCTAAGGCATGTTTTCTCTCCCACATAGAAAAAAATGTCCTGATAGAAGAACAATTGTTCTACCATCAGAGAAAGAGCTGAGCAATTATGCTTATTATTTTTACTCCATGCCAGGTAAGAGAGATGACTGGAAGAACCTGCAGCAAAACAGAGCAGAGTTCTTCCATCAAGGGATTTCTTGAGCTTGCCTCAAGTCAGTGGAGGAATACAGCAATATAATCAGGCCTTTCTGGACACAGACTTCACATACATCATGTAGCCATACTTCTTTTTTCCCTGCTCCCTCAGGGAAGCAGAAATTTGACTTTGAATTTCATTTTATTTCATCTAGCATTTTTCTTGTCACAGAATACGTGTTCCTTTTGTTCTCCACTAGATATAAGAATAATGAAACTGGGGCTGGAAAGATGGCTCAGTGGTTAAAAGTACTGGTTGCTCTTACAGAACACCTGGGATCAATTACCAGCAACCGCATACCACCACGCCCAGTACACTTCTGGCATTTTATATGAAAGTGATGTTTTACTGATAGAGAAATTGTAATAATCTCCAAGTAAATATTTCTGCCTTTTTAATTTCTTTTTTAATATATTTTTTTTATTTTTGTGGATTCCTTACATCTTAACCATACTTGGTCCCCCCTTCCCTATCCACAGCCACATAGCCCAACCACAGAACTTCATGCATTTTTGTCATATATGGTAGAGCCTATGGAATCATTTGTGTACCCAGATGTCCCTTGGTATAAATTCATCCACTGAAGCTTATTCAGCCTCTCCAGCGTCTCTCCCTTAAAGATCCACTCTCCCTCACCCAGCAGTGCTCAGCTGCTGATAATTCCTTGCCAAAGTTTTGGCTTCCTGCCGATTTCCCCAGTTCTGTGATTGTTTTTGTTGATCGAGCTTCCATGGGTCTTGTGCATCTTATGTTTATATGAGCAAGTTCTCAGAAGCCTGTAAAACTATTTCGTTATGGTCATGCACATGTGACCTTGTTTCTTAAAATCTTTCTGCCCCTTTCATTTCTTTTTGAGGCAGAATCTCACACTGGGACACAGGTAGGCCTGGAGTTCATGATGTAGCTCAGGCTGGCCTAAAGATACAGCAGTCATCCTGCCTTGTCTCCTTATCACTGGGATTACAGGGAGAAGTCACTATGCATAGATTCCATGTAAATATTTTTGGTGGAGTATAATCTCTAGGGCTGTGACTAATAAGTTTATAAATCAAATAAGTGAAGCTTGTGAGAATTACTGTGATGAATCTATTGGTTATCATTATTTTTGGAAGTGTCCGTTGCTGACCATAACCTTGTAAAGACATTATTTAGTGCAATAGTGTTTTCATGGTGGCAAGCACAATAACAAGGACCTCTCATCTCTTCTAGGCTGGCTGGTTTAAAAGAAATAGGATGTGTCCTGAGTTATGCTTGTTTTCTGAGAAGAAAATCCAAACTATAGAACTCTGTACAAGTATTTTCTGTGTGTTATTTAAAGTCTGCCCTTTTCTTACAGCAGTCCTACAAGATAGTCATTACTATTTCTCACACATAAGTATAAAAAGGCTCACAAAGTTTATGTAACAAGGTGTTTACCTATTAACTGGCAGAAGAAAGTTCCCAAGCTCCATATATATTTTTATTTATAAGCATATTTACCTTTTGAGATTCAGTGCAAGATTGATTTCAGGAAAAATTTCATTTTTGCTTTGTGATTTTTTTTCTTTGCTGGATATTACTTCTATTTATTCAGTTAACATTTTAGAGGATAAAATTACTAAAACCAATCTCTGTACTACATTCTACAAGTATAAAATTTAATAATATATAGTTTTTGCTCTTGTTAAATTGGGGTCTAGTACAAAGAGAAGAATGGTGCCTTTGTGTGTATCTGTCATGTGTGCATGTAAAACTGCTGTAAACACTAACATGGAATTAAATATAGGAAAGAGAAAAGGAGAAAATAGACAGCAATCCTCATTGGGAACTCAGCTTTCCTAGAGGAAGTAATGCTTGTGCTGGGTTCCAAAAATATCAACTGGTAGATAAAATGAGAGAAGCAGCAATTTCCAGAACACAGGAGAATTACAAAATATGGTGCACTGGGAAATTAGAATAGTTTGGTAGATTTTCTGTATGGGCTAGAGTGCTTGGAAAAGCAAACCATCTGTGTATCATGGTAAATAACTAGTTTCCTTCCAATGATCTTTGAAGTATTTTTAAGTAAAAGAGTAACAGTATAATTTGTTTAAAAATTACAATATGAAGAAAGGACTTTGGAAACTGAAGGCAGAGATTAGTTAGAAGACTGTTTAAATGGTACAGGTACAAGTTAAACTTAATTGGCACATGTATGAGAAACTGAGGTTCAGCAAGTATCATTAGAATCAAAAGAAGGAAAGAACTGGGGATAGCTGGAGGCTTCTAGTGTAGTGTAAAAGATTCCAAGAGCAGCTTGGCATATAGGGAAGGCAAAAGAAAGATCAGGCTTGCAGGGAAAAGTAACAGTTTTAAATGGGTTGATTTCAGGAATTCTAACAGATACTCAAATACATTCCATTGTTGGAAAATAGGTCTGAAGCTCAGAAGAAAGATCTAATAATAATGTGAGCCCTTGCCAAGTGTGTACTTGATCTGATGATTCTGAAATGTGGCCAGAGTTCGCTTTAATCTTAGCCTTACTGACTGCTTACACAAAAATAAGCTTCTAAATTTTCCAGGAATCTAGTCAGTATGCCTTTCTCTCAGTGATGAAAGACCTGATCTGGTTAGTTTAGTCAAGGTTCTATGATTATTGTCCCAATCCTAAATTACACATGGGATTAATCTCAGATTTTCCATTAATTTTTCAGTATGACTCTAAACCAGTTATTTAACCTTCTTGTGTTTTAGTGACTCTAGCTGCAGAATGTAAATAGTGGAATACAAACTAACACTAACATAATCTTTTCCAAAGTGATTCATAAGTAGAAAAATCTTATATAAATGCTAATTCAAATATATCCTTTCAATTTCTCATAGTCAGTAATAGCATAGAGAGGAAGAGGGTGAAAATCACACATTACTTAGTTGCAAAATGAAAGAAAAAAACAGAATAAAATATACAGCTCTCTAGAATGCAATATTTACATACTATTTTGCACCTTTTGATCAGTGCTTAAAATAATTCATATGAACTATTATAAGTCATCATGAATTACTTGTGAAGTGGTTATCTTCTCCTCTGTCCTAGGGACACTCTATGTTTGCTGAATGGGAAAAAATACACTCCTTTTCCTGTGTTAATAATATAACAAGTTGCGGTACCACATGCAGGTGCAATTTTTGTCTTGAAAACAGTTGTTCATAAAGGTAGACTGCACTGGGTTCCTCAGAATAGTGAGAAAATCTCGGAAAGTTATAGAAATATCAGTAAAGTTATCCCTGAATGACTCTGCCTGAGAGCTCAAAGGGAGAATTGGTTTGAAGTGTATCTTTCCTGGATATTGCTCTTGATGTTAACTTTCTCACCATTGCTTTCTATGTTGTCTTCCCACAGGCTTCTGACAAAAATCAAGGATGTGGGAAAAGAGAGGGGTCACTACAATGTATCAGTGGAAGGGGGCTTCGAGTGTCAGAGCCACCGCTTCTAGAAAAAGTTCCCTTAGAAGCAATCAGACTTTCTTATTCTAGACATATTTGACTCCTCACATAAATTGTGCGTGCTGCATGTGTGTGTGTTGTGCATATCTAAATGAATGTGTATATGTTCTAGTGTGTGTGTGTGCACATGTGTGAGGGTTCATAGATGTCACAGGTCAACATCAGAGGTCTTTACTCTTGTCTTAGTTACTTTCCTGCTTGCTGTGACAAAATACCTAATAAAAATGACTTAAGGGAAGAAGGGCTTATAATGGTGAATTGTCCCAGGTATAGTCAGTCATGGCAGGGAGATTTTGTGGCAGGAGCTTGTGGCAGCTGGTCACATCATATCCACAGTCAAGAAGTAGAAGGGGGTGAACTCTTATGCTCAGCTAGCTTTCTCCTTTTTATGCAGTCCATGACCCAAGTCAAGGAATGGGGTCACCCACCTTTAGTGTGAATCTTCCTACTTCAATTAAGCTAAACATAACCCCTCACTGGTATGCCTGGAGACTTGCCTTTTGGGTGATTCCATATCCTCTCAAGCTGACAATCAACATTAACCATCACAGCTCTCTGTCTTTCATTTTGAGACAGGGTCTCTCAATGAATCTTGAGCTTATTGGTTCTGCTATACTGGCTGGCCAGGAAATCTCAAAAATGCCCTTGTATCTTCTTCCCCATTGCTGGATTACAGGTACCATCAGCCCATCTTAAGGAGAGGGATATGTGTGTATGTTTTATACATGTCTGGATAGTTATACCCATGCATAGACACATGTACATAGCTATTGTTACCTACCATGGGCCTATACAAGTTTGTGACTGTCAGTTGTCAATCATGAATCAGGGCCTACCCCTCCATCCCTGTTGAATTATTATTGTTGATGGATTCCAAGAGAGAGGCAGTCATAGTCTTAAGTTGTGTATCCACTAAGGAGATGACCAGGCTCCAAAAGACACTTCAGTGATCACACAAATGATCCTAGTTAAACTCCATGGTCCTAAAAAACACAGAAAGAAATGAATGTGGAAAAAATGTAGGAATGGGTGAGTTAATAGAGTTGGGAGGAGATTAGAGAGGCTGGAGGGGTTATAATAAGAAAATACTTTATACATGTATGAAATTGCCAAAGAACAAATTTAGTAAAAGTTATAAAAAATTTTCATCGATGGTCTAGAGAGATGGCTCAGCAGATAAGACCATTTGCTGCTCTTACAGAGGACTCAAGATGGTTCCCAGAATTTGCCTCAGGAGGTGCACAGCTGCTGTAATTCCAGCTCCACATGATCTGATGCCCTTTTCTGGCTTCTGCAGCCCCCCCCCACACAAACACATTTACATACACAGAAATACACAAATATTCATAAATAAAAATTAAATTTAAAAAATTTCTATAGAGAATCCTGGCATTAAGTGAATGAGAAAAATAGTAAAAACCAAGGCCAAGGAAATGGCAGAGTTGTTAAAACACTTGTTGCTCTTGCAAAGGACCAGCATTTGCTTCCCAGAACCCATATAAAGTGCTTCACAACCACCTATAAGTCTAGTTCTAGGAGATCTGATGTCCTCTTTCAGTCTCCATGGGGCACAAGCACACTCAGGCACACACACAGCAAATCTTAAAAATAATAATGATCAGGGCTGGAGAGATGGCTCAGTAAAGAGCACTGGCTGGTCTGGAAGAGGACCCAGGTTCAAATCTCCTCACCTGCACACTGGCTGACAACCATCAGTAACTTCAGTACCAAAGGATTCTGACACCCTCTTGTGAGCTCCATTGGCATTGCATGACACCGGTGTACTTATAATACATGTACACAATACACTCACATAAAATAATAATCTACTAAACAAGGATTTGGAAAAGTACTTTCTCTAAATGACCTTATTAGATTTTATTCATTTATTTTTATTTAATTTGTACCAGTGTATTGCCTGCATGTAAGTGTGCCTATGTTGTACAGTGGCCACATAAGTCAGAAGAGAACATCAGATCCCCAGTAACTGAAGTTACTGATGGTTACTGATGGAGAGCTGTCCGTCCAGCCCCTGGTTAGATTCAATATTGAAAAATGGACTCTTTACAGATGGGGAAACTAAGGCAGAGAGAGTTTATCACATCCCCAACTGCATACTCATCTCTGCCTAAATGAATTTGGGTAATAAGAAGTTTATATTTTTCTTTTGTAGTTTTTCTAGAGCTAATCTCTATCACAGTGATATCAAAGAGAGAATAGTGGGTTAAACTCAGTGTTCCCATCCATTAAATATGTAAGCTGATTGCATTCTCTACAAACTGATGATTAGATAAAACCTTTAATGCTCTCTTTATCACATTTTTCAGTAGATCTATTTCACAATAAAGTTTTAAATTCAAGCAAGGAAATGGAAACTTTCCTTCTTGGGAGGCTGACTTAGAGGATTGTGAGTTCGAGGTCAGCATGGGCTACATAGTAAGGCCCTGTACCCCCCAAAAAAGGAAAAAAAACTCTTCTGCCACCTCAAATCATGCTTTAAGAACTTATCATAGCAAAAGATTAAAAATTGCTTTTATGTCTGTTATTTCCACCCACAAAACCTTTTCAAGAAAAGGGCAGAAGAAATAGCAATTTCTTTTCACTGAGGTTATAAAATAGGGAAGGATGTCTAATGTTAGCATTATTTCTTATGTACTCTTTCCACCACATTCTGCTAAAAGGTAATAGCATTTTTTTCAATTCACATCTCTCTCAACATGTAAAAAATATACATATATATACACAAAATGTGTTTGTCTTGTTGGCCATTTTAATACCGTTGTTTAGAGGAGATTTTTATTCAGCTTGTATGTTTGAATAAATCTTTGGAATTGAAATTCTACACTACAGAACACCAGATGGCTAAAACACAGAAATAACACCTCAGAAAGAATTTGAAAAAGAAGGAATACTCCCTAAATTTTGCCTTCTTGTGGCTGCCAGCTGTGTGAATAGGAACATGTAAAATGGATCTAATCTCCAGTGCTGGTTTCCTTAAAGACACCATGGGAAGTTGTTAGCACATTGCCCAGAGACTCACCAAATATTAAATCAGAAAGAAAGGATACAAACAACCATATTTGGTCATAACTTACGTCTTTTTAGTGTTGGGGAATTATACTAGAACTCTGCCATCTGTGGGTTTGTTTGAAGTAGAAGTGTTACCATTGACCTATAATGATTCAGCATTCCTCTTGGGAGTACAGTGAATAAGCCGCATATGGGTGAAATTTGTACAGAAAAATAAAAGACCAGAAATAAAATATGGAGCTTGCTACTTGTGCACTTTTAAGGTCAAGTGCTCTGTCTCTAAGTGGCCTTATTAAATGAACAGATTCAAGAGGATATTAAATGTTTTCTTGGCTCATGACTGTACACTGTAAATCATCAGGCTTCACATAGGTCTCTCATATTGATACAATTATTTGTGACTTATTTATATGCATAGTTCACATTAACTTCCACTGCCATATTTCTTGGAGAATTGCATGTGTTGACTTGTTGTCATTTGTCATGTCACCTTACTAAAAGTCAACTATCACCTGAATTGTTTTGCCTAATTTCAGGCATTTCATAGGATAAAATACTAAGAAAGCTCAATCAAGTTTTTATATAGTCTTAAAAATATTAACTACTTAAATACTAAACAAAACAATTAGTTTATTTACAGAAGCTTCATTAGATAAAAATAGTCCAACACTGAAATTACCAACAATGCAGAGTTGGAAAACTGTGATTTCCCACACATACATACACCGCAAACATACAGATCCTGCAACAATCCTAAATAAACTGCCTTTGGGAGAAAGCAAAACCTAGCTGGATGTCTTCTGCCTCCTATAGAAATGCAAGTTCAGCCGGGTGTGGTGGCACACACCTTTGATCCTAGCACTTGGGAGGCAGAGGCTAGCCTGGTCAACAGAGCAAGTTCCAGGACAGCCTGAGCTACAGGGAGACCCTGTCTCAAAAAGACAAAAAAAAAAATGCAAGTTCAGCCTCCATGAAGCCAGTAAGGAGAAAAAAATATTCTCAAAAGATCTGTCCCAATGCCATGCCATGAGATCAGGAAGAGATCCACACAGGCCAGGTTCACCCAAACATGCCCATCTCTTCAGATGTCCAGCTCTACAACTTCTCCAGAGGAGAGGGGTGCCCAGCGGAATTATGTTTGTATGACAGGACTCATAACTATGAATGATACAGTACATTCAAACCACCCAGGAGAGAATAGAAGGAGCAACTCGACCACTTCGCTCAGCACAAATTGAACAGGCAAAACCCATCCCAACTCTCAGCTTTCTCTGGGAGAAAAGACTTGTTCCATGATCACAGCACCCGAACTTCCCTGAGGATGTCCAAATATGCGGCATCCACGTCCGCGTTTGCCACACCCACTCCAGTGTCGCCTGTGTAAAGTAATATGAGAAATCATGTTCAAGACGGGCGGGGGAGCTGTGTCCTGCGGGGCTGGACCCCCTGGAGGTCCCTGGCAGAATACCCGGCTAAGATCACCCCCGAGATTGAGATGCTTTCCTAGGATATTACGTTTTTCTGGTGTTGGACTTAGCATAACACTGAGCACAATAAAGATCTTTTCTTAAGGCCAGCTTATAGATACAAAACAAACTATTTGAATGTGCCAGTAACTGGCAATTAAAATGCCTCTCTTGGGCACAGGGCTTTTTCCTGGCAGCAAGAATGGTCTGTAAGTCTTGAGTCAGAAATAGACTTAAAAATAGACTTCTCTCACAATATACATTACAATGCAAAGACCTGTGACAAATTGGAAAACAGAACAATTATATAGTGGTAATGGTTCTATGACTGTCTCTAAAGAAAAACAAGTTCCAGTGATATGTGTAATAAAAACAAAATATATCATTCCATTTAAAATAAAGTAAAAACTCCTACTTAACAATTAAAATAAAAAGACTCTTCAACCCCATTTCCCTATTTAAGTAAAGGAACAGGTTAAACAGTTTTCCTAGTTCTATGCAGCCACTGAATGCCTGAGTCCTGACACTCCCAGCAAAGTTAGGCAAAAGATAAATTACTTTACACCAGCCAATTGTCTTACAAAAACAAAACTGTTAGTTGAATCAAGCAGTGGAACGGCTCTTAGTTCTCAGTAAAGATTGAAACTTTAGATTAGCAGTTAGAGTTAGAAAAAACTAATAAATAGTTTAGGATGCTATAGGAATAAGGTCTTTACTTTAATAAAAACTTAAAAGAAACTATTAACCTTAGGATATTAAGATATATTTACTCTAGATTTAGGATAGAGATATAAGGCCAGTATCTACTGCCAAGAAACCTCTACTGTGACATAGCAATTACTACTCGGTGTCCTGTAACTTTTCAATTATGACTTGTAATTAAGAGTTAACAAGTAAAAACTAATTGATCATGTTAAAAACTATTGATGCTCCTTTTTTCTTAAATGTTATTTCCTTGGTAAAGGTTATCTTAAGATTCCTACATTTACTTCAAAGAAAATTCATTTCCTGACTAAACTTTGTAATGTTTTGGTTTCCTGCTCTGCGTGCCCCGTATCTCATCAATCATTAAATAGATAATGAGTTCTGGTTAATGTATGAGTTTTGACCTATTAGTAGCATATGTAATTGTAAAGCTTCACCAAATCCTTTGTTCTGCCTTCTCCTAAGACTGATATATAAGCAGTGCCCCTGTTCAATAAAGTTGCTGTGGATTTGGGAAATTTTTCTTTGTCTCTCATCTCTGCAAGCCATCAGCTTCCTTGTGTTTTCCTGCCAAGGGAACCCCACAGAAAATACCCACGACCCCAGGAGGGCTGGCTGGTCTCAGCTGCCGGCAACAGCAGTTGGTGGCACAAATAATTGTCATTTATCCTCCAATATTGTTTTATGGAGACTGGAACAGCTATCCACTAGAGAAGATATAATGTCTTGAGCTGGGAACTGCCATAGCATCCTCCTATAACTGGAAATGCAGATAGCACCAGAGGGATTTACTTCTCCTTGAGGAGGGAGTAAATGTTTGGTAGAGGTTCTCCCGCCCTCTAAAGAGACTGCTTCTGGAAATCTTGTCTATCAGGCCAGTCTTTCAAGACTGAGAGAGGTGTTTGATTTTTATGACATGGAGATACCACAAGAGAGTCAAGGAAAGTTAATAATCAGTGAACATGTTCCAAACAAAGAATATAAATGTTCAGAAACAAACCTTACTGAACCAGTAACAATGTACTGAGTGGAGATCTCAAAATATCCATCATAAAGATACTGATCAAAATAATAAAACATAAACAAAGTAAAAACTTCAGTAAAAACATGGGAAACATTTTAAGGTATCAAACACAAACCATGAAACTAAGGAGAACAATAAATGCACTGAAATTTTCACTAGTAAGATTCAATAGAATAACATACTCATAAGAGAAATATCAGTGAATTTGAAGGTCACTGGAAATTATGCAGTCAGAGGAGCAAAGACAAAGAAAATGCTAAGGAGCAAAGAAAACCTAAGGAAATTGTAGAATACCATAAAATGAACCAATATATACCATATAATGTTAAGGAAGGAAGGAGAAGGGAGAAAGGACGAAAAATCTTATCCAGGGAAATAATGGTTGATTGTTTTCTCTATCAGGATAAGAAAATAAATACCTAGGTCTAAGAAGAACAAATAAATATGGCAGTACTACAACATACCACATCACAGCTATGCTAAATAAAAACAACCTGATGCTTAGCCTCCATTTTACCCTGAACTCCTCTGAGGACCTGTTCCTTCAGATTACTCTCAGAATCCTGCTGTAAAACAAGGGCTTGATCCTTTTATGAAGTACTGTAGCCAGCATGAAATGGGGAAGTATACACAGAATTATATCCTCCTGACACCTACTGACCTAGAATAACGTGCAGACAAATGGATGTTATAATTTAATCCTATCTGTTGTTTGCATGCAAAGGGAATAATCTTTGCTGCTTCCAAACAAATATCTGCTGTTTGCATTATCTCCTTGACTGCTATATGATACATACATACATACTCATGTACATACATTATTCTGTGCAAAACACAAGGAAAGTTCATGAGGGATTAAAGCTCTAATACCATATCAAAGAGGAGTGCAAGGCTCAGTGACATTGTCTACATTATAACTAAACTAAGATTAACTTTTTGGTGCAAGGTTAAGTAAAAGTCATTTATCCAAAGTATGTCCATGTTGTAAAATTCATTAACACAAATAAGGTTCAAAAGATTGTTTTGTTTAACGTTACTAAATTATTTAAGTCCTCTGTGTATTCTGAGTGTAGGTCCCGTCCTAAATGGCAGTTTGCAGATATATTCTCTTTCTCTTGCTCATGCTCTTTCCATCACATACATATCATTTTCTAAGATAAGTTGCATGGATGACAATACAAGTTTTAACAAATTTAAAGAGATAAATTATACCAATCATCTTTTCTGATCATGAAAAAATGAAGCTAAATAGTAATTGCAGATGGAACTATAAAATTCACAAGCATGTGAAAAAATTGCATTTATGACTAAGCATTTTACTAAATAGGAAATCAAAATGGAAATGAGAAAAGAACTCAGGATACATGAAGGACAAAAACTATAACATAGCAAAACTCATGGGACACAAGAAAAGTTCTAAATGGACTGTTTTTATATATTCATGACACATTTTTATATTTAGAAAAAGAATATTTGAAATAAAGCATGTAAGTTCATCTCTCAAGGAGGTAGAAAAAGAATGAGCTATGCAAGCAGTGAGAAAGAAAGAAAGATTAAAGCAGAAGGGAATGAAATAAGGAATAGAAAGACTAAAAAAAGGGAATAAAATGTAAATAAATGAAGTTTAAAAATGAAAGAACAGACATTACAACCAATACACATAAATGCAAAAGATCTTAGTAGAATACCAGGAAATATGTGAGCCAATTGGAAAATTTAGAAGAAATAGACTAATCCTAGGAACATATAATCTAAAAAGAATGAATCATAAAGACAGAAAGTCTGAACAAGGCTGTGACCTATAAGGAAATTGAATCAATCATGAAAAATCTCACAGAAAAAGAAAGCCCCAGGACAAGATGTCATCAGTGCTGAATCCAACAGATTTTTAAGGAAGAATTAATGTCAATATTTCTTAAATGTATTTTTTAATGA
>VZQC01003009.1:0-20136 GCA_009823505.1 Rhizomys pruinosus | reverse complement strand
TGTAGTGATATAACTTTCTTGTTATAAATGACTGCAAGTTAAGGATTGATCATTTGAAGTAGATGATACTGATGATGGGGTTTGAAGATAAAAATTACCTTTAGGCCTAAGGCATTTCTGTCAACTTACGGCCACTGACCCTGGGGATGAACTATAACTCAAATTTTGCTGAGCCTTGACCACTCATTCCAGTGACAAATGGTACAGTTTCTCCCAAAACTGTTTCATTACAAATACTGCTTTTGGTTTTTGTTGTGTTCACTTGCTGAGCTGAAAGATCCATTTTTCTTTTAATCCTTAAGGACAAAAGTGCATTAGACTTTCCACTTCTCTTCCAATCAGTACCATTTTTCCTCTCATGGGTAAATGGTTTTTTTTTTTTTTTTTTTTTTTTTTTTCTGTTAATCCTACAACCATTTGCTTATGAAGTTTCATCGCCATTCATACTCATCCTATTGTCATTCCTGAGACAGACTAGATTTTCTATAAATAGCAAAGTTAAGTAGTTTGGTGTTATTATTTTTAATATGTTTATGCATACTTTTTATATATTCTGAAAGAAATATAAAGTAATTTTATGCAGATAAAATGAAAATGTTAGGGATTTAAAAATATTTACAAATTATAAAAAATATAGTGTAATGTCAAAAGATATATGAGTAGACATTTTGGATCCTGTGTCTATATTCTTTTAGCAATTATAATTATATTTATATTATGTATATTGAATGTATGCCACTGTCTTATGTAGATCGATGTGCAATTTTTTAGACACATATAAAAACATGTGCTACCATAGATAGATTTTATAAAAGTGCTTATCTATAACAACACTTCCAAATTACTTTTAAAATTTATGCTTATATTATATAATTCAATGTAATTATGTCTTAATTAAATACATTTCAAAATTATACTTATCTTCAGTGCTGTAAATTAAAAATTAAAGATTTACAGTAGTGGTATTATCTCCCAAAGTTAATAAAAGAGTTTATATTTGTATACTTGCAAGCAAATCTAATGTGTTGTTGCCCAATAGGCAGGCTGTGTAAAATATTCTCAGTGTACATTAGATTGGAAAAACCTTCCTGACTATGCCCAGATGTGGGGATTCAAGGTCACCATTACTACGCTACCACAAGCCTTGCTTTTGCTTCCTCACCACAAAGAAGTGTGAATTCTAAACATAAGCAAAACAAAAGTTTTGCTTCCTTTTTCAGTTTCTGTTTTTAGTAATTGTCACAGCCACAACGTCAATGTATCATGAGAAGAAAGTTCTGAATAATCCTCTTTGTGCACTATTATTTTTTTTCTGATAGACTGTTGGTTTGGGAAGAATATATTTTTTAACGAGTTTTTACAGGTATTTTTCTTGCATATCTATACTACTTTTATCTCTTCCTACATTCTAAGTGCCTATCTTATAAAGCAGTATAATTATGATATGAAATCTGTTCAAACAAAGAAAGTGTCATAAAGATGAACATTAAGGGAATATATTGTGTAACATTTTCTAGGTTGCAGGTTATTTTTTTTAATTTCAATTCTCCTATAAGTGAGTTTCAGCTTGATCTTTATCCATACACTCAAAAAATACATAATGTAAACCAAGCGTGGGTGGCGCAAGCCTTTAATCTAGCCATTGGGAGGCAGCGGCCGGCAGATCTCTGTGATTTCAAGGCCCTCCTGGTCTGTACTAGTTGAGTCCCAGGCCAGCTGGGGACTAAAGGGAGACCATTTTGACTCAAAACAGGACAAAAAAAAAAAAAATGATAAGGTCAAAGCAAAGGAGTGAAAATGAGTGTTCACCGTATAATAAATAGATAATAAAAAAATTGGGAAATATGATAGGATGGCAACTTCTATTCAGCATCCAAGAACAACACATAATCAAGAAAATTTGGAGGAAAATGGAAGAGGCTGGAAAATATCTATACGGAGGTAACCTCAAGGCCCCAGAAAGACAAATACCCTACTTTATGTCTCATATCAAAATTGTAGTGTTCAAATTTGTGGATTTGTGTTTTAGGTGGAATAAGTGTCTCTAGAGGCTAAGAAGAAAGAAAAGAGCCATGGTGGGATTAGAAGTGAGACCATAACAGGAGGGACAGTAAAACACGTGTGTTGTGAAAGTGGGTGGAATACTAGGCATGGGAAGCTTTAATGAGATTAAAGGTGGGGGTGAGAAGTATGGAATAATGAGGTATTAAAAAGTGCATAAAAATATTATTTCATAAAGTGCGTGGTGTGTGTGTGTGTGTGTGTGTTGTGTGTGTGTGTGTGTGTGTGCATGTTTGAAGCAGGAAGTGAGTTGGAACCTTCTTCTCTGCTGGTTATCATTCATAGGCCCAGAAAATATTGTTTAGGTTATTGGATGAGAAGGCCATCTACACCCTTACTTAGCTGTGGACACAACTGTTGTAATTGTGATCTGGTAGGGAAGCTATATCCATTGGTGCAATAATGTCATAGATTTTGAGGATATTTTTTTGTTTTATACTCATGGATTATTACTGCCCCCACCATTCTGAGAAGAGAAGCTACTTTTATTAGTAGGTGACTATTAATCAAAAAAAACGTCATATCTGCCCAAAAGTGACAAAGAAAAATATGATTTGAGTGGCATGCTGGCACACAACTTTTATCCCAATACTCAAGAAGCAGAGACAGGTGGATCTTTGGAAGTTCGAGGAGGAGTGTCTCATAAAACAAAACCAAACTAGGGGCTGGAGAGGTGGCCGAGAGGTTAAGAGCACTGACCGCTCTTACAGAGGATCGGGTTCGATCCCCAGTACCCACATGGCGGCCGAAAACCGTCTGAAACTCCAATTTCCAGGAGAGAACTCCAGTTCCAGGGGAATCCGACGCCCCTCTTCTGGACCTCCGCGGCATTGCACACGAGGTGCACAAACTTGCATGCAGACAGTACATTATACACATACAGAAATAAGAAAAATTAAAAAAAAAACTAAAAATTAATAATATACAAAATGAATATGTTATTTTGGTACTCAGCACTAAAAGGGATATTTATTTATTTTTCTATTTATTTGTTTATTTTATTTGCTATTTTTATTTTATGTGTATGAAAGTGCCATCAGAAGAGGATGTAGGATTTCCTGGAAATGAAGTTGGGGATGATTGTTAGCTGCCAATCCCCAGTTGGGGATGCTGGGAATCAAACCTGCATTCTCTGTAAGAGTAGCCAGTGTTATTAATTACTGGGTCATCTCTCCATCCCCAAAAGGTACATTTATAACACCACGTCCAAAGACCTGGGAACATTCTGGATGAGGAGTTCGAAAGATCATAAGAGCGAGAGGATAGGAAAGAGTTTTGTGTAACACTGTATTCTGGAAATGCATGGCCTTTGCATTCATGAGCACATAGCATCTGTGTTTTCTTGCTCTGGACCTCAGAACCAAAGGCTAACAATGTGGTTGTGTGGCTTTGAAAAGAGACAAAGTGGTCTCAGGATTGAGATGGAGACAAGAATGGAAAGTGGACCTATGACTATGATCACAATATGTGGCATATATGTATAAATGTATCCAAAAAAGCATAAATAAAATTCATGAAAAATAGTTCTTATGTACCTGCCATTTGCTTTGTTTTTTCTTGCTTTTCTATCTCTCCACACCGAAACTCAAAGCTTTGTCTAATATGCCTGCTTCAGGTGCTCCATCAATTTCATCCATATGCAAATTTTTATCTCACATATATTTCTATTATTTTAAAGTATAAATATAATTTGAAGAAAATTTCATTATAACCCCAGGTTTTCAAGAACCACAGATTTTCCTCTATATTTTATAAAAATAAATTATTATTTGTAATGCTCCCTAGTATATGAAAACTTTTTTATTCTCCACATCCAGTAAACACTGTCTAAAATTTTTTCAAAACTATGAAAATTAATAAAAATTTGCTGTCTGTAGAGGTTTCATTTATGAAAGCTGAATGAACCTCAGTCAGAACTATAGATTTCTTGGTCCTTACTTTTCACTGCTGGCATTCCCCCTTTCTGGATTTCTGTAAAGACAATTAATAAATCACAGACAATACAGGAACTCAGGCAAGCTTGTACCTTCTGAAATATACATTTTCAGAAAATTTTCTTTATTTGATCCATTTAGTGTTTCTCAGCATAAATACCAGTCAGTTCATTTGCCCAAAGCAGTAAGAAGATATTCTATGTTGCCTCATCCTTTCTCACTGTCAGAGATAGAAAATAAAGCCTGACCAAGCAACTGTGAAAAAAATTCAGAATGTAGATCTCTGAAGTATGCTTTTAAAAACTGTGACAAATTCTAGTGATTGAGAAGACATATACCTGAGTAGGAATGTGCACTTTCCACTTATCTAAGAAAGGCCTGAAAAGGCTTAAAAAACACTTCTCAGTGAATTTTAGTTTCAGGATAAGAAATAAAAGATTGCAGCTCTTGTCTTGAGAGTGTGCCCTGTTTTATAATCACACAGACCTTCAGCAAAGTCTGAAGTATTCTGAGTTCAAAGTTATTGAAGGAAATGTCTCTTCACTCACTAACTGTCTATGAAGATAAGAACATGGGGCTGAAAGGATGACTCAGTATTTAAGACCAATGGCTGTTCTAGGTAAGTCACCCGGAATTACACAACTAAGTGGAAATTATAGGGAAAGGAAGAATGGGAATTCCATGAAAAAAACAACGACAACAAAACAAACAAAAACCTAACACTACTTAAATACTGTGAAGTTATAATAAAAGTCAATTAAAAGGAAATGCATAGTGTATAAATAAACAAAGCAAAATTATACGGTAATAATTACCTCAAAGGAGGCTTAAATATTGGACTTATTAGAAAATGATTATAATTGAGTCCTTCCTAGAATGAACATTATTGATATACGCTTTATTCGTGTAGTTGAGGTTCCCTTTGGGGTGTTGGTCATTAAGGAACGAAGGAAAAGAGGATAATGGATAAAGACTGTCTGTGTGCATATGTAATTAGAAAAGTATGATCGTGAAAAAAAGATGGAGGAGTCCAAAAACAGCATGTGCTACTATAATGATCTTTCACATCAAATATTACAGATTTGTCTAAAAAATTATAAATCAGTATCACTGAGGAAAAATTAGTAAAATTGATGGTGAAAAGAAAAATAAAGCAACATTATATATATAATATTATATAGATATATAATATATATATATAGAATAAAATATTAAATTATTTTATATCATATAATTAATAAAAATAGACTTTCACAGCTGGAGCTGTGGTGTAAACACAGTCTTTAATCCCAGCACTCAGGAGAACAACGAGGGGATTCTGGCCTAGCCTGCGTCATACCAATAGGGCAGTCCATGACTTCATCTGGGGCTAACAAAAATAAATCATCTCTGTTTCAAACAGATAGATATCAATATATTCAATGGCTTTATGTATGAATTGGAAAGATTCTGAGCAGTAAAAATGCATCAATTAAAATTTTAAAAATAGTAACATGGGAGAAGATAATACATGGTTTGATTTTAGGATAGCTCAACTGAGATCAGTTTGAAGAACTGAAAAAATGAAGGAAAGACTGTTTACAACTGTTCTGAAGAATCCATAAAATGTCAGTGGCAATCAAACTAATTTAAAATGAATAAGATTGACTCATTGATAGACTCATTGGTAGATTTCTGGCTTTGAGGCTTGCAGCAGCCCACTCCAGGCATCTGCTGCCCATCGCTGGAACCATAGAGAGGAACTGTGTGTGTGGATAGAAGTAAACAGCTAGCAGTGACACACTCGATGGATCCAGGTGGGGTCCGGTGCACGCCAAAGGGTCACCCTCCCCCTTAAGCTACTGGTACGGTGTGCTGGAACGTACATAACTGTGGATGGCTTGTGGTTTTACTGTTGTTAGGAGAAATTCACAGTGATCAGTGAATTGAGGATGCACAGCCTTCAAAACTACCGGAGAAGAAACCAAGCAAGAATCAGCTGAGTGATCCAAATGCCCTCCATATTGAAACAGTTGCAGATTAGCAACAAAAGCCAGACAAACAACAAAGGAGTCGAGGAGAAAAACAAACAACACAAAAAAGAAAGAAAAAAAACATTCACATTTGCCAAAGACACAAAGGACAAGAAAGTAACAACAAATAATGGGAAAGCTCATAATAAATTCCCACTAAACTCATTCAATCTTGTAGAAGATCATAACAAGGAAGGAAACCAAGACATCAAAACACTTACAAGAAGAATTGTAGACATATTCCACAGACCCATAAAAGAGAAAAAAAGGGAGACAAGAAAACTCTCTGAAGGATACTACAAGGAAACGAATGATAAAACCTCTGGAAAAAAACTAAAGGGACAGGAGTTGACAAACTCAGGTCAAATAACTAGAGTGAAGAAGGTAAAACAAACTCAGAAAAGAACTGGAGAGACAAAAAAACTCACAAAAAGAACTAGAGGGAGAGATGGACAAACCTCCAAAGAGATGGAAATGAAACACTGAAAAATATCTTCGAGCTGAAAAGAAAAAAAGAAAACTGAGCCAGCAAAGCAAGGGCGCACAAGAATAGAGATTGAAAAGCTCCAAAGAGGAAGGGGTAAATACGGAAAACAGAATAGAGACCATCCGAAAGATCCCCAGAAAGGAAACGGAACTGCCTAAGCCAAGCAGCAGGAAAAGGGTAGAGCAAAAAGCCCCCGAAGCCGAAGGGAGGAAGCAGGATCAAAAGAAGCACGCAGTAACGCAGGAGGAAAAGAGGCATCGAAAAACAAACCCCCGCCAGTAAAGAGGAGGAACGGGTGTGGACAACAAACGAGGGGAACATACGAGGAAATGGGGGACCACGAGGAAAAGAGGCAAACGGTGCGGGCAGTACGGGAAGGAGAGGAAGGGGCAGGGGATATCGCAAGAGAAGAGATTTGAGCAGGAGCGGCAACAGAAGAAGAGAGGAACAGAGGGCCCAAACTGAAAAAAGGACAAACATCCCAGACAAAAGATCACGAAGCCCCCCCAGAATGCACCAGAGTGGCAACACGAAATGAGACGAGAACAGATGTAAAGGAAACGGGCCCTACCAGCGGGAGGCGAGGGGAACCACGCGAGGGCGCTCAGAACAAGGACAAAGAGGACGGAAAGCCTAGCAAAAGGAAATAAAAAGGACCATGCACAAGGGAAAAGCCCAGCAGCAGCTACATACGGACGAAGCAGGGGAAACGAGGAAAGTCATAGATAGACAGAGGGAACATAAGGGGGGCCCAGGGTCATTTAAAAGAACCGGAGAGGCCGTCAACCCCCTGATCTGACGGAGGAACCCAGCCAATCAAACTGGTGACGAAACCGAGGGGGAAGGACAGAGAGTAAAAGTAAAATAACATCGGGCATGGGCCATAAACCAAATGGGAACTGTAAGAACCTATAGGGCAAAAACCCCAACACGTCAAATTAAGCCCTTGAAGCAAATTAAAAAGATCAGAGGAAAGTAGTGACCAGCGAGTCTTAATCAATCCCCAAAACAGAGAAATGTTCGAAAGAAAATTACCAAAAATAGCCTTTCATCCATGTTAAAAAATACCTATGCAAAAGAAATGCAAAAAAAAAAAAAAAATATAAGTTGAAAGAAAAACAAAACACCATCTTAAAATTACATAACCCTAATATATGAATTTGTCTAAAGCCTCACGAATCACAAACAGACAATATGAATTGCGAAGGGAAGGATTAGGATGGAAATCCACAATTCATCTATATACTGTCTAAAGGGAACCCATCTCAACCTCAAGGACAGATACCACCTTATACTGAAAGGATGAAAAAAGAGTCCTAAGACCAAGCCTCTCGGGTGAATATAAGAAAGCAAGCAGAACATGAGAGGGGCTGATTCGAGTAGTTCAAGAGAACAGGAAACAGAATACGTCCATACCACAGAAACAACAAAAAACTAACATAAACCACAGAACCCACCCCAACACAACAAACCACCAAGAAACCCCCTACTCCCCCAACATGTAAGAGGAAAATAATAAGACAACAATAAAGGATGGAGGGAAACAAATGACTAAGAGGGAATAGGCGAAAAAAATAAACCAATAGAGAAGATGAATAAAAAAAGGAGTAAACTGTATGAAAAAAACCGATCGGGTGGCAGGCTGACAAGTGATAGAAATCATATTTTCCCGCCTTCAGCGACCTCGATCTAGAGAGGATTCTCCCAGCCTTGCTAAATTAGTAGTAGAGTGATTTCAATACCACATTGAGTTCCATGGATAGGCAAACTGTACAAAAATAGAGACACAGCAGGAGAATTCTATGAAAACCTAATTACAATACACAAAGGACCGCAACAGATATCTACGAATATTCCAACCCCAAAAACCACGGAGAAAATTACGTTAACTCAGTGACCCATGGGCGGCGCCAAAAGGGAGCACTACATCGGCTGGGGATCAAAAAAAGAAAGTGGCAACAAATACCAAAAGTAGAGAAAATAGGCCATGCATGCTAACAGAAACACAAGGCAGGAAAGAGCCAATATGAGCCTACAGGGTAACGTTCTTCTGCTTTATTCCACTATAAGTCTTCAATAACATCCCAATGGAGGAATCCTAACCAAAACAATATCTGAATATTGACTCTCGAGGGCAGGGAAGTAAAAAATGGATTGAAATAAATGCATTACTGGAACTAGATGAACATGACATCATATGAAACAGCAAGACAGCATGTGGTATATATTAAAGTCAGTCCTATGAGGGAAATTGATAACCCTAAGTGCCCATATTAAAAAACTAAACAACAAAAACAACAAAACAACAAAAATAACAAACAGACAAGAGAACAAATAAGCAATCTAACACTCTGTAGCTGAAAGCGCTTTGAAAGACCAAATAACCAAAAACCTAAACCCAACCAAAGGAAGAACATAATTGAAAAATCAGAGCACGACATCCATGAAATAGGAAACAAAAGAAACCAATACACCAAATCACTGATGCCACAACCTGTTTTCTTTGGAAAAGACTAACTCAAAAAATTTTGGCTGAGTTAACCAAAAGAAATAGAGGAAGCGACTCCAAATCCAATAGCATTTTTGGATGAAAGGGGAAGGGAACAACACACCATAAGGAATGTTCCAAAGATCCATACAATCATAACAAGAATACTTCAAAAACCAACAATACTCCACAACAATTCGAAAAACTTAAGACAAAGGATGCATCTGTGAAATCCTGGGATTCCACCAAACGCTTTACTAAGAAGAGACTGACATCTTAAACCGACCATTAATACTTGCAGGAACTTTGAAGGATGTAATAAAAATGTTCTCCCAACTAAAACATGCCCAGGCCCAGATGGTTTCACTGCAGAATCTATAAAACATTTAAAGAGGTCTTTACAACCATTACTACTCAAATTTTCAGACGTATACAAACAGAGGGGAATATCCCAAACTCCCTCTATGAAGCCTGCATAAACTCTACTACCAAAAACCAGGCAAAGACACAAGGCCCGGATGGGGCAATGATAGCCCCCATATCAATAAGAACACAGATGCCAAAATTATCAACAAAATACTTCCAAACAACATATAGACCCACATCAACACCAGATCATCCTACTAATGACCACGTTGGATTCCATACCGCGATACAGGGCTGGTTAAACAAAAATATAAATCACTAAAATATCATTTAAAACACATAAATGGACTTAAGTACAAAAACCACATGATCATCTCAACCCGATGCAGAAAAGGCTTATGACAAAAATCCAGCCATCACTTCTGCTTAAAGTCCTAGAGAGGAATTGGATTGGAGGATGTTCTCTCAATATAATTGAAAAACCTTATTTTACAAGTAACCCACAGGTCAAACATCTATTCCTAAATTGTTAAAAGTTGGAAGCATTCCCCCCCTAAAGGTAGGAACATGGCAAGGCTACCCTCTATCATCACCTCTCTTCAATATAGTCATTGACATACTTGCTAGTGGTAATAAGGGCGTGTGTGACAAGTGCATTGAAAGTGGGAATTTAAAAGGAGTACAAATCAGAAAAGAGAAAAGAGGAAGTAAATCTATCGCTTGTTGCAGACGATATGAGAGTTTACTTTTGGGATGCTTAAAAACTCCCCCAGAAACCTCTTAGTAAATGATTAACAAAGTTCCTAGTTAAATTACTTATCTAAAAGTAAAACCAAGAAAAACAATACTATTGAGTATTATTTATTTATAGGATTGTAATGCACAACTTAGAGCATCATGCGGTTTGTCAGAGTCACACTTAATGGTGCTCAGGTTTGGCAAACAGTAAGGTTAATTTGATCTAGCATCCAAGATAAGGAGACCCTAGCAGGCGGGCTGTGAATGGGGGACGGTGTGATCTGGACTGTATGCATGGATAGCGGCGAGCGCCATCCAATTTACCGCCGAGATCCTGGGGTCATTGCTTCTCGTGGACCCACGGGAGAGAACGTCATGGGTAAGATGTTACTCAGAAGTGTGTTGCTCCATCAGTCAGTGTGGGGCCAGTGGGGGGGGGGGAGCGGGTGGCTTTTATGCACTTTTTAATACCTCATTATTCCATACTTCTCACCCCCACCTTTAATCTCATTAAAGCTTCCCATGCCTAGTATTCCACCCACTTTCACAACACACGTGTTTTACTGTCCCTCCTGTTATGGTCTCACTTCTAATCCCACCATGGCTCTTTTCTTTCTTCTTAGCCTCTAGAGACACTTATTCCACCTAAAACACAAATCCACAAATTTGAACACTACAATTTTGATATGAGACATAAAGTAGGGTATTTGTCTTTCTGGGGCTGAGTTACCTCACATATAATATTTTCCACCTCTTTCCATTTTCCTCCAAATTTCTTGATTCTGTTTTTTCTTGGTGCTGAATATATTTCCATCCTTCATATTTTCCCAATTTTTATTATCTATTTATTATACGGTGAACACTCATTTTCTCCATTTGCTTTTACATTATCTATTTTTTTTTTGTCTTTTTGAGTCATGGTCTCCCTTTAGTCCCAGCTGGCCTGGAGCACACTATACAGACCAGGCAGGCCTTGAAATCACAGAGATCTGCCTGCCTCTGCCTCCCAATTGCTAGGATTAAAGGCTTGCGCCACCACGCTTGGTTTACATTATGTATTTTTTGAGTGTATGGATAAAGATCAAGCTGAAACTCACTTAATAGGAGAATTGAATTAAAAAAAATAACCTGCAACCTAGAAAATGTTACACAATATATTCTCTTAATGTTCATCTTTATGACACTTTCTTTGTTTGAACAGATTTCATATCATAATTATACTGCTTTATAAGATAGGCACTTAGAATGTAGGAAGAGATAAAATTAGTATAGATATGGCAAGAAAAATACCTACTTCTTTAAAAAATATATTCTTCCCAAACCAACAGTCTATCAGAAAAAAAATAATTGCACAAAGAGGATTAATGCAGAACTTTCTCATGATACATTGACTTGTGGCTGTGACAGATTACTAAAAACATAAACTGAAGGAAGCAAAACTTTGTTTTGCTTATGGTTTAGAATTCACACTTCTTTGTGGTGAGGAAGCAAAAGCAAGGCTTGTGGTAGCAGTAGTATGTGCCTTGAATTCCTCACATCTGGGCAGATCAGGAAGGTTTTTCACATCTAATGTACATTTATATTTTACACAGCCTGCCTATTGGGCAACAACACATTAGATTTGCTTGCAAGTATACAAATATAAACTCTTTTATTAACTTTGGGAGATAATACCACTACTTAAATCTTTTAATTTTAATTTCCAGCACTGAAGATAAGTATAATTTTGAAATGTATTTAATTAAACATAATTACATTGACTTATATAATATAAGCATAAATTTTAAAAGTAATTTGGAAGTGTTTTTATATATAACACTTTATAAATATATATATGTAACACTGTTTTATATATGTCTAAATAAGAAGTGCACATCTATCTACATATACATTTGCATACATTCATATAAATATAAATATATTATAATTGCTAAGAATATAGACACAGGATCCAAAATGTCTACTCATATATCTTTTGACATTACACTATATTTTTTATAATTTGTAAATATTTTTAAATCCCTAACATTTTCATTTTATCTGCATAAAATTACTTTATATTTCTTTCAGAATATATAAAATAATCATAAACATATTAAAATAAATTTAACCCAAACTACTTAACTTGCTATTTATAGAAAATCATAGTCTTGTGCTCAGGAATGACAATATGGATGATATGAATTGCGATGAAACTTTCATAAGCCAATGGTTGTAATGATTAACAGAAAAAAAAAAAAAAAACAAACACAAAACCATTTACCCATGAGAGGAAAAATGGTACTGATTGGAAGAGAAGTGGAAAGTCTAATGCACTTTTGTCCTTAAGGATTAAAAGAAAAATGGATCTTTCAGCTCAGCAAGTGAACACAACAAAAATCCAAAAGCATTATTTGTATGAAACAGTTTGGAGAAACTGTACCATTTGTCACTGGAATGAGTGGTCAAGGCTCAGCAAAATTTGAGTTATAGTTCATCCCCAGGTTCAGTGGCCGTAAGTTGACAGAAATGCCTTAGGCCTAAAGGTAATTTTTATCTTCAAACCCCATCATCAGTATCATCTACTTCAAATGATCAATCCTTAACTTGCAGTCATTTATAACAAGAAAGTTATATCACTACATAAAATGATGTACATATACATATTATATATACTCATATATACATGTATAAATATAATTACATAGTACTTATAATAACATATACATATAATCACAATTACATATAATTATATATAATTACATATAATTACATATACATATAATTAGAAAGTACATAGTACATCTCATTTTTTCCAAACATCAATATATTACTTCTTTTGGAAATTATTTGGATAAAAACCTGAACAAAGCAATTTAAGGAGGAAAGCTTAATTTTGCCTTATATTATAATGGGATTTAACCCAGGACATTAAGGAGGCAGTGGTCAGTGGCATTTTAAGGGGGCTGATCAACATGGGTCCACAGTCAGGAAGCAGAATCACAAATGGTGATTCTCAGCTGCCTTTTTCTTTTATCTCTGCTATTAAGTCTGGAACCCTTTTGTGTGACACTATTCCTGAGGGGACATGAACAGACATCTACTTGCCCCATTTATGGAATAATGACAGACCAGGGATCCCAACAAATTCCCCCTGGTGAACTAATGCATTTTTATTGGGTTTTTTTACATAGGTAGGTGGAGGGGTTATTTACAGGCACAGAGATGACTCTGTCAGCTGTATCACCAAAAGCCTATCCCAGTATGCATGACAGATCAAGGAAGCTGGAAACCATGAACACACTGCACATCCTGAATTCCAGTCAAGTCGTTGCAGGAAACTCTGTTTGTTTACTTTCCAGCCACTGGGCTGGTCAGTTTTCCAGGCAGCTCAGCTTTTTTCTGTTTCTTCCTGGTGGACTGATTGATCAAGGGTTTTCTGTCATCTGTACGGAGTGTTTATGTATGCTTGGGGATGGAGGCTTAGGTAAGAGGGTCAAATTCAAGAATTTCCAGAAGTTATTAAGCTGTTTGCTTCCTGTGGTTAATGAACTTCCCTGCTGGATCCAATGTTTCACTTCCCTTGAGAATAACCTGTTGTATACCTACTTTTAAAAGAGCCTATTTTTTAACTTCCTTTAGAATACCCTGATTTTACCCAGCTTTCCTCCAAGAATGAAATTTAACTCAGAATAGATTGCTATATAATGCATTACTTTGCTTTAGACAGAAAACATCCAATATCTGTTCTGTGAGTGGATGAACAGTTCCTTAGTATTGCACTCATACATTTCTAGAAAAAACATTCTATTTATTCATTTTCTATTTCAACTATTTATCTACTTAAAATTATTTACTTGTTTCTATTTACATTTCTACATCATGGTTTATTCTGGTGCATGTTAGATGATACTCTACAGTAGTGGGTCTTTCCCTTTCACATCGTGAGTCCAGATATCAAACTCAGGTGATCTGAATTGATACCAAACTCCTTTACTTGCTGAGACAGCCATGTTATGAACACAAAATGTCATACTCTTGATCTATGGTTAATACATGCAAAACTATCCCCCTGAAATCAGATCTTGGTACTAGAAATTAAAGTGTCAGTGTCATTACCTATTATAATATAGAGATGATTTAATGTTTATGAGAAGACATGGAATTTATATATTAAATTACTATTGTCCATTTCTTACAAAGGAATGAGATATATCACCTTTTGGTTGTCATTTGCGCAGATACTGAAAATGATTTTATTGAGGATGAAAAGTGGACTCTGTTTTACTTCTTAAGGGTTAAAGAATATTTTTAAAAAAGGACAAGAAAGTCCTTGACTCTTTAATTCAGCAATAAATTCTCTTATATGAACTAGGTGCACATGATTTCTGTTCCATTCTGCCATTAGCTACTCAAATGAACTCAAATATATGCCTTAATAATGCAGTTTCACAAAAGGACTTTCTTTGCATGCCAGCTTCAAAATAGAGACCTTAGATAACTAACACTATCTTCTTGGAAATGATAAATTTCTGAGTTCCTCTTGACAAAATTTTGGTGGATCATTGTAATAAGGAGGAATAACATGGCAGAAAAACATGTGATGAATAGAAACATGGAGTTTGTCATTTACTGTGTAAGGATAGAAGGTGTTTCATGGAAATAGAAATTACGCCAGAAACTGGGGGAGAAGATTGGAGTTGACCGGTTGTAAGGCTGAATCGGTTTTTTTGTTAGGTTTCTTGCGAAGATTGATTCCGAACTAAATTCTATTGGAGCTTAAGTTTATGAGATTGATAGTCACCCTTCCTCTTTTTAGCGGTTTGTTCCTTGTGTTTGTGGAGCTGACAGTCTTTTTGACATTGCACTTGTTTTCTTGAAGTCTTAGGCGAGGACCTGGCTGAATTTGTCCTAAATTAGAAGTAAACACAGGTGGTTTTTATTTGGGAAATATGCTCCCTTAGGTGATTCCATGCCTTTTGAGGTTGAAGGGAGCATGGGAAAAGTTCTGGTTGGGGGGGGTCATAGGTTGTTGTCTGGGTTAAGGGTGGCGACGTTGGTGTGTTAGAATCTGCCATTCGGTTAGGTCAGGGGCTGGAAGGTGGGTTTTAGATTTGGGTCTCGTGGGGTCTGGAAATTGGATGTTGGTCTTTATCTGTTGATTTTTTTCGGGGTTTTTTAGCAGATCTATGTTTTTGTACTAGGAAAACTGGGAGGGTGCTTCCTGGTGATGGTCTCGTTTGGTTTTTATCCTGAACTACCGATCCTTATTTTCCACGTGGTTGATAATTTTTTGGGGAAAACATTTTTTTTGAGCTTCTCTTTTTCAGGAAGAATTTGTTGGTTTGTTGTGGACGGAGGACTTGGCACAGAGGGAGAAAATGTCAGGATTCCGATGAAAAGGAAGTCAGGTTTGTTTTAGGCATGGTGGCTGGCTTGCCTGTGTTGGGATTAGGATGATCTTCGTGTATGTTTCTGACTGGCTGGGTTTTGTTGCCTCGGGTATATCGGAAGATGCGTTTACTCGGAAGTGGGGGCTAGGGGATGGGGGAATGTGTTGTAGTTGGGGCTGTGCTGGTATTGTAGAATCCGTTTCTAGGGAAATGCGAATCTTTACTGGTGTTCATAGGCGCGTTTTCAGAGAGATGAGGTGAGGGTCTTGGTCTAAATGATGTAGGTGCGGGTGATGCAGGCAATTTTCTTAGGACTTTCAGGTGTTGCTCTGTTCGGGGTGATTATTTCTTTGGATATTTGCTCTTCAGTTAGGCTTTTCTGACATTTCTCTGAGTTTTGTTGGGCTAAAGGATGTAGAGGACTTATCACTAATAATTAAAAATTATAGATAACTCAGTTATCAGTTGGAATAATTTATGCATAATTAATTTTAAGCAGAGATCGTTTTCTGTTAAAATATATTTTTTATATTTTTTTTTTTGTTTCATTTCTTTTTTTTTTTTTTTTTTTTTTTTTTTGTTTTCTTTTTCCTATTTTAATCCTCTTAGTTTTTTTGTCTTTTTGAGGACAGGTGACTTCTTTGTTTTTAGCTGTTCCTGGAGCTCACTATGTAAACTAGGCTAGCCTTAAACTCACTGAGATCAACCTGCCTCTTGCCTTTTGCGTTCTGGGCTTAACGGCACTGCACCACTTACACCCAGGCCTTAACTACAATTTTATGTATTTTAACTATAATACTGATTTTTTGGTTTCTGAATAAAATTAGGAAACTTAGTGAGAAGAGAAAAATGCTTGTACCTTTCAAATATAGTTCAATTGAACAATTAAAATTTTCTCCAGCTGCTCCAATTTTCGTTCTTCATTATGAATGGAAAAGTTATTTATATAAACTACATTTTCTTTATTCACACCTTTGCTGTTAGTCACCTGTGTATTTCCCCTAACTTTGCTATTATGAATAATACTATACATACTTGCTTTATTTGTACTACAGATAGGAACTTTGATGATTGTTATGAACTATAACATTGCTGGGTCAAATTGGTTCCTGGGAAGGAGAAAGTAATGACCATAGCCTGGTGGCCCATTCAGAGAAACAAAAACTGAACCAACTTGGTTTCTCAGAAACCACATGGTTCCTGTTTTTAGTAACAGGTCCTCACCATGTGTTCTAGTTTGTCTTCCATTGCTGTGACAAAACACTCTGACTGACACCCAACTTGGGGTGGAAGGAAGTGTTTATTTTATCTTACAATTCCTGGGTCACAGTTCATCCCTTAGGGGCTCAAGGCAGGAACTCGGGCTAGGAACCTGGAGGCAGGAGCTAAGACACAGAAGGATTGGCTTCTCCCTGGCTTTCTTCCCTGGCTCATGGTCAGCCTGCTTTCCTATATCTGCACAAAACTCAATCCGTCCTGGGTGGTACCACCTTCTGGCTGGGCGTCCCACTTAGCTAGGACCATCAAGGGGACTAATACTCCACAGATTGGCAAAGGGCCCATCCAATGGAATCCAGTTTCCTCCAGTATTGAGCTCACTTCTCCAGGTGTGTCAAGTTTGACACTAAAGCTATCCAGACAATTGACCCCTTGTCAATGTGACACACAAAATACTTTCACTATTAACCCTACTCCCTTTCCAGTTTTTATCCCCAAAGTATAATGTTGACACTATTCACAACCTTAAGACAGTACAAACTTAAGCCCCACCGTCCTTAAAATGCACAAACACTTAAAAGTTCACAGTCTATTAAAAGTCTCTTAACTGTGTGCTCTTGTAAATTAAAGAAGTAGTGTCTTAATTCAAAGGGAAGAATCAGGAACACTCAATCACCTAAGTCCAGCAAACAGTAAACAAGGCTGGACACCTGTGATTCATTCACAATCTTCTGGGCTCCAATCCAAAGGGTTTCGGCAGCTCCCTTCTCTGACTCTGCCACACACAGCTCATCTTTCAGGACCAGGTGGACTCCATCCAAACCTGCTGCTGCTTTTGGTGGTCACACCATGGTCCCGGCATCTCCAAAAACCTGGAGTCACCACTGAAACTCGCAGGGCAGCACCTCCATCAATGGTCTCTTCTGACGTTATCCTGGTGCAAAGACTCAGCTCCCCATCACCCCTTCAATCCTGGGGTCTTCACTGCAACAGAGGCTGTAGTTTTCCCAATGGCCATTACTGGCTTTTCAGGGTGCCAAGCTTCAGCTTTTCTCTGTGACCCCTTCATGTAGGAGACTCTTACACTTTATCAAGTCCTGCTTCTGGCTTGATTTGGAGGTTCAGGCCTCTTCTGGAACATAACTTCTGTGTACTGACCCTGAAAAAATTCTTCCAGAAGATTTCTCCACAGGTGATGTTGGTCTTTTGTTACTTACAGTGATTTTTCAGCCCCAGCTAACCAGCAGCAATTGTCCCAGCACAAAAAAAGATTTCAATTCAGGTTCTGGTATCTCTTGGTACTTACAGCGGATTCTTCAGCCCTCCAGTGACTACGACTCCACAGATTAAATAGTCGATGATGATCTCTGCTTCCCTTTGAAACTAGAAACTTCACAAGCCAGGCCTCCATCTTCTACAACTCTTTCAGCAAAACTGTTCCAAGTTCCACAGCCATGATCTTTAGGCATTCAATGATTTTTCTAGCCCAAAGTTCCAAACGCTTCCACAATCCTTCCCCAAAACACCAAGGTCAGGCCTGTCACAGCAATACCCCATTATGGGTATCAATTTCTGTTCTAGTTTCTCTTCCATTGGCTGTGACAAAACACTCTGACCAACACCAAATTTGGCAGGAAAGGGTTTATTGAGCTCACATCTCCTGGGTCAGAGTTCATCACTCAGGGAACCCCAAGGCAAGAACTCAGGGCAGGAACCTGGAGGCAGGAGCTGAAGCACATTACATGGAGGATTGCTGCTTACTGGCTTGCTCCCCTGACCCATGCCCAGTCTGTCCTCTTATAAGGTACACAAAAACCTGCCCAGGCTGGTAACACACATAATGGGCTGGGCCCTCAAACATTGCTCAACAATCAAGATAATACTTCACAGATGTGGCTACAGGCCAGTCCAATGGAGCCAATTCCCCAGTTGAGGCTCCCTCAACCCAGGTGTGTCAAGTTGACACTAAAGTTATCCAGCACACCATGGTTGCAATTTCTCTGATTACATCTAACTGAAAAACAGAAAAATAAACAACAACAAAAAAACAACATAAAAGGAATTTTCCCCTTGCAGAGACCTTGCTAAGGCCTCACTTCCTCCTATCTAGAAGACCCTTTATAATCCCAGCCTTCTCTGATAAGGGCCTGCTGGTCTCTTTCCTTTGAGAACACTTTGGTAGCTCATGCCTTCCAATAAATGTTTCCTTTTTGCCTTGATGTCTTGTGGTCATGGTATTTCCCAAATCTAACAATTCTGTCTTGAAACATTGAAAGGTTGTATTCTCAAGTTGTCTTTGAAGGAATGTTTCATGTCTAAAGACATCACTCATGGAAAATGGTTGTTTTCACATATAGCCATTATCAGAAAAGCCGTTTTCTTCCTGCTGACAAACAATAAACTAGAACAAAATGAAATCCTGTAAACTACATGAAAGTGGATTAATTCGACTAACACTGCTGAGCAAAGAAGTGGATGATAAACAACTCTCCGAATTAACATACAGTGTATTTCTGGAGGACATAATTCTGGTACATATATGACAATTGCGTAGGCATATTTTGGAGCAATACAATTGGAAGAGAACCACAACAAAAGGATTGGGTCAAGGAATGGACTGATATAGTTAAATTCTGCTACAAACAATAAACCTTTACAGAGGAAAACTTTTAAAAGACTGACAGAACAATACAAGGCATGTATGGCAAAATGCAGGAACTGGAGTGGGGTGGGAGGAAGGGAAAGGAAAATTGCCTAAAGTGAACTAAAAATGATGTATGAAATACACAAAATGCCAATCAAAGTATTATATTAAAAATACAAAAGTAAAGAAAAAAATCTCTGAATGAAATCACAGCCCTACATCACAGCTAGAGTTTAGTTTGCATAAAAAGAGTAGAGAATCCCCATCCAATATTGAGCCAAGGAACTCCACATAATATAGTCTCCTTTTCTTAAGCTACCATGCATCTTACACAGCAGTGGAAAATAAATTGCCTCATTGAATTTATATCATATTAACAGCTATTCACCATAGGAGTACAATATTGAAATTCCAGGATTAGCACTTTGCAGTAGATGCTAGAGTTGGAACAGAAGGGGAAATTGTATCATTGTATCGGTGATGAGTAGTAAAGAATTCAGAATAAAACTGGAAAACTTCAAAGTCCTCATGTGAGAAACAAATCAATACACTGTAGGAAGACTCAAAGGGTCATGTTCATTCGGGATAGGAAAAATGGATCAGAGTATAAAGAGGAAAAGAAATTTATGTGGGAAGGAAATGATCAGACAACATTAACATTTACTGCCATATGAATCTACTATATTTCTTATCTGGAAGCACCATATCTTTTCTCTGGAGTTTGAAAGGATTATCCATTCTTACTTGTACTTCTGATTGCTTGTTCAGTGTGTTCAAAAAATTTAAATATAATTATTTTTTTTTTAAATTACCTCA
>VZQC01003002.1:126689-153305 GCA_009823505.1 Rhizomys pruinosus | reverse complement strand
CCTTTAGTCTTAGCTGGGCTGGAACTCGCTATGTAGACCAGGCTGGCCTTGAACTCACAGAGATCTACCTTCTTCTGCCTCCCAAGTACTAGGATTAAAGGCATGTGCTACTATGCCTGGCGAGTACTGTTACTTTTTAAACTGATAGGGCTGGAGAGATGGCCTAGCGGTTAAGAGCACCGACTGCTCTTACTGAGGACCCGGGTTAGATCCTCAGCACCCACATGGCAGCTAAGAACCATCTTTGACTACAGTTCCAGGGAAATCTGAGACCCTCTTCTGACCTCCGCAGCACTGCACGACATGGGTGCACAAACCTGCATGCAGACAGTACATTCATACACATAAAAAAAAAGTAAAAAAAATAAAAAAATAAAAAATAAATACATACACTGATAATAGTATGATGAAAAAGATTTAGAAAATTTAAATGCTAAACACTAGATTGAAAGTTATAAATTCTTTATTTTAGAATTTTTTTTAACTCTGTATTTAGTGTGTATGAGTGTTTTGCCTGCTTGTATTAAGTATATCCATGTTGGGCAATGCCCTCGGAGGTCAGAAGAGGGGGACAGATTCCCCTGGAACTGGAGTTACAAATAGTTGTTAGCTGCTAAGTGGGTTCTGGGAACTGAACCTGGGTCCTCCGCAAGAGTGGGCAGTGCTTTTAACTACTGAACCATCTCTCTAGCTCCCCCCCCATTTTAGAATTTTAAACTCTTCACTTAATTCCAAGTAAACATCTTCATCAAAAACACATGGCAAAGAACTTGATCTGAAAATTAATTATCAAGCCTATATTATCCTAATTAAATACAGATTCTGGTGAGAATGAATTTAAAAATTCTCTTCGATGCAATTCATGCCTCAAATTTTGGCTTCCAAAACTGCCATAAATTATTGTTTTAATTCTCCTGTCCTGAAGACAGATACCCACCCCCTTCCTGGCTACAAAGGGATCTGAAAGAGAAATGCAATTGTTTTCTCAGTATCTACACTGGAAGGAGGACAAAAGAATCACACAAAGGCCGGACTGAAACAGTCAAGTTAAGATGATGGTGCACCTGCAAATGAATACCAACAAAGCTGTTCTTCCTTTCTCTCTAGGTTGATGTATGCAGCACCACCACCATTCCATCCCATCTTGGACTTAGAACAGCTCCAAATGGGACTAGTGAGTGACATTCCACAAAAGGAAATAAGGGATGTGGGAAAATTTCCCAAGAGAGCACAGTTCTTCCAGCAGCTTCTTCTTATCCACACTATGTGAATGCCAAATAATAAGCCAAAATTGTCTTTATTTACTTAAGTGCAATAATTAAAAAGGTATTTAATATTTTGAAATTAAGAACAGGGTTCAGCCAGCAGTGCCAGGCCAATTGTTACTCTCCCTCTTACACAACTCTGCCAAAACAATGTCTGGAAAATATAAAATTTCCAGTTTTGTACCCTAACTATTCAGCATTGGTGGCAGTGGTGGGATAAGAAAAATGACAGCCTAGGCTTTTGACTAAAATTTAATTGATTTTTAGCATTTAACTAAAAATTCCTCTTCTCAGAAGAAACTAGGAAGATGACAGTGAAAGAGAAGGTAAAGAATTCACATATATTAGTATATATGAATATACAGAGAAAAATCTTGTTTTTAATATATACATATGATGCTAAAACTGCCTTTTGAAAAATAAAGGTTTGCTATGTTTCTCAGGTTGGCCTTGAACTCCTGGGCTCAATCAATCCCTCTGCCTTGCCCACTGAGTAGTTCGGGGATAACAAACACATTCCACTGTACCTCAAGCCCATTTTTTGTCTCTTTAATTATCTAAAATTGAAAGCCAAAGACCAAAAACCAAAATACGCTTTTATAGAGCACTGAAGAAATACGCCTCTTAGTCATCTCCCTTCATCTGATTCCATGGTTTGCTCGAATCTTCTTCAGAATGCAGATGTTGCCAATGTAACAATATCAAGAGGGGAGTATGCCAAGAGGGCTCCTGTCTTTCAGGGTCAAGACCTTTTTTTAACAGAGGCTTTGCACAACACTTAGTTAACTTGCTCTTTAATTTTTCTGTGATGTGAAGACACAGCAAGAAGACCTTGATTTTGGACTTGCAATTCTCCAGAACGGTGAGAAAGTCAACTTATGCTCTTCATGACTTACTTGGGTGTAACAGAAGCATAAAACTGACTTAAGACTAGGTTTCTTCCACATATTAAGCTTTAGAAATCACTGTGGTTCTCAGGGCTAGGGAGACTGCTCAGTGGGTAAAGTGCCTACTGCTAAAAGCACGAGGATCTGAGTTTGATCCCCAGCACCCATGCAAAAAGTTGAGCATTGTGAGATAAACCTGTAATCAAAGCGTTAGAGGCAGAGAGAAAACTAAAGCCCATTAGCCAGCCAGTCGGATGTAACTGGTGAGCTTTAGGTTCAGTGAGAGATCCTGCCTTAAAAAATAAGTGGAGAGAGTGTGGTGGTTTGAATGAGAGTGTCCCTCATAGGCTTTAAGTATTCAGACATTTTGTCCCCAGTTGGTGGCACTGTTCTGGGATGTCTTAGAAGGTGTGTCCATGCTGGAGGAAGTATGTCATTGCGGGCAGGCTTAGTGTGTTTAACAAGCCTTGCAGTCTCCAGTCTCTCTCCTCTCTTTCTCTCTCTCTCTCTCTCTCTTTCTCTCTCTCTCTCTCTCTCTCTCTCTCTCTCTCTCTCTCTCTCTCTCTCTCCTTCCTGTGCTCATTGGAAGATGTGAACCTCGGCTTTCTGCTCCAGCCCCAGTGACCATGTCTCCTACCACAATTGACTCTTAATTCCCTGGAACCGTCAATTGTAATCTCAAACTCTTCTTTTTTTTTTTTTTTAAAGAAATTTTTTAAAATTTATTTTATTTATTTATTTATTTATTTATTTATTTATTTCTGTATGTGTATGAATGCACTGTCTGCATGCAGTTTTGTGCACCTGTGTCATGCAATGCCATGTAGGTCAGAAGAGGGTCTCGGATTCCCCTGGAATGGGAGTTCTCCTGGAATTGGAGTTTCGCATGGTTCTTGGCCGCTATGTGGGTGTTGGGGATTGAACCCGGCTCCTCTGTAAGAGCGGTCAGCACTCTTAACCGCTAGGCCATCTCTCCAGCCCCTCAAACTCTTCTTTTTATAAGTTCCCTTGGTCACGGTGGTTTTATCACAGCAACAGAAAAGTGACTAATACAGAGAGATAGAGGAAGACAGACACTCCAGACCTCCAGCAACACTCACACAGGCACTGGCACTGGCTCCCATGCAAAACATGCATACATACAAAGAACTCCCTGCCCTGGGAATGAGATCATCATGATTCTGAAGAAAGGCAGATGAACTTATAACTTCTTTTCTGTTAGAAATACACTAGCAGCAAAATGTCGACACAACTGGCCATTTAGATACTGATGGCTCCCTTTTCAACTCATCTCAAACACTGTATTAGCTGGAGCAGAAACCATTGCTGTGTGTGTGGCAAGTTATCCTGCAGATCAGTCCCAGAATAACAGAAGGCTGGTTAAGGCCAGAGTCCAGGGTGAAACTGGCCTTGCCAATTGGCTCCTATCAACTAACTTTTATGCGCAGCAAAGTTTTCTAAGCAAAATACAAGACATATTTTAAGAAAAAGCAAACAAGCAGTGCTAGAAAGGGGATGTTGAAATAGGGACTTTCACATATGCCTGGTAGGAGGAGTATAAATTAGTAGAATCTCTCTAGAAGGTATTTTCACTTTATGGTATTATAAGCCTACACTGTATGTTTATGCCTTATTCTGATCATTGTAATTTAGACTCACTTAGGAGGTCAAAATAACATAAAATTATGTAGAAATCACTGATCATAGCACAATTTGAAATAAGTGAAATTGTCAATACAGGCAGGTGAGAATGGCTCATCAGATAAGGTGCTTTCTATGTAAGCCTGACAAACTGAGTTCAATCTCCAGAACCAACATAAAGGTTGAAAGGGAGAATCTACACCACATGTACAAATGGCATGCCCACCAATGCCTACAAAACATACATACACAGTGCTTCCCTCTAGCAAAAAACACTGAGAACACTGTGCTGAAGGGCTAAAAATATTTGAAAAATATATACATCTGTGTGTGAGTGTGTGTGTGTGTGTGTGTGTGTGTGTGTGTGTGTGTGTCTTCAAAACTTATTTTTCATTAGGAAAACACTAGTTAAACCCATTCTTAGCCAACATTCCCAGGAACCCTGTGGAATTCTAGTCCTGGATGATTACGCTGTAAGCCTGCCAGAAGTTAAATGAAGCACTTTGTACTGCTAATGGCTGAGTCTTGGGGTAGGCATGCTGGTGCTGCTCTGTATAAGAACATTTGATCATCTGCCCAGGTACTTGTCTTAGCTAAGGTTGATGTGTTTTAGTTAGGTGTTTGTTTTGTTTTTAATAATGGTTTTGTATGGGTTTAAGCTGAATGAGGTCCAAGGACATCTGGTTATAACTGGCAAAAACCTATTTAGATGCTTCCTGACTAAATATGATAAAGACATGAAAAGCAAGAAAGCTGCCTCTGCTCCAACTCTAAGGGGTCCCTAAAGATCCAGGTCCCTAAGGGTACCTTCAGTAGTCTAGGACAGGGGTTAAGAAAGCTTGCCTCCAAAGGGCCAAATAGTAGATACTTCTGGCTTTGTGAGCATATGGACTCAACTCTGCCACTGCAGAATAAAAGCTGGCATATACAATAAATAATTTTGCATGAGGCTTGCTATATTTAAATAACTGGACAAAGATGTCTAGAAGGAGAAGAAAAAAAATCTGAGAAAGGATTTTAATGAGAATAGAAATAAGACCCTAGTCTAAGAAAGTAACAAAGCCTCATATATTTAAGGCTCTTAACTTTAAGGCCAAGATGGTCTTTTTTTTTTTGAGATAGGGGTCTCCCTGTAGCTCCCAGCTGTCCTGGAACTCACTACATAGACCAGACTGGCCTTGAACTCACAGAGATCTGCCTGCATCTGCTTTCCGAGCTTTGGGAAAATATAACAGTAGAAGGACGGAGAGCAGAGAGGTAAGTGGCCCAGGAAGGAAAGAAGGAAAGTAGAAGGGAAAAGGGTAGAGGAAAAACGGGATGAGAGAAAAGGGTTTGATAAGTACTAATATATTTAGTTAGTAAGTTGATCATAGCACAATGTTACCAGTAATAGTCAAATTTCCTATCCATCTTTTTAATATTGAGTGATAGCAAGCTCCTCAAGATGAAACTCATAGCAGCTCAGCAAGCTAGCCCTCCTGGGAAAAATCTCTCTCCCTCCCTTGTTTGCTCGCTCACTCTCTTCCACACTTCCTCTTTTTGGGGATTTGGAGATCAAATCTATGACTGTGTGCCTGCTAAGAACATGCTCTACCACTGAGCTATACCCCTAGCCCAAATTTTTCTATTGTTGAGTGTTCATCTATACAATATCCAACTATAAAGTCATCAAGCCTCAGCAATCTCGTCTAGTCACTGCCATGGACCAAAATCTACCATATACGTATTACTAAACTCTTTAGTTCACCTTAGTAAACTACCTTCTCACTTCTTCTCTCTTAGGGCTTCAAGTATCTATCAATCAATTTAGGCTGCTCTATAGTGACAGCATTAGCAGCAGGTGAAATAAAGAGACCAGTTTACAAATGCACAGATGAATAGACACTGTAAAAAGCAAGATGTCATGGTGTAACTTATATGCTTGAAGATCATAAGGAATGGCATTTGAAATGTCTACTTGTATCCCAACAGCTTATCAGAACACTGTACATGCTATCAACTAGAAAATCTTGAAACTTTAGGTTAGGAGTTTATATTTTTAGGATATTCTATGTTAAAATGCAAATAGCCATGTAAAGGTAACAGATTAGGTCTTTGATATATCAGATTACTTTCCATTCTAATACCAAGTGGACAACAGAGCCCTGCAAGACAAGTGAATACTGATGAATAAGGGGTAGAAGAAAAGTACGTGAACAAAGCATTCTTGGGGGGTGAAAGCTTGAGTGAGCTCTTGCCTTAGGTAATATGGGGCTAAAAAGGACATGAAAGCCCTAGATTCTAGGAAAAGTGGAAGAGAAAACAGAGAAAGACTCAAAGAGAAGGGGAATGCTAGAAACCAAACCACCATTAGTATACTATGTGCCTAGTATATAGAGGCCCTGGGTTTAATTCCCAGTTCTGAAAAAAAAATCAACCATTTTATAACTCTGTAGGCTGGCTGGAACAGTCAGCTTCCCCACAGCACAGTCACAGAGCGATGGAAAAATATGAAGCAATCCTGAATACCAGCTCTAGCCTTAGCCACCAAAAGTTTGAGAAAGGCAGAAAAACAGGTTTTGAGACTGCTAATTGCCAATAGGATATATGATATAGAACATGGGCAACAGCTAAATCTTTCTGTCCATTTCCATTTTTTACTCTATCCCAAACCAAAACTTGGTATAGGAGAATGCTGAATAAAAAGTGGATTTACTTCTTTTAAAAGTACCCTAATTGATTAAGATGTTTATGACACAGATCCTATAAAGTCAAGCTCCTTCTTATACCTAAATTTAGAACCTAGTTCCACTAAAATGATAAGCATACTGTCAGTCTATAGCTGTTAAAAATGCTTATATTTGAATATAAGATATGAGTGCCCCCTAGTGGAAGAAAGAAAACACAAACTAAGCTAAGGACAAGTAATGCTCAAGAATCAAATGTGGCTGTCTATAATCTTATAGCCCCACGGTTTCCAAACGTAGGTATCTTGGTATCACATGCATGAATTCTAACTAGCATATGTATGTGGCAAGGTATATTATTAGAAAGGATAAACAACACTTCAAAGTCATCATTTCACAAATATGAGACAAGGCTAAATGAACCCTGATTTTAAAAGGTCAACAGATTTTACTGTCTTGTTTTTTGAGACAGGGTCTTCCAGTAGCCCCAGCTGGCCTAGAACTATGTACATCAGGCTGGCCTGGATCTCACAGAGATCTGCCTGCCTCTGCCTCCTAAGTCTGGGATTAGAGGGTGAACAGATTTTTAAAGAGACAACAAATTATACTACATATATGGTACATGGATATCACCAAAGTCGTGTCTCTAAAATTATTAGTTTTGGAAATAGTTGTCTAAGATGGTTCCTCTAATGGAAAAAACAGTGCATATATTCAAGGTAGAATAATCCATATCTTATCAGAAACAATGCTTTATGGTAGTCACACAATTTTCTCAACAAATAATTTCTGCTTTCATAGACAAAAATTATTTCACAAGCAAATTAGTGCTGAGGACTGTGAAGTTCTTATATCTGCCTTCCTTAATACATGCTTACCAGTTATGCCAAGATTGTAAATAGTTGGTTCCCTCTTGTTTTGGCAAGTTCCATTATAGAAAATGTATTTCCATTTAATCTACTTTGTTAGCTTAAAATTTCAAGGAACTGTTTGAACTCCTGTGAACATATAATGGAATGCACTTTAATGACCTATGTCCTATTGTCACAGTGGTCAATTGTTTATCATAGAACTTAGAAGTCTCATGAAAACCCAAAGCATTCAGACAGCATTTATTAGTGCTTACAATCACTAATGTTGGAATACACACATAAGAATCATAAAACTGCCAGGTGTGGTAGTACATGCCTTTAATCCCAGTACTCGGGAGGCAGAGGCAGGTGGATCTTTGTGAGTTCAAGGTCAGCCTGGTTTACATAGCAAGTTCTAGGACAGCTGGGGCTACAGGGAGACCCTGTCTCAAAAAAAAAAAAAAAAATCACAAGACTAATTTCTCTTTTCTTTTGATAGCCACTGTAAATGACATATGATAAATTTCTTATGTGACAAATTTCATACTGCTATTTCTAGCTGCAAGAAAGATTAAAAAATTAAATGTTTGGAAAATGAAAATAAATCAAGCTCAGCTTACAGCAATCCTTCTTTATCTCCTAGGTGGGAATGGCTGCAGCTCTACTCTGATCAGGTGCTGCTGACAGGGAATGAAAAGGGCTGCCTGCCACACTGTCTTACCTCAACTCAGTTTCTCTCAAAGGGGACAAGTATTCTTTTTTTTTTTTTTATTGCTATTGAGCATCATTTCTCAATTGAATCTAGAGTTGCTTCCCTTTCCATGCCCCCCACCCACCCGAGTCCCTGCACTCTGCCACACATGTCCTGTATCTTTTTCTGAGTCCAGAGTTTTTTTTTCCAGTTCTTTTGTTGTTGTTCTCTCCAACTTGTATTGCTACAGTATATATATATATAATATATATATATATATATATATATATATCACTTGAATTGGAGGATTTTTTTACCTTATGGAAGTGCTCGAAAGTTCCTCCTTGACAATCCCAAACAACCATCAATCCTGCACTTTTACTGCACATTGGGGTCTTTCCCTCCCATGGTCCCCCAAATGAAGTCCAGTAAGCACGTGTCCTGTCTTGATCCCCTTGTACTGGCCTCCATGATACAGACCAGGTAGTCTATATTTCTGACGAGGCTGACATCACCTTAGCTGTTTAGTCCACAAGTTGAGTATCTCAGTAGTCCCCATCTGGCATTGAAGGTTTGGAGGATTCTTGGAGAGACATGAGTCCTCAGTCCATATTGGAAGGTTAAAAAGCTGTGTCTCATGTCTTTGAGGAATGCCAAAAGCGGTGGCAGCCACAGAGGAGATGCACTTGCCAGTAAGAATTGAAGACAGGCCAAACAACAGTACTCTCTCTTTTTTCTTTTTGTCTTTTTACTAAGATCTCAAGTTTTATGTCTGCAGTACAGTTTCTCTAGTCTTACTGATTATTTATATCTGGTTGTATTTTCCTATTGGATGCTTAAGGCCCCACAGTTAGCCCAGATTAACCAAGGTTTTTATTTTCTCAAGGTCAGTTGAAGATCTGGTCCTCAGGGGTCTCTCAAGGTTTTGTTTTTTTTGGGGGTGGGGTGGGAGTGCCTTGCTCCTTTCAGCTTTTCATTTACCAGTTCCATCCACTCGAGGACAAAATCAGGTCTTGCTACACCAGGCTTCCTTTTCTGAAGCATGAGCAGACGTTCCTCTTTATAGACCGGACACTGAATGAAGTCCCATTAGTGAATCTCCAAGACCTCCCTGAACAGGAAGACTGGTGACCCACATTTGCAGGACATTTCAAGAGATGCCCCCATGCATAATCCCCTAAGACTTGGTTGACCTCTGAGGGCAAGGAACAAAGTTATCCCTTAGGTCCCTTGGGAAAATTGGTATGGGCGTTAAGTATGGTCATTAAGCACCCAGAAAAGCTAAGTTGCACCAGCCTATTACATTGCACCTATATTAAAATTGTATCCTTTGGGGGGCTGGAGAGATGGCCTAGCGGTTAAGAGTGCTGACCGTTCTTACAGAGGACCTGGTTCGATCGCCAGCACCCACATAGCGGCCGAGAACTGTCTGAAACTCCAGTTCCAGGGGAATCTGACACCCTCTTCTGATCTCCATGGCATTGCATGACACGGGTGTACAGACTTGCATGCAGACAGTACATTCATACACATACAGAAATAAAAAAAAATAAAAAAATTTTAAAAAATAAATAAAATAAAATTGTATCCTTTGGAAACAAACTGTATGTTATTTCCATATCATATTTCTTGATTCTCATCTCTCCATTTCAATCCCATAACACTCTAAAAGATGCACACGTCCCTTCCATCATGTACTGAAAACCCAAGGGCTGAAAATAAATGTTAGGTCAGCTCTAGAACCTGTTTAGGGATTCACAATGCAAAGGCACACTTGTCTTTAGATCAAGAGGAATATAACATTAACATTGCTCAGTTTGTCTTACTAGGTACTTGGTACTAGCATCCAGAGATGAGGGATACCATTCGCCTTTTGTTTTTCTGGGATTGTGTTACTTCACTTAGCATAAAATCTTCTAGTTCCATCCATTTACCTGCAAATTTCATGATGTCATCTTTCTTTTTTCATTTTCCTGTAAAGCTCATGATGTCATCTTTCTTTACCACTGCATAGAACTCCATTGTGTAGATGTACCACATTTTCTCTATCCACTCGTGGGTCGAGGGGCACTTGGGTTGGTTCCAGCTCTTCGCTATTGTGAAGAAAGCTGCAATAAATGTGGCTGTACATGTGTCTCTGTGGTAGGAAGAGTCTGATGGATATATTCCCAGAAGTGGTAAGGCTGGGTCAGGTGGTAGCCTCATTTTGAGTCTTTTAAGAGTTCTCCATGCTGCTTTCCATAGAGGTTGTACAAGTTTGCATTCCCACCAGCAGTGGATGAGTGTTCCCCTTTCCCCACACTCTCTCCAGCATTTAGTATAATTTGTTTTCTTGATCCTTGCCAGCCTTAGCGTTCTTAATCTTAAGATTTTTTCTTAATCTTGCCAGCCTTCCCATCTTAAAGTGGTTTTAATTTGCATTTCCGTAATTATTAGCAATGTTGAATACTTTTTAAGATGTTTCTTAGCCATCTCCATTTCCTCACTTGTGAAGTCTCTGCTCAGCTCTTTACTCCATCTTTTGAGTGAGTCATTTGTTTTCTTCTTTGTTTTTTGAGTAGTTTATATATTCTGAAAGTTAATGCTCTGTCAGATGTGTCAGCAGTGAAGGTTTCCTCCCACTCTGTGGGTTTTTGCTTCACTTCCTTGATTGTTTCTTTTGCTGTACAGAAACTTTTGAGTTTAATAAGGTCCCACTTGTCAATTGTTGACCTTATTTCCTGTGCAGCTGCTGTCTGATTTAGAAAGTCTTTTCCCTACACCTATGTCTTATAATTTGCTGCCAACTTTTTCTTCTATCACCTTCAGAGTTTTGGGTTTCACACTGAGGTCTTTGATCCATTTGGAGTTGATTTTTGTACAGGGCGAGAGGTAGGGGTTTAATTTTATTCTTCTACAAGTGGTGATTCAGTTTTGCCAATACCACTTGCTGAAGATGCTGTCCTTCTTCCATTGAATCTTTTTGGCCCCCTTGTCAAATATGAGGTGGCTAAAATTTTATGTGCTCAAGTTTGGATCTTCGGTTTTGTTCCATTGGTCTACAGGTCTATTTTTGTGCCAGTACCAGGCTGTTTTTATGACTGTAGCCCTGTAGTATAGTTTGATGTCTGGTATAGCAATCCCCCTGTATTGCTCTTTTCGCTCAGGGTTGTTTGGGCTATTCGGGGTCTTTTATTGTTCCATATGAATTTAAGAATTTTTTTTCCAAGTCTGTTGTATTAGTCACTTTTCTGTTGCTGTGATAAAACCACCATGACCAAGGGAACTTATAAAAGGAAGAGTTTATTTGAGCATACGATTGACAGTTCCAGGGAATTAGAGTCCATTGTGGCGGAAGGCATGGTGGCTGGAGCTGGAGCAGAAAGCCAAGGTTCACATCTTGCAATGAGCACAGGAAGTCAAGAGAGAGAGAGACTGAAGACTGCAAGGCTTGTTAAACTCACTAAGCCTGCCCCCAATGACATACTTCCTCCAGCATGGCCACACCTTCTAAGACGTCCCAGAACAGTGCCACCAACTGGGGACAAAATGTCTGAATACTTAAAGCCTATGGGGGACACTCTCATTCAAACCATCACATTTGTGAAGAATGTCCTTAGGATTTTAATTGGAATTGCGTTGAATCTGTATGTTCTGTATGTTAATTTGGGTAGAATGGACATTTTTACTATATTAATTTTTCCAATCCATGAGCATGGGAGGTCTTCCATCTTCTGATGTCTTCTTCAATCTCAGGACAAGTATTCTTAGTTACCCAATTATTCCCCCAACTTCATTTATATATATCCTGTACTGTATTTAATGTATTGATTGATTTTTAACTAAATGGTGGCATATTATACCTACTACTCTGCATTTCACTTTTTTCTCAACAAAGTAAGTTTAAAAATTTTTCCATTTAAAAAAGATTGTTCCATTTTTTTTCTTTTGTTTGTTTTTTGATACAGGGTCTCTCTGTAGCCCCAGCTGGCCTAGAACTTCCTATGTAAACCAGGTTGGCTCAATCTCACAGAAATCAACCTCCCAAGTTCTGGGACTAGTCAAACACCACCACACTCAGCTCTGAAGTACTCTACTTTGATATGTAATAAAACTTCCCCCTTATTAGATAAAAACATCTCACTATATGACTGTGCCAGAATTTATCCAGTCCTGGAAGAAAAGACATTTTAGTTGCTTTCAGTCTTTGCAATTTATATAGCCCTGTACATATATCATTTGACACTGTGAATCAGTGCTTAGTAGCAAGACCACTCATCTGTATAAGTTTTAGAGTTGGTTACTGGCAGCTAACAATCATCTGTAACTCCAGTTCCAGGGGATCAGATACCTTCTTCAGACTTCCTCAGGCATTACACAACATGGGTGCACTTACATACATGAATGCAAAACACACACATAAAAAAATAATTTTAAGCCAGGTATGGTGGTACATGCCTTTAATAGCAGCTCTTGGGAGGCAGAGGCAGGTGGATCTCTGTGAGTTCCAGGCCAGCTGGGGCTACAGGGAGACCCTGTCTCAAAAACACTAAAAATAAATAAATAAATAAATAAATAATAATGATAATAATAATAATTTTAAAAGCTGGGCGTGGTGTGCACGCCTTTAATCCCAGCACTTGGGAGGCAGAGACAGGTGGATCTCTGTGAGTTCAAGGCCAGCCTGGTCTACATAGTGAGTTCCAGAATAGGTGGGGCTACAGGAAGACCCTGTCTCAAAAAGACTACTACTACTAATAATAATTATTATTTTTTAATTAAAAAATAAATGAATCAAGAAACATTATAGACATCATCAATTATTATGGCAAAGGGAGAATTCTGCATAAGAAGAATCAGGTTTTTTAAGTGTGAGGTATCAATAATATATTGATATATCAAACTTACGCATTTTGTTTATATTTTTAGCTTTGTGATTATATAAGAGGTAAATGACAAAATATCAAATATGGCCAACAGTTCTTTTAGTATACAAAGCAAAAATTCTAAGTCCAGTTTACAAACACACACACACACAGTTGTGTTTCTGTTAAACTTTTTTGAAATAGTGTCATGTTATCAGTAGCATTTCAGATATAATTAAATACACTAAATCCTACTTTATATCTCTCAGGAGGATTTTAGTTTTTCTCATAAATTTTGTACATACCCATTAAAATTATTTAAATATATATTTTATGTTTTTTTCCTACTTCATCTTCTCATTGGAAGGCTATTTATTTATTTGTGTGTGTGTGTGTGTGTGTTGTACGTGTTATATACATGTGCCATAATGTATGTGGCATAGGATACATGTTGAGGTCAGAGGATAGCTTGCTGGAATAGGTTCTTTCTACCAAGTAGATCCTGGGGATTTCACCCAAGTAGTCAGGTTTTGTTGCAAGTGCCTTTACCTGCTGAGCCACTTTTCCAGCCCCTTGTAAGATTTTCATAGGCAGGGTATCACTATGCAGGTATCACTATGCAGCCCAGGCTGGCCTCAGCATCACAATCCTCTTTATCTTTGCCTTAGGTGCTAGAACTGCAGGTGTGTACCACATCTGGTCTTGTTTTTTCCTATTTTGTAAGTAACCACATTGTGTACGAGCGCATAACTATGTGCAAGCATGGAAGCATGAGAAGGGCCCGTATCACTTTTTACTTTATTCTTCTGAGGTAAGCAAGGCTGTTCTCTTAACCTGAAGTTCGTGTTTTTTGACTAGGCTGGCAGCCAGCAAGCCCTAGTGATCCTCCTGTCTCTACCTACATCCCTGGGGTTACAAGTGTGCATGGACCATGCCCAGCTTGTTATGTGATTGCTGGGATCCAAACTCAGGGTCCTCATGCTTACACAGCAATCCTTACCCACTAAGCCATCTAGCCTAGTAACTATTTCATTGAATTCACTTGTTAATTGTGTTTTTCTTCAGGAGATTCTGTTATAAATTGATAAAAATTTAATCTCAAATTATTTTAAATTATCTGCTGGCATTTAAATTCAGTATAGGTGAAGACTGTTACCTTTACTGTATTACCTCTAGCATCTGGCACATTACTTTGCGTGAAGCATATCCTCAATACATATTTGAGTGAATTACATAAATGTATCTTACTTGGTAAAACTCTAACCCTTTAGTTGATAAAGATGTTGAGTTTAGTCCAAAACCAAAAATACACAAATAAGAAAATGGTAATCATATACCCACCCACACATATATACACACATAAAAATCCTATAAGAAATTAATCAATTCTATCTATTTTGGGTTTATAATTCATTATATTTTAATTGTTAGAAGTTCTAATTATTAAGTAAATGCTTTAAGCCCTTACCTTTTAGATCTCAGGTCAGATGAATCAAATTGGATATTCAGAGGTCCAGGATTTACTTCTTGTTCTACCTCAGGGATAAGATGCCTGGAATCACTATCCACATTTGCCATTTTTCTCAGGTTTTAAGCACTGAGGAAGTTAGTCCTATATCAACCAGAAAAAGATAATTGAGTTTAATTTTAAAAATTTTACTAATTTAAGTAATGTATTTGCATGCAAAAGAAACAGAAAGTATGGAAATTTGCTAAAGGTATCTTTTGTTTCTGAAAGCTAGTCTCCTTAAGCTTCCATAAGGCCATCGTGACCTAAATGAGGTATATGATTGAAGTACTTATCAGAGATACTAACTTGAAATAGCTATTTCACAATCCATTTCCAGGAATATAACAGATTAGGTTATAGACCCCCAAATAAGGAGAAAACTCAGGTGATTTGGGGACAAAGTCAAGAAACCTAGAAATAGAGGAAATAGCTGCTGTCCAGATGATATTTGTTTTATCAGGAGAATTTGAATTCTTTTATTTTTTTTGAGACAGGTTCTCCCTATAGCCCCAGCTGGCTTGGAGCTTGCTATGTAGACCAGGCTGGCGTTGAACTCACAGAGATCCACCTGCCTCTAACTCCTGAGTGCTGGGATTAAAGGCATGCACCACCACGCCCAACCTAAGACAGTTTCTTAGCCACCATATGGGTGCTGGGAATCGAACCTGAGTCCTCTGCAAGAGCAGTCAGTTCTCTTAACTGCTGAACTATCTCTCCAGCCCCTGAATTCAATTTTTCAAAGCCTTGAGACCTAGGGAAACAGAAGACCTCAAGGTCCATCCAAAGTAAGGATTGTATGAGTTTACTCTTGGAACAGGGGTTAACAAGAAGGAATGGGCTTCACTCTCTTCTATTGGAACTAAAAGATTTCTTAACTCTGTGGCTACTGACTACCATATTGGTGGTGTGGCTATCAAGTACTTAAATGACTATAGGAAGTTCAGTTGATTTAGGCAATGAGAACTCCCCCAGTAATACTATTAGCCTAAAATTCTCTCCACAATTCACCCTTGTATATCCAACTGGCTACTCAACATCTTTACCAGTATATAATACACACCTCAAACTTAACATGTCCAAAACTTGATTTTCTTCCTTAAAAAAATTTACATACTGTTTTCCTGACTTCAAATATGGAATCTTTATCTTTCTAACTGCTCAGGTCAAAATTCTTGGACCCATCAGTGGCTTCTTCTCATAGCCAGCATCCAATTAATTCATTAGAATATGCTACCAGCTTTTTTCTTCACATATACCCAGATTCAGCCCACCATTATTTCTTATCAAGTTATAACTGCTTTATTTATGAGAATGGAATCTTTTAATTATTACAGGTATATAAGAAATTTTATTTTAAAATGCTTTAAATTATCATACTTTCATTCTTGGATATTTGCAGCATAAACTGTTGAGAATTTTCACTGTTTTCTTGTCTTTTGAATCAGAATTTCAATTAAATTTAGGATTCCACAGGAAATCTCTTACAGGTATAGTAGAAACTAAATGTTGCTACACTGTTATCATTAGGAATAGCTCATTTGTTAAATTTTGTTTTTTTGCTTACTCCAATATATTTTCACTGAAAAGTCAAGACCTGTACAGTTAAAATTATCTACTACTAAAGTCTATATTTCAATTATAATTTGCTTTATGGAAACATTTGGCCAGAAGAGAAGCACATGGAATCTAAGATGATTTCTAGTTCAGAGAAGATTTTAATGGACTCAGTTATACCTCCTTCTTCAGTCAGGTTCCTTGCTACTACCCTTGTTCCCTACAGTCTAGTCTACAGTAAAGAGCACATAAAGAGCTGGGGGAGGGGGGCAGGAGAGATGGTGCAGTGGCTAAGAGCACTGGCTGCTCTTGCAGAGGACAAGGGTTCAGTTCCCAGCCACCCCATGATGGCTAACGACTGACTGTAAATCCAGTTTCAGGGGATCCACACTCTCTTGTGACCTCTGTGGGCACTGCACTTAAATACATGCAGGCAATACATGCATACACATATAATAAAACAATAATAAAATATTTTTCAAAAGAGATGTAGAGATATATAAAAGAACAATTTCACTTCATTCAACCTATTTGTACAATTCAGGGGAGGATGTGTGTACGCTGGCATATAAAAGGCAGAGATCAGGGATACTGCTAAACATCCTACAATGCATGAGACAACTTCCTACCCCAAAGAACTATCCAGACAAAATATCAACAGTTCTGATGCTGAGATAACACTCCAGAGGGAAAATAGGAGCTTGTGATAGGGAAGGTCAGGAGGAGGCTTTATATGTTAATGTCAGTGTTCAATTTCTTCAACCTAATTCTAGTTACTGAGATATTTGCCTTATGACTATATATTTGCCTTATAACTACATATATTCCATGTACTTTTTGGTTTATATTTCACTATGAAAATGTAAAGAATTCCACAAAATAAAGTGGATTTTGAGATGTAAAAGCAAGTGCCATTCTCTGTTCCTTACTCTGTAAGTTTTATTAGTATTGTCATTCTACACAGAAGGATAAAAGCCAGAGAGAACTGAAGTAACTGATCACAGTATGTCAGAGACAGAATTCAAACTGAGGTCATCCAAGTTAGAGTCTACAGTTTTCATCACAGTGCTGTGTTGTCTTTCCTGCCCTTTGTCATTTCTTTTATTTTTTTATCTTCTATTTCTTGTTAGTGGCCAGACTGCATTTGTTTAAAGTATTCTTTTTTTTTTTTTTTTTGAGACAGGGTCCCCCTGTAGCCCCAGCTGGCCTGAAACTCACTATGTAGACCAGCCTAATTTCCTAACTGTAATATTAATAGAAAAATAGAACAAAAATAAGGTTCTTGTATCAGAAATCCAGTCTCTGCCATTCGGCATCTGTGTAATTTATCTGTTTACTCTCCATGCCACTGTTTTCTCATCTACAAAATCAAAATAATAATAACCCCAATGGGTTACCTGAGCATTAAAAATGGGGCATGTGTTACATTTAGAATTTTCTAACAAGAATTATTCAATTGTATTTCATTCCTATCAAAGTTCCTCTCAAAAAAACAAATGACAATATAACTTTTACATATGCCATCTTTTGAGGTTTTCCCTTTTAAATGAAAATTTCATCATATAGACATATGGACAAATGCCATCAATAAACATATAGACAAACGCAATGTCACTGACTATGTGACACAGATGGCAGTAACAAGTTCTATTCCAAAAACATGTTGTTTCTTTCCTTTTTTTTTTTTTTTTTTTTTTTTTTTGTGCATCTTTGAAGATACCTGGGTCTCCCTTTAGTCCTACCTGGCCTGGAGCTTGTTATGTAGACCAGGCTGGCCTTGAACTCACAGAGATCCGCCTGCCTCTGCCTCCCCAGTGCTGGGATTAAAGGTGTGGGCCACCATGCCTGCCACCCATTTCATTTTCTTTTTTCTGTTTCTTTCCCTTTCACTTCCCTCTTCAGTTCTGCTTTTCTGCCCAATATATAAGCCAATCAAGTCCTCATTAGTGCTACTAAAGACAAATGTTACAGAAATGCCTTAAAGCAGTACCTTGTAAGAGTAACCCTTCAAAAAGAGTGGAAAGGATGGAGGAATGTAGTTCAGTATTTATGTACCTATTTATTCATGTAGTTTATTTTAAGATTCAGTTCAGTAGTGTTTGCGTAGTCTGTGAGATGTCCTGGGTTTGATCCCCAGCACCACAATCCCCCAAAATATACTACTACTACTAATATAACCAAAACTCACACCATCCTCAAATAAGGACTTTTATTTCTATATTCTATAATGATTATAATGGTAGAAATGGCTATCTACTTTAAGATAAGACAAACAAGATATTAAGGAATGGTAAACTCTGAATAATATATTCATTCCATGATTCCCACTGAATCCCTACAATGTAAGGAAGTATTGGGAAAACCAGAAAAAATTGTTGTATTTCCTACCATCAATATATTAAAAAATATAATTTAAAAAACTGAGAAAGGTGATGTGTCCTAAATCTCTTAAATGTTAAAACTGAGTGCCATGCATATCCAGTTCCAATTTTCAGTTCGTTATTTCACTTTTAGCTCAGCTCAGTACCAATTACTACTGGCCCTAACTTCCAAGTCACCTTAGTAAGAGATCAGTCCAAGATTTATTCCAAGTTATAACTTGGCTGTTGTAAATAATGCTGTAATAAACATGGACATGCAAAAACAAACACACAAAACCACCAAAAACTCCAAGATTTATCCTAAAAGAAAAAGTTCAGTTGAGGGAGCTGTAGAGATGGCTCAGCGGTTAAGAGCGCCGACTACTCTTGCAGAGGACCCGGGTTTGATTCTCAGCACCCACATGGTGGCTACGAACCATCTTTAAGCCAGGCATGGTAGCACACACCTTTAATCCTAGCATTCAGAAGGTAGAGGCAGGGGGATCTCTGTGAGTTCAAGGCAGCCTGGTCTACAGAGTGAGTTCCAGGCTAGCTGGTGCTATAGGGAGACCCTGTCTCAAAAAAAAAAAAAGTTCAGTCGAGGACTGGAGAAATGGCTCAGAGGTCAAGGTCACTGGCTGCTCTTGCAAAGGACCCAGGTTCAGGTCGCAGCACCCACCTGGGGCCTAATTCCAGTTCCAGGGGATTTGATGTCCTCTCTTGGCCTCTACAGGAAGTGTGTGACAAAGGTGCACTGACTCACATGCAAGTAAAACATTCACACATAAAATTAATACAAAATAAAAATAAAAATAAAGCCAGGCATGGAGGCTGAGGCAGAGGCAGGCAGATCTCTGTGAGATAGGCACAAGCCTGGTCTACTTAGCGAGTGGGGTTAGAGGGAGAATCTATCTCAAAAAAAGAAAAAAAATTTAGTTGACTCTTTGAAACACAGATTCATAAAATATGCATATTCAAATGTGGAACAAAAAAAGAACCATAATATTTACTTAACGGTAACTGTTACTGAAACTGCATTAAGGTGGAAACAACTGAGATAAGTTAATTTCACTAAAATGGAATCTTGAAAAGCAAAAGACAAAAGTGTGATCTTTCCATTCCTTCCTTTATTACTTATGTACCTATTTATTCATTTATTTTGAGGTTGGATTTTACTACGTAGTCTAAGTTGGACTCAAATTTGCCATGTGCCACCCCCTCCCCACACCTGCAGGGATTACAGACCTGTGTGACCAAACAGGGCTTAACTACCTCCCTTACATAATAAAACAATTCAGTTGACTTGTTTGTCTCAAGTTTTAAAACTAAAGGCTAAGCCTGTAGCTAAAGCAAGATAGAAAAAAAAAATTAAGAGGACATGAGAAGGGAAAGGAGCCCCCTTGCTCGGAGTGAGGTCTAGTTGAACTTTCTCAGTGCAGCAAAATTAACAAAATTTACTATAAGGATTGCTTTTTAAAAAATATTTTATTTTATGTGTGTGAGTATGTTGCCTGCATATACGTAAGTCCACCTATGTCATGCACTGCTCATGGAGGTCAGAAGAGGCATTGGAGTCCTCTGCAACTGGAGTTTTAGATGGTTGTCAGCTGCCATGTGGGTGCTGGGAATCAAACCATGGTCCCTACTGAGCCATCTCTCCAGCCCTTAAAGATTGCTTTTATATGGAGATATTCCAAACAAGAATATTAAATAGCAATGGATCATGCTTAAGGCCTATCTGCAATGATCTCTGAGCATGGTCTTACTCCTTTCCAGCTGTAAACCTGCAATTCTCTGGGAATTTCACAAGTGAGACTATAAACTTCATTTACAACATATCTTAATTCCTTTGTACAGCCTTTGTGATCCTATGGTTTAACCCTGTCAGCCTGCAATCCTAACCAGTGGACCTCACAAACCAATCTATGATCTCATTTATCAGAGAGAAAAATGGAGTTCCACTATTGAGACATCAAAGCATCACTTTCCAAAGAAGCTCTCACCCACACTTCAGGATATACTGTTCTTTTCCCAAGCACGTCTTTCCATTAACACTGATGCTGTGTTAAAAATCTCTTCCTAATAAACTGCAAGTCTGCTTCATACTGACTTGGCCTGAAATTCCTCTCTGCATCTAATCAAGATCTCAGCTTCAACTCAGCTCTGAAGAAAATGCCTTGAGCCCCACTGGTCAATTGGAGCTTCAGCTCCTGCTCTCAGTTTACTTCTAAACTAAACTGAAAACATGCCTGAGTTCTTAGAAAGTAGATCCTTTCAATTCCTATATTTTACCTAGGAGTGACTGAATCCTACTAAATCAGGAAAGAACAGAAATTAAGGAAGATTCTTGGATGTCAACCAACCTTACCCAAACTGACTGAGATTAGGGAAGGAATAGAAAAAAGAAGCTGAAGCTCAAAGAAAAAACTTGTCCTACATCAGCTAGTGAAGCTATAGCTGAGAAATGAGATCAGACCACTCTGAAGGCCCATGCTATATATCCTCTATACTGCACTGACACTGGCCTATTTATAAACTAAGAACTCACAATTTCATTTAATTTCCCTAATTTAAAACTGACAATTTGACTAATTTTAAAAATGGCTCCTTAAGGTAAGGAGTAAAAACACTCCACAAACAGTATGAATGAATGAATCAGAGCTTTTAATTTGTTTTTTTTTTTAATTTTTTTAATTAATTTTATTTATTTCTGTATGTGTATGAATGTACTGTCTGCATGCAAGTCTGTGCACCCGTGTCGTGCAACGCCGCGGAGGTCAGAAGAGGGTCTCGGATTCCCCTGGAACCGGAGTTTTCCTGGAATTGGAGCTTCAGACGGTTCTCAGCCGCCATGTGGGTGCTGGGGATCGAACCCGGGTCCTCTGTAAGAGCGGTCGGCGCTCTCAACCGCTAGGCCATCTCTCCAGCCCTAATTTGTTTTTTATATGGATTAGTGTATTGCCTAATTATAGGTAGCTGCACCTGTGTTATGCAGTGGCCACAGAGGATAGAAGAGGGCATCAAATTCCCTGGGTCTGGAGTTACAACCATTAGCTGCCATGTAGGTGCTGGGATTCCAACCTGGGTCTTCTACAAGAACAGCCAGTGCTCTTAACCACTGAACCATCTCTCCAGCCTCAAATCAGACCTTTTAAATTAATCTGGGTAATGCAAGAGCATTAAAGGCTTAGGAAAGATATAAACATCTTGTAGGCTAGTTACATTTAGGATTTTGCTCTAGCTTTATATAATTTTAGAATGTTCTTTCAGTTGAAAACAATACTTTAAAGATGCTAACAAGGAAAACAGTACCCTTTCATCAAAAAGAATGACAGCAGGCTATAGAAGCAGATGAGGAGGAGGAGGAGGAAGAGGAGGAGGGGGAGGAGGAAGGGGAGGAGGGGGAGTGGGAGGTGAAAGGAAAGAAGAAAAAGAGTAACTTGGGAAAAATTTATTTAGAAAGATTTAACACATAAAACATTTTTTAAATTACATATGTATAAACATTTAGTACCATGTCAACCACTATGAAAGTATAAAAATAAATAAATAAATAAATAAAGGCTGGTCTTCGGGAAGGCACTCATTTCTAGAGAAAATAAGTGCATGTTGTTTTGGAGGAAATCTCAGAGAAAGGGTCATATCAATAGAAAGGGAATGGAAGATGGAACTAGTGTTTACTTACTGGATGCTTCTTACTGTTTTTTAATGATATTAATTCCAGCTAACCCTTAGAAGTTGAAAAATAAATACTACTTCTCACATTAGAAAGAAAGAAGGGAGGGAGGGAAGCAGGAAGAAAGGGAGAGAAAGAAATAAGGAAAGAGGGAAGAAATAGAAAAAGTAAACTAAAGCTCAGAAAACTTGTCCTAGATCACTTAGCTAACAAAACCCCCAGCTGAGATTGAAATCAGATTAAACTCTGATACCCAAAGTTACCTGCCTTAAGGTAAGGGTTACAAGGCATAAGAGTCATCTGAAAATTAGGTCTTCATCATCTAGAGTTGAGCATAAAAAAATCAATAGTACCCAAAAGAGCAAATGACCTTATCGTCTCTAAAATACAGATGGGACTAGGATGATTTAAATTGCATGTCTAGGGGCTAAGAGATGGCTCAGCAGTTAAGAGTGCTGGCTGTTCCTATAGAGGAACCAGGCTAACAACTATCCATAACTCCAGTTCCAGGAGACCTGACACCCTCCTCTGGCCTCCACAAGTACTGCAACACACATTGCACTTACCATGCAATACAAACACACAGGCAAAATGCTCATATGTACAAAATAAAAATAAATTAATTTTTTAGAAAAGGGAGCTGGAGAGATGGCTCGGCAGTTAAGAGCACTGGCTACTTTCCCAGAGGACCTGGGTTCAGTTCCCAGCACTCACATAGCAGCTAATAACCATCCTAACTCCAGTTCCAGGGGATCCACTGCCCTCTTCTGACCTGAGTGCACTTACAAACATGCAGGTAATACAATGATACATATAAAAATAATAAATAAAATACTAATAAAAGAAATTACATGTCTGTCCATCCATTATTACAATTTAAATGTAATGAATTTGTTTTTGTGGGGCAAAATTATTTAGTTGGATGTGTTTCCTGATATAAACTTTTGGGTCTCAAGGATATTTCTCTAAACAGCAACAGTCTTTCCAGCAGCAATGCAGCAGGAGAAAGGACAACAGCCAAGTCAGTGGAACAAAAAAAAAAATCTGCCTAAACAACAGAAGGAGGATACAGCTACATTTCCCTGTTTGTATACCAACGATACAGTATTGGTTCCTAAGCTAACCTGAGAACATGGCCGAGTTCAGAAAGAGTGGATCTTTTTAATTCCAGGAGATTACTATCTTAACTTGGGACTGGATGCTACTAAATAGGGAAAGGGAAAAACTTTAGGAAGATTCCTTGATGTCAGTCAGTCTTTACAAAAGGTGACTAAGATAACGGAAAACATGAAGGCCATTTCAGGAGCTTAAACATTCTAGTTTAGCCACATATGAATATTTACTTTGAACAAGCATGACATTTTGCTGCATAACAAAATTAGCTATTTATTCCAAAGAAGCGGGAAATTAATTGAAAATAAAAAATCATAAACAAGAAGCCCAAAATTCTTGATGCCTAGTTTTATCAAAGCTTAAATGCTTTTCAAGTAACTGTGTACAGAATTTGAAAGTTTTCAGTTGCCTCAATTAATCAATTAGCCTGAACTTCAAATTCCTTCGGAACAATTTATTTTTTAAAAGTATCTTGATGAGTAAAACTAGAAGATATTCTATAGTTTGATGAAATGGGTTGAGAGGGAAACTAGAGTTGTACAGCTATAGATGATAATGCAGAAGAGTCTGTAATGCCAAAAATGCTATATCTACTTATATAGTACTTATTTACTACAATCATAACAATGATATATTTGCCACAGTTGTAACAATGATATAGTTTGGTGAAAGTTAAACAAGGTGTGGTGGTTTGAATGAGAATGTCCCCCATAAGCTTCAGGTATTCAGACATTTTGTCCCCAGTTGGTGGCACTGTTTTGGGACGTCTTAGAGGTGTGGCCATTCTGGAGGAAGTATGTCACTGGGGGCAAGCTTGGAGAGTTCAGCAAGCCTTGCAGTCTCCAGTTGCTCTCTCTACGCTCTCTGCTCTCTCTGCTTCCTGTGTTCATTGGAAGATGTGAGCCTCGGCTTTCTGCTCAGCCCCGGCCACCATGCCTCCTGCCACAATGGACTCTAATTCCCTGGAACCATCAATTGTAAGCTCAAATAAACTCTTCCTTTTATAAGTTCCCTTGGTCGTGGTAGTTTTATCAAAGCAACAGAAAAGTGACTAATACACAAGGTGACATAAATGGACATATCCAGTTCTAGTATCTTAATCTCTGAGCTCTAAAACATCAAGACTATTAAGACTAGTTTTAGTATGGGGTCCTGCTCTGGTTCCTTCCCAAATTCATGAATTGAAAACTAATACCCAGGGCTGTGAAAGTACTCAATGCTACAGTATTATGACATGGGGCCTTTAAAGATGATTAAACCACCAATGTGATTTGTACCTTATAAAAGGGCTTTCTATCCCTTTCACCATACAACAACATAGCAAAAACGTGCCATCCTAGAAGCAGAGATTAGGCCCACACCAAACACTCAAACTAACTACATCCTGATCTTGGATTTCCTGGTCTTCAGGAATTGTCAAAAATTTGTTATTCATAATGGTTTCAGGTATTTTATGAGGCATGCAATGCCTGAGTCAGGTCCCAAAGAGAAACTGACAGCTGACCTGATTTGTGTGATATTACAGGCAAAACAAATTTTGAGTTAAATGGATGTTGGGATTCAAACTGTGAGGTAGCGAACACTAGCTTGCAGATGGATATGAGATACTCAAGCTGACCAGACAAAAGGGAGGACAGGGCTCTGGAAAAAGACAGCAAAGCTGCTCTTGGCAGACTCCAGCTGGCTCCCACAAAGCCCCCCACATACCCAGGACATACCTAAAGTGCTCTTATCCTTTTATATAGTCTTACAATTAACTTCAAGGAACTAAATTGCAAGAATGACTTATAAGAAAATCTTGGGGCTAGAGAGATGACTCAGCAATTAAGAACACTGAATGCTCTTGCAGAGAACCTGGGTTTTGATTCCCAGCCCCCATATGGTGGCTGAGAACCATCTGTTATTCCAGTTTCAGGGGATATGACACCTTCCTCTGACCTTCTGGGGAACTGCACAACAAGGGTGCACTTACACACATGCAGACAGTACACTCATACACATAAAAATAATAAATAGCTGGGCATGGTGGCTCACACCTTTAACCCCAGCACTCAGGAGGCAGAAGCAGGTGGATGGATCTCTGCGAGTTCAAGGCCAGCCTGGTCTACATAGTGAGCTCCAGGCCAGCTGGGACTAAAGGGAGACCCTGTCTCAAAAAGACCAAAAATAAAATAAAATAAAATAAAATAAAATAAAATAAAATAAAATAAAATAAAATAAATAAATAAAAAAAATATTTTTTAAAAAGAAAGTCTCTACCAAGGCTGGAGCTATGGCTCAGTGATTAAGAGCACTTGTTGCTCTAGCAAAGGACCTGAGTCTGGTTTCTAGCTCACATGGTGGCTCACAACCACCTATAACTCCAGTTCCAGGAGATGTGACATGCTCATCTGCCCTCCAAAGGCACCAAGCACACACTGTATCCATATATACATACAAGCACTCACACATATACATAAAATAAAATCTTAAAAAAAGAAGAAAGTCTCTACCTGTTAAATTCCTGCTCTTAAAGGTTTCTAAAGGCGAGGAGCTTTAAGTTAATATATGGCCTGCATTCGTGACTTGAGATAGGGTAAGAGTCACAGATATGCTGAATAATGTGTGACTATAATTCAAGTTGCCTCTGACTGCGGGCGGCAAGGGGCTGGGCTTGCTTTCCCATTGTTTTGGTGGCAGGGAAGGGACTGGCTTACTTGTCTGTAGTGTTCTCTGCTTAGGGCCTGCCTGAAAGGGAGGAGAATGCAAAAGCCACTATGCTGCTTCCTATCCTTGGAGCAGCCCACTCCAATCTCTATAGTGTGTATTTTGCTTGGCTTTGCTCAACAAAACTGCGTATTGTCTCTCTAATAACTTCTTTCCTTTTAGGATGACAGGAACTGAGAGACCCCCAGCAACATCCCTAATAAAACTTTCAAGTTTTATTAAAACACTGGTGCCTTACTGAAGTACTTATCTCTATAGGAAGGATAGAAAGGAACTCAAGAAAGTCAGAATGACATTTTAAAAAAGATTTGACTGTGATTATTAGTATATCTGAAAGAATGCCAACCCTTTCCTTGCTAGGCTTAGACACTTTCTTTCACAATTCTTTGAATATAAAAATCTATAAAGCCAGGCATGGCGGTATATGCTTCTAATCCTAGCACTCAGGAGGCAAAGGCAAGAGGATCACTACAAGTTTGAGGCCAAATTGGGCTACACGGTAAGTTCCAGGACAGCCAGTGCTAAATAACAAGACTGTCTCAACAGCAACAAAAAGCAAATGTAAAGTGTCTATACCAAGATGCTAGCATCAATTTGCAGTAGAATACACTATGTTGTGGTGCAGTAAATGTTACTATGGACATAAATATCCAAGTATTTACAGTTACTTCCTCATAGGTAAAAATTACTAATTACCTAATAAATATATAGAAAGCTATAGGATTTCCACTTGGGAGGCAGAGGCAGGTGGATCTTTGTGAATTCAAGGCCAGCCTGGTCTACAGAGAGAGTTCCAGGCCAGCTGGGGCTACAGGGAGACCCTGTCTCAAAAAGACCAAAAAAAAAAAAAAA